>SJXQ01010580.1:0-114166 GCA_006408695.1 Aepyceros melampus
CGGACAGGGAGGCCTGGCGTGCTGCGATTCATGGCGTCGCAAAGAGTCGGACACGACTGAGCGACTGAACGGAACGGAAGGTGGCACTAGTGGAAAAGAACACGCCTGCCAGTGCAGGACATGTTAGAGATGTGGGTTCGATCCCTGGGTCGGGAAGATCCCCTGCAGAAGGAAATGGCAACCCACTCCAGTATTCTTACCTGGAGAATCCCACGGACAGAGGAGCCTGGTGGGCTACAGTCCATGGGGTAACAAAGAGTCAGACATGACTGAAGCAACTTAGCAGGCAGCACAGCCCAGCTCATGGTCAATGGAACAACTGAGAAAAGGAGATTGCAACAGAGTCCAAACAAACTTCATTAGAGTGTAAACTCAGTTACCACTTGGACTGATTAAGGGATAAGACTGATTAAGGAACATTTTTAAAGAAATGTAACCTGACTTTCAAACATGAATAATCACCATCAATAGTTGTTGGAAGCAGGTGGAGGTAGTCCCGGGATATTGGGGGGAGCAGGAAAGACTGTTTGTCAATCTGTGTCTTGTCTGCAAAAGCCGTTGCTGAAGCGCTTGCACTGCTTTGCATCTTTACAAAGATATGCTCCTCTCCCCAAAAGCAGTGATACCATCGTGGCCTCTCTTCCTGGTAACCAGAAACAACCAGCTTCATCACACTCATTCATCATTTATCCATCTGACCCATATGTTTTGAGAACTTTCTATGCATCAGGCACTGTTCTTGGCCATGAGGACTCAATGATGAATAAAAAATGAAGAAAGTCCTGTCCCTTATGGAGTTTTGGAGGAACAGAGAATAAACGACTAAATAATTAAAATGTCGGCTAAGAAGATTCCCTGGAGAAGGGAACAGCTACCCACTCCAGTGTTCTGGCCTGGAAAGGTCTGTGGACTGTATAGTCCATGGGGTCACAAAGAGTCAGACATGACTGAGCGACTTTCACATAGTCTGTTAGATGTGTTGAGTGACTGAGCGGCAGATGAGAAAGGAATTGAGTGAGAAGGGGAGGAGAAGCTGTGTGCATACTCAGCCCTGTCTGACTCTTTGCAACCCCATGGACTGTAGCCAGTCAGGCTCCTCTGTCCATGGGAACCTCTAGGCAAGAATACCAGAGTGGGTTGGCATTTCCTCGTCCAGGAGTCGTCCTGACCCAGGGATCGAAGCCGCATCTCCTGCATTAGCAGGCGAATTCTTTATCACTAAGCCACCTGGGAAGCCCAGAAGAGAGGGCAAGATTGGAGTTTCCAGTAAGGTGGCTGCAATAGGCCTCTGTGAGAAGGTGATGTCTGAAGACGGCCTGGAAGCAAGCCACGTGTACTTCCAGATGAGGATTTCAGGCAGAAGGAAGAGGCAGCGCAATGGTCCTGAGACAAATGCAGCTAGAAGACGAGTGGATTGAGTAAGGGAGGGAGTAGGATGAATGAGAGAGGAACTGGTGTGTGGGGGGGGTGGGGATGGGTATAGGAGTTCAGATAGGGTTGCATAGATGATTAGAAAGACTCTATTGGTATCTTGGATCATATCACTAAGCCACCTGGGAAGCCCAGAAGAGAGGGCAAGATTGGAGTTTCCAGTAAGGTGGCTGCAATAGGCCTCTGTGAGAAGGTGATGTCTGAAGACGGCCTGGAAGCAAGCCACGTGTACTTCCAGATGAGGATTTCAGGCAGAAGGAAGAGGCAGCGCAATGGTCCTGAGACAAATGCAGCTAGAAGACGAGTGGATTGAGTAAGGGAGGGAGTAGGATGAATGAGAGAGGAACTGGTGTGTGGGGGGGGGGGGGATGGGTATAGGAGTTCAGATAGGGTTGCATAGATGATTAGAAAGACTCTATTGGTATCTTGGATCATTAGGAAGAAGTGGAACTTTCGAACCTTTGTAAATTGAAAGTTACATTTGGTCAAAATCTCTGGCCATAGGGATGTTAAGCATGCCTAATGACCCTTATGGCCAGAGATGGATAGGTAACTCCTTAAATAATAACCATCTAAACAGCAGGTGGTAAGAATTGCCCTGAATGTTTAAACTTCTAGATCTCACAGTCAGATAAACTTACTAGTCGAAAGTTATCTAAGTTAACTGAAAATGCAACGTTTTTCTGAGATTTAAGTATCATTTAACTCAGAATATTGCAGATTAGTTTAAAAATTTTTAAAGATCAGAACTGTAGTATTAATACTGTTATGTAGGATTTTGCACCTAATTTGAATTTTATATGTTTGAGGAAATCTGGAATCTTAGATTGACAGTCTTACAATTTCAGGTTCAAATGTGTAATTGAATAATTGATTCTGATGAATATTAATAAGGTTATATACATTATATTAAAAAACCCTCAAATTTCATCATAGACATAAAGTTAGTTTGATATATATGAATTAAGTATTTTGAAGGGTTTGCCAATCAGACATTTTTAAATTAAAAGAAAAATTGTTGTTTTTCAGTTGCTAGGTCGTGTCCGATTTTTTGTGATACCATGAGCTGCAGCATGCCAGGCCTCCCTGTCCTTCACTATCTCCTGGAATTTGCTCAGACTCACGTCCATTGAGTCAATGATGATATCTAACCATCTGTTCCTCTGCCATCCCTTCTCCTCTTGCCCTCAGTCTTTCCGAGGATCAGAGTCTTTTCCAGTGAGTCAATTGTTCACATCGGGTGGCCAAAGTATTTGAGCTTCAGCTTCAGCATCAGTCCTTCCAAAGAATATTCAGGGTTGATTTTTTTCTTTAGAATTGACTAGTTTGATCTCTTTGCAGTCCGAGGGACTCTCAAGAGTCTTCTCCAACACCACAATTTGAAAGCATCGATTCTTTGACACTCAGCCTCCTTTACGGTCCAGCACTCACATACATTCATGACTACTGGAAAAACCATAGCTTTGATATATGGGCCATTGTTGGCAAAGTGATATCTCTGCTTTTTAATACACTGTCTAGGTTTGTGATAACTTTTCTTCCAAAGAACAAGTGTGTTTTAATTTCATGGCTGCAGTTGTCATCTACAGTGACTTTAGAGTTGAAGAAACTAAAATCTGTCACTGTTTCCACTTTTCCTCCATTTATTTGTCATGAAGTGATTGGACCAGAAACCATGATATTAGTTATTTTGAATGTTGAGATTTAAGCCAGCTTTTTCACTCTCCTCTTTTGTTTTCATCAAGAGGCTTTTTAGTTCCTCTTACTTTCTGCAAATAGGTATCATCTGCATATGTGAGGCTATTGATATTTCTCCTGGCAATCTTGATTCCAGCTTGTGATTCATTCAGCCTGGCATTTCGCTTGATGTACTCTGTATATAAGGTAAATAAAGACGGTGACAATGTATAGCTTTGACATACTCCTTTCCCAATTTTGAACCAGTCTACTGTTCTATGTCCAATTCTAACTGTTGCTTCTTCATCTGCATACAGATTTCTCAGGAAACAGGTAAGGTGGTCTGGTATTCCCATCTCTTTAAGAATATTCTACAGTTTTTAGTGATCCACACAATCAAAGGCTTCAGCACAGTCAATAAAGCAGAAGTAGCTGTTTTTCTGGAACTCTCTTGCTTTTTCAATGATTCAACAGATGTTGGCAATTTGATCTCTGGTTCCTCTGCCCTTTTTAAATCCAGCTTGAACATCAGGAAATTCACAGTTCATGTACTATTAAAGCCTGGCTTGGAGAATTTTGAACGTTACTTTGCTAGCATGTGAGTTGACTGCAATTGTGCAGTAGTTTAAACATTCTTTGGAGAAAGGAATGGCAATCCACTCCAGTATTCTTGCCTGGGGAATTTCATGGACAGAGGAGCCTGGCAGGCTACAGTCCACGGGGTCACAAAGAGTTGGACATGATTGAGAGACTAACACTTTGAACATTCTTTGGCATTGCCCTTTTTTGGGATTGGAATGAAAATTGACATTTCCAGTCCTGTGGCCAGTGGTGAGTTTTCCAAATTTGCTGGCATACTGAGTGCAGCACTTTCACAGCATCATCTTTTAGGATTTGAAATAGTTCAATTGGAATTCCATCACCTCCACTAGTTTTCTTCATAGTGATAGTTCCTAAGGCCCCTTGACTTTGCACTCCAGGATGTCTGGCTCTAGGTGAGTGATCACACCATTATGGTTATTTGGGTCATGAGGGTCTTTTTTGTATAGTTTTTCTGTGTATTCTTGCTGCCTCTTCTTAATATCTTCTGCTTCTGTTAGTTCCTTACCTTTCTGTCCTTTATTGTACCCATCTTTGCATGAAATGTTCCCTTGGTATCTCCAATTTTCTTCAAGAGATCTCTAGTCTTCCCCATTCTATTATTTAGAATATATTAAGTACATAAATAATGTTTACAACATCTGAAAGTGTTTAGGTTACCAAGGTTATAAGTGGGAACCAATCAGCATCATTCCAGTCTCCTTGACAAGTGGTTGTAAATATTTGCTTGGTTTATAAATAGAGCAACAAACTGAACATTAAAAACTTAGGGAAGAATTAGTTTTCAGCATCTGTAACTTTCATCAAAGGATATTAAAGAAATGTCCTGCATAGTCTTCTCTGTACTGAGAAGCATCCTTAACTGTACCAGAATGTTCATATTTATCAGCAGTTGTTTACCATGGGGTTTAGAACTCCATTATTACCTCTTTCTACTGCTCATTTTCCCACCCCTATCTTCCTTCGCACCAAGTATTTTAATGAAATTACTGCTTAGAAGGGAAAAAACTGCTTGGGAGATTATGCAAAATTCTAGGCTGTGTCTTGAAGGGGGTGTGTAGCAGGATGCAGACATTTCCCTTGTCATTTGATGGCTTTCCTTTGCTAGTAATTGTTCTGGAATACTGGAATGTAGCCCAGACAGAATTAATTTACAAGATTATATGTTGCACACATCTCTTCTGGAACCATGCCTTTTCCATTATGCACCTTATTTCCTAAAATTTATCATTTCGTAGCAAGAAATGCAGCTTGTGTGACAAAGAATAGTGTGCTCCAGCTTGTATGAGGCTAATGAGATATCCACCAAAGGGTAATGTTTATTCACCTGGATTAATTGAATAACTATGAAGTTCTATGGTAGGGAGGGAAGGGGTTCTTAAATAATCTTGAGAATTATATTACAATCCTCACCTTGAATTTCTGTTTTTGGTGCATTTTAAAGTAAAGCTCCTATGTGTGATAAATTACTTATTCTGAATTACTCAGCCATAAAAGGAATGAATTTGAGTCAGTTCTAGTGAGATGGGTGAACTAGAGACTGTTATACAGAGTTAAGTAAGTCATAAAGAGAAAAATGTATACTGTATGTTAACACATATGTATGGAATCTTGAAAAACAGTACTGATGAACCTGTTTGCAAGGCAGGAATAGAGACTCAGACAGAGCGAACAGACTTATGGACACAGCGAGGGCAGGAGAAGGCGGGATGAATTGAGAGAGTAGCACCGAAATATAGACAGTACTGACTGGAAAATATATCCCTACTGGGAAGCTGCTGTATGACACAGTGAGCTCAACCTGCTGCTCTCTGACAGCAGAGAGGGGTGGGGGAGAGTGGGAGGGAAATTCCAGAGGAGGGGACATGTGCTGAACTATGGCTGATTCACACTGATATATGGTAGAAACCAGCACACACCACTGTAAAGCAGTTAGCTTCCAATTTAAAATAAATAAATAAATGAAAATCACTTATTCTGGGTCCTTCCATAGCCATGATGAGGCAAAACTTCAGAGCTTTTAGGACCTGACTTTCAGAATGGGAACAAGGCTCCTAGAGGATTTTGTTTGTTTATACCTGTTTGTTTATTTTGAAATATATTAAGCGAGAGAATGGGGACAATCTAAAAAGGTGAGCTTAAATCCTGCTTGAAGATTTATAAATCGAAGTTGTAGTCATCTTATATTTTGCTGTGGCTCCTTCTGATATGATATGATATGATATCACATCTATCTTGATGTGATAGATTTTATGGCTGTTTGTCTTTGTTTTTCTTAATAAAAACACAGTTGTTTTTGTTTTTTTTTACTAATATTTGTGGAGGAAGTGACAGCAAATGGAAAAGCATACCTGAATGCATGCCAGTGAAATAGGACTCAAGGGGACTGTGTGTACAGTAATTATTGGATACTGTCAAGAACGTAGGGAAGGTTTTTTTTTTTTTTTTTTTAAGAAAAAAATAATGAAACAATTTTTTTTTAAACATTGGGCTTTCATGGGTTTTGATTTAGGCTTTTTTCAGGAGAGATTTACTTGGGGAAGGGACATTTCTCATCACAAAGTCCTCCTAACTGTGTCCCTGACCCCACCTCCTTTCCCAGCTCAGCAATTGTTCTCTGTTTTATATTTCCATGGAAATTTGTGTCATTCAGGATTGAAATATTCATGTATATTTCCTACTTCTCCATTGTATCAGAGGATCCCTGAAGTCAAGATCTATTTAAACATATAATAGGATGAAAATTATCAACAAGGAGAGAAAATAATCAAGGGACCAAATGGCAGGGACAGGGAACTAAGAATGAGAGACGGTTCTTCTTGGGCAGAGTGAGATGTTCTCAGAAGGTCCCAGGTGCCTGAATATTGCCAAGGGCCAGGGGTAATGCAGATTCTCCCAAATCATGTATTCCAACAGTCAAGAACATTTGTGAGTAATGGAAGCAAAGATCAAAATTTTTATTGATTTAAATGCAACACAATCCCAAGACTAGACCACCAGGGAGTCATATCTTTGTATGTCCCCAGAGAAATTCTTGTTCCTGTTGTGGGCATTTTCAAAGCCAAGGGTAATGCTTGGTTTGTAGTGGGTCCTCAGTTCATACTATTGATTGAATGTGGAACTGAACAGCTTTTCTCTGCTTTGCATTCTCTGCTTTGCATGGGCTTGTTTTCATTCCTTGGAACGGACGTTTTCAGATGTTCCCTTCCTTTGTATTTTGTATATTCTGGTTTCATAATGAATATTAGGTGATAATCAACTGTTACTAACCAACTGAGAAATTTGTATGAATAATACTGAAATTGCTTAACAAGCAACTTTTTCAAGTGACATTTTTAAGAGGCATTTAATGTTTGCATCTGTGTTAGTAATTCTGACATAGAAGTGATGCAAAAGCTTTATTATTAGAAAAAAATGATTGATAACTAGGAGCCCATGTGGTGAATTTTGGGATGTTTCAAATGTACTCATAATCTAACATTTGACTTCATATTTCTCCTTCCTATGCATTCAGTTCAGTTCAGTTCAGTCGCTCAGTTGTGTCCAACTATTTGCGACTCCATGAATAGCAGCATCCAGGCCTCCCTGTCCATCACCAACTCCCAGAGTTCACCCAGACCCACGCCCATGGAGTCAGTGACACCATCCAGCCATCTCATCCTCGGTCGTCCCCTTCTCCTCCTGCCTCCAATCCTTCCCAACATCAGGGTCTTTTCCAATGAGTCAACTCTTCGCATGAGGTAGCCAAAGTACTGGAGTTTCAGCTTTAGCATCATTCCTTCCAAAGAAGTCCCAGGACCGATCTCCTTCAGAATGGACTGGTTGGATCTCCTTGCAGTCCAAGAGACTCTCAAGAGTCTTCTCCAACACCACAGTTCAAATGCATCAATGTTTTGGCTCTCAGCCTTCTTTACAGTCCAACTCTCACAACCATACATGACTACTGGAAAAACCATAGCGTTGACTAGACGGACCTTAGTTGGCAAAGTAATATCTCTGCTTTTGAATATGCTACCTAGGTTGGTCATAACTTTTCTTCCAAGGAGTAAGTGTCTTTTAATTTCATGGCTGCAGTCACCATCTGCAGTGATTTTTGGAGCCCAGAAAAATAAAGTCTGACACTGTTTCCACTGTTTCCCCGTCTATTTCCCATGAAGTGATGGGACTGGATGCCATGATCTTCGTTTTCTGAATGTTGAGCTTAAAGCCAACTTTTTCACTCTCCTCTTTCACTTTCATCAAGAGGCTCTTTAGTCCTATGCATTAGCAAATATTTTAGTGCTGGAAGGCAGGGGGAAAATTAGTGATGCAGGCAGGATGATTACAGGTCCATATAGTCTGTAGAGAATCTTTAGGCTCTCCGACAATGCAGGGGAGTGTGCAGTTTCTGAAAGCATTTCTGGAGGCTTCCTTTAATTTGAGGCAAGCAGCAGGGTCATTTGTCCTCTTAAATCAGATGTGATGGTGCTAGCTACTCTACCTTAGCCAAAATAGCTTAGGAGGAGGAGGCGGTAGTAATGAGGGTGGTAGTTACGGCAGAGGGTGGGGATTGCAGACAGGGTTAGATGGAGCTGGAGACAGAATGAACACGGCCACTGAATCACAGGAGCCCTCAGTTCTAATTATAAGATAGTGTCACCATGAACGAACGGTCACCCCTTTATTCACCCGCTATTGGTCTTCTGAAATGATCTCAAACCCTCCACTTTGGGGACTGAGCTTAGGCTGTTGAGACTAGGGTAAGGCCAGATTGGTTGAAGAGGATTTGTGTCAAAGGCAGGTGATCTGGGGATTTTCTTTTGCTTTGTTACATTTGTCTCTTTTCCTTCTTTAGGTGTGGTTAGCTGAGTGTTGGCTTCATGTTTCTGTAATAATATGAATTGTTTACCTGCTATCCTTGCTTTGACTTTTCTAATTTACAATCTCCTTAATACGTAAAGCTCAGTCTTGCAAATTACTTCTGTCTTATTTTTTCCCTAGCAGCTGCTGGCATATTGCATGTGGTAGTCCAACTTGAACTTGCAAATCATACCATAATAAAATTCTGTTGTAGGAGATTTTTGGTCTCACTAACATTCATTTTGTGTTCATACCTAACTTTTCATAAACATTTATTTTGAGAAAAGTAATCTGTAGCTTAAAAATTCAAAAAGTCCTGACTATAAGTGACTAGAATTGCTTAAATAATAATGTGCTACATCTATTCACTTGAGTTGTTCAATAATCTGTTATCATTCACGGATATTTTAATAATTCAATTGAATTTACTTCAGTCACTCAGTCGTGTCTGACTCTTTGTGACCCCATGGACTGTAGCATGCCAGACTTCCCTGTCCATCACCAACACCCTGAGCTTGCTCAAACTCAAGTCATCAAGTTAGTGATGCCAACCAACCATCTCATTCTCTGTCATTCCTTCCTCCCACCTTCAGTCTTTCCCAGTATCAGGCTCTTTTCCAATGAGTCCGTTCTTTGAGTCAGGTGGCCAAAGTATTCGAGCTTCCACTTCAGTGTCAGTCCTGAATATTCATTGGAAGGAATGATTTCCTTTAGGATGGACTGGTTGGATCTCCTTGCAGTCCAAGGGACTCTCAAGAGGCTTGTCCAACACCACAGTTCANCCTCTCCAGCATTTATTGCTTGTTGACTTTTGGATCGCAGCCATTCTGACTAGTGTGAAATGGTACCTCATTGTGGTTTTGATTTGCATTTCTCTGATAATGAGTGATACTGGAAATAAAAGCAAAAATAAACAAATGGGACCTAATTAAAATTAAAAGCTTCTGCACAACAAAGGAAACTATAAGCAAGGTGAAAAGACAGCCTTCTGAATGGGAGAAAGTAATAGCAAATGAAGCAACTGACAAACAACTAATCTCAAAAATATGCAAGCAGCTTATGCAGCTCAATTCCAGAAAAATAAATGACCCAATCAAAAAGTGGGCCAAAGAACTAAATAGACATTTCTCCAAAGAAGACATATGGATGGCTAACAAACACATGAAAAGATGCTCAACATCACTCATTATCAACTTCTCTCTTTTTAAAACTCTCTTCCTGGGACAGGACTCCCTTTCCAGAGCAGGACTCTCCTTCCCGGGTCGAAGCTCCCTCTCTACCTCCTTTGTTTCTTTTTTTGTCTTTTGTATTTCTCCTAGCTGTTTTTGAAGACAATGTTCTGCTTTTCTGGATGCCTGATGTCCTCTGCCAGCATTCAGAAGTTGCCCTGTAGATTTTACTCAGCGTTGAGATGTTCTTTTGATGAATTTGTGGGGGAGTAAGTTGTCTCCCCATCCTATTCCTCTGCCATCTTAGGTGCCTCCCTGAATTATCTTATTTTCAAAAATTGTAATATAGATGTGATTATAATAACAGAGGAGAGGAAATCTTAAAAGACGTCTGGGGAGAAGAAAGCTTAACTATAGATGGAAAAAAAGAATAATATATTAAGTGGCTATCTTGTCAGCAATGATGCAAACAAAAGGAGAATCAATGAAATACAAAGATTAAAAGAAAAAAAATCAGGGAAATTGTTCTTAAGAGTAGAAAGCAAAATAAAGACTTTCTCAGACAAACAAAAACTGATGGAATTCATCATCATCAGACTTTCTTTCAATAAATGTTAAAATGTTTTCCAGTGAAATGGAAATGATATAAGAGACTTGGTTTTACACAAAGAAAAGAAGTACAACCAAAAGGAATAAGTGAAGGTAAAATACAATATACTTTTCTTTTCCCTAATTTATCTAAAATATAAATTCTTTAAAGCAATATAAATATCATGTGAATATAGCATATGGATAAGTGAAAGAAGCTTATTAAAATCAGACTCCTTGTTCTGGAGGCAATGTTAGCACTCCTATAAAAAGTGTTCACAGAAGACACCCTCTTCAAATGCCTTTGTGAGTTACAGTGTTTGAAAGACCTGACTTAATGTAGCATCAACATATTATAGACACTGCTTGTACTGGATTGGTGATACAGATTAATAACAATACCAAAGATTCCTAATGGCAGTTTATGCAGACCTATTATAAGAACAATGTTTGATATCAAATACTATTATTATTTGGATTGGATGGGCTTTAAGGAGATAGATGACAGCATACAAATAAATGCAGAGAATTGTGTACTCATTAACATAATCCATTTTAGAACACTTCACAAACCCCAAAAGAAATACTATACAGCTGGACTATCACCATTACTATTATCAATTTTATTGAGGTTTTCAAAGAACAAGCCTTTGTTTTCCTTGAATTTCTTTATTGTTTTCCTGTTTTTCAATTCATTAATATTGCTCTAACTTAAAAAAAATATCTTTCAAACCCTCTACATCTGTAGTAATTTTCTGTCTGTTTGGTTTATCATTACTGATGGAGAATATTGAAGTCTCCAATTATAGTAATAAAATTAGTTACAGTATGGTATACCGTTACTTTTAAACTTCATATTTCAAGGGTTTTTTTTTTTTTGTAGACAACATATAATTGGGCCTTATTCTCTATCTACTCTGATAATCTCTTTTAATTGCTGTATGTTTATCTATAGTATTTAAAAATATCTTTGATGTTGTTCAGTTGGTATCTACTATTTCAACTATTTCTTATCAATTAAATTTTTTGTTTAACTTTTTTCCCAATTTTCCTCCCTCTTCAGGGCTTAATTGAATATTGTACACTTCAATTTTACCTATTTTCTTAATGTATCAATTATACTTTAAAATAATCTGCTCTTTAGAATGATTGATAATAGATGGATAACCCTAAGCCCTCCTTCAAATAACACATACTGATTTCTGTGCAGTGCTAGGCTGCGGTCTATGGGGTCGCACAGAGTCAGACACGACTGAAGCGACTTAGCAGCAGCAGCAGCAGTGTATTATAACAGAATTTTTCCAATTCTTCCATCACACTTATCAGAATATGGTTATAAATCATTTTCTTATCCATCGACAGATGAATGGATAAAGAAGATGTGTCAGAGTATATGTAGAGATAGAATATTGTTGTTGTTCTGTCACTCAGTCATGTCTGATTCTTTGCAACCCCATGGACTGCAGCAATCCAGGCTTACTCGTCCTTAAAATCTCCCAGAGATTGTTCAAACTCAAATCCATCAAGTCAGTGATGTCATCAAACCATTTCATCCTCTGTTGTCCCCTTCTCCTCCTGCCTTTAATCTTTGCCAGCATCAGGGTCTTCTCCAATCAGTCAGTTATTCCCATCAGGTGGTCAAAATGTAGGAATTTCAATTTCAGTATCAGTCTTTCCAATGAATACTCTGGGTTGATTTCTTTTAGGATTGACTGATTTAATCTCCTTGCAGTCCAAGGAACTCTCAAGAGGTTTCTCCAACACCTCAGTTCAAAACCATCAATTCTTCAATGCTCAGCCTTCTTTATGGTCCAACTCTCACATCAATACATGACTACTGGAAAAACCATAACTTTGACTAGATGGACCTTCATCCTTAAAGTAATATCTCTGTTTTTTTATATGCTATCTAAGTTTCTCATAGCTTTTCTTCCAAGCAGCAAGCATATGTAATTTCAAGGCTGCAGTCACCATCTGCAGTGATTTTGGAGCCCCCCAAAATAAAGTCTGTCACTGTTTCTATTGTTTCCTCGTCTATTTGCCATGAAGTGATGGGATCAGATGCCATGATCTTCGTTTTCTGAATGTTGAATTTTAAGCCAACATTTTCCACTCTCCTCTTTCACTTTTATCAAGAGGCTCTTCAGTTCCTCTTCGCTTTCTGCCATAAGGGTGGTGTCATCTGAATATCTGAGGTTATTGATATTTCTCCCAGCAATCTTGACATCAGTTTGTGCTTCATCCAGCTCAGCATCTCACATGATGTACTCTGCATATAAGTTAAATAAACAAAGTGACAATATATAGCCTTGATGTACTCCTTTCCCAATTTGGAACCAGTCCATTGACTATGTCTGGTTTTAACTGTTGCTTCTTGACCGCAAACAAGTTTCTCAGGAGACAGGTCAGGTGGTCTGGTATTCCATCTCTTGAAGAAATTTCCACAGTTTGTAGTGATCCACACAGTCAAAGGCTTCAGCATAGTCAATGAAGCAGGAGTAGGTGTTTTTCTGGAATTCTCTTGCTTTTTCTAAGATAAAACAGATGATGGCAATTTGACTTCTGGTTCCTCTGCCTTTTCTAAGTCCAGCTTGAACATCTGGAAGTTCTTGCTTCACATGCTATTGAAGCCTCACTTGGAGAATTTTGAGCATTGCTTTGCTAGCATGTGGCATGAGTGCAATTATGTGGTAGTTTGAACATTCTTTGGCATTGCCTTTGTTTGGGATTGGAATGAAAACTAATCTTTTCCAGTCCTGTGGCCACTGCTGAGTTTTTCAAATTTGCTTGCATTTTGAGTGAAGCACTTTCACAGCATCATCTTTTAGGATTTGAAAGAGCTAAGCTCAAATCCCATCACTTCCATGAGCTTTGTTCTTAGCAATGCTTCCTAAGGCCCACTTGACTTCACACTCCAGGATGTCTGTCTCTAGGTGAGTGATCACACCATCGTGGTTATCTGAGTCATGAAGATTGTTTTTATATAGTTCTTATGTGTATTCTTGCCACCTCTTATTATCTTCTGCTTCTGTTAGGTCCATACCATTTCTGTTCTTTATGGTACTCATCTTTGCATGAAATGTTCCCTTGGTATCTCTAATTTTCTTGAAGTGATCTCTAGTCTTTCCCATTCTATTGTTTTCCTCTATTTCTTTGCACTGATCACTGAGGAAGCCTTTCTTATCTCTTCTTGCTATTCTTTGGAACTCTGCATTCAAATGGGTATATCTTTCCTTTTCTCCTTGCCTTTAGCCTCTCTTCTTTTCTCAGCTATTTGTAAGGCTTCATCAGACAACCATTTTGCCTTTTTGTATTTCTTTTTCTTAGGGATGGTTTTGATCACAGTTTCCTATACAATGTTAAAACTATGTCCATAGTTCTTCAGGCACTCTGTCTATCAGATCTAATCCCTTGAATCTGTCACTTGCACTGTATAATCATAAAGATTTGATTTAGGTCATATCTGAATGGTCTAGTGGTTTTACTTACTTTCATCAGTTTCAGTCTGAATTTGGCAATAAGGAGTTCATGATCTCAGTCACTGTCAGCTCCTGGTCTTGTTTTTGCTGGCTGTATAGAGCTTCTCTACCTTCATCTGCAAAGAATGTAATCAATCTGATTTTGATATTGACCATCAGGTGATGTCCATGAGTAGAGTCATAATTGAGTTATTGGAAGAGGGTGTTTGCTATGACCAGTGTGTTCTCCTGGCAAAACTCTGTTAGCCTTTGCTTCACTTTGTACTCTAAGGCCAAATTACCTGTTTTTCCAGGTATCTCTTGACTTCCTACCTTTGCGTTCCAGTCCCCTGTGATGAAAAGGACATCTTTTTTTGGTGTTATTTCTAGAATTTCTTATAGTCTTTTGAAAGTGAAAGTGAAAGTTGCTCAGTCATGTCCAACTCTTTGTGACCTCAATGGACTATATAGTCTATGGAATTCTCCAGGCCAGAATACTGAAGTGGGTAGCCTGTCCCTTCTCCAGGGGATCTTCTCAACCCAGGGATCGAACCCAGGTCTCCCACATGGCAGGCAGATTCTTTACCAACTGAGCTATCAGGGAGTCTTTTAGAGCTGTGAAAATTATGAAATATTTGCTAAATTTATTTTTTTTTAACTAGAGTCCTTTTAAGTATTCAATTATTTATGCTGGATAACATTGAAATTATATTATTTAACTGTAATTTTATGGATTTAAATGGTCTCATTTTAATGTGTGTATAAGCAGCAATTTAAATCTGAATTTCAAGTAACTACTTATCAAAAAAAAACTATTTAAACTGAACTTTCAAATTGCAACATGTGTCTAAAATGACATTCAATAATTTCATTCTTACTATGATGATACTGTGGATTCTGGAGATTGAAGTCATAATGCATAATGATAAAAACCTTAGAAGAGGGAAGGAAAAAAAAATGTGAAACCTCATGTTTTTTTCATGTGGTCTTTATCAAGCAAAAGAAACTGTTTGATGAAAACAATTGAAATTGCTTCTGCTTTGAGGTGTCAAACTGAGGAAAGTTTTCTTATCTCTGTTTTTTCTAAAAGTGTGAGTTTATATTAATTACTTCATGGGTTTCCTTAATTACATCTCCAATGAGCCCTTTTTTTTTTTTTTTTTTCCAAATCCTGCTATTAACAGTCTTTATGTGGTCTACTCTGATCTTACTGATTACTGGAAATCATAAAGTTATAATAAACATTATTGCTTTCTTCATTATTTCTTTCATTATTGCTTTAAAGCTGAAATCTAAGCACAGTAATAATTATGAAACAAAGTTTAAGTTTGATCAGTAAATACTAAATGTCCCAATGAAACAATAATATTGATCATAGAGTGGCCAATTATGGAAGTTATCTATTTACTTTGTTCACAAATAGGAATATGTCAAATCATGCTAGAAAACAAGGACTTAAGCCTATATTCTGATCTCTAAGTTGTTTATGCATGTTTCCTTGAAGACAAAATCCATGTTTTGCAGCCACAAAACCCCTTCATCTATCAAATAATTTTCTGCCCTGTATCTTTAAATTTTGTAATGTTTTGTATAATTTTCTATGATAAATCATTGGGGAAAACTTCACTTAGCCTAATATCTTTTTTAACTTTAGACTCACACAGATTCATCAATAATAAGCAATATATTTGAACTGCAGTACTCCATAGCTAATATAACACCTTATAAATACATAATATTTCTTTGTATAAAGTGTGAAACTGTGTATTCTATTCAGAAATGTGCTTTTAGTTAAAAAGGAAAATCAAAAAAAAGCTTATGTGTTAACTTAGCCACTAACTAGCTACATGATCTTCAGGAAATCCCTTGATAAACATTATCACTCATTGCTAGATAAAAACAAATGTCTCTTTGAAATTTTTAATGATAAAGGAAGGGTGTCCAAAAAGCTATAAAAACCTCTACATCTGTTCGGTTTTGTAAGCACATCTGAAATCTTAGGTTAATAATAGGCAAAAGAGTGGAGAAGTGAAATAAAGACAATACAAAAACTCTGTATTCAAATTCTGCTTGTGTATTTCAGCTGCTGAATGGCTTTGGGTCAATTATAAAAACTCTGTAAAACTCAGTTTTCTCAAAAATAATACTAATACTGAAGTAATAGCTACAAAATCTTTTATAGTTGATGAGAATTTGGCAAAATATCCCCATTCTCACTCCTGGCAGCCCATTGGAATACTCCTCTATGTCATTAGTTGTCAATACCCACAGCCTTGCTCTATTCTGCTCAAGGCAAACACTCCCCAAGTGCAGCCCTAGAGTCTCTACTCTTTCCCCTCTTCCAGAGATTTCATTTACACTCACAGTTTCACAATTTCTTCTAAATACATGAAAACCTTAAATCCAATTGAATCCCTAAAACAGTGGGGGCATGAAGATACATGAATATAGAATCTAAGTAAAAAAGATATCATGTAATTAGTGAAATAATAATAATTTAAAAAAGAATACCCTGAAGTTTTTATTTTTTAAATTGGAGTATAGTTTATTAGTAGTGTTATATTAGTTTCAGATATACAGCAAAGTGATTCAGTTGTACATATACATGTATATATTCATTTCAATATACCACCCTTATGACATCACCCTTATGGCAGAAAGTGAAAAATAATTAAAGAACCTCTTGATGAAAGTGAAAGAGGAGAGTGAGAAAGCTGACTTAAAACTCAACATTCAGAAAACTAAGATAATGGCATCTGGTCCCTGGCATTACTTCCTGGCAAATAGACGGAGAAACAATGGAAACAGTGACAGACTTTATCTTGGGAGGCTCCAAAATCATTCACTGCACATAGTGACTGCAGCCATGAAATTAAATGACTCTTGCTCCTTGGAAGACAAGCTATGACCAACACAGATAGCATATTAAAAAGCAGAGACATTACTTTGCCAACAAAGGTCGATCTAGTCAAAGTTATGATTTTTCCAGTAGTCATGTATGGATGTGAGAATTGGACTATAAAGAAACTTAAGTGCAAAAGCATTGATGCATTGAACTGTGGTGTTGGATAAAACCTCTTGAGAGTCCTTTGGACTGCAAGGAGAACCAACCAATCCATCCTAAAGGAAATCAGTCCCAAATATTCACTGAAAGGACTGATGCTAAAGCTGAAACTCCAATACTTTGGCCACCTAATGTGAAGAACTGACTCATTTGAAAAGACCCTGATGCTGGGAAAGATTGAAGGCAGGAGGAGAAGGGGATGAGAGGATGAGATGGTTAGATGTCATCACTGATTTGATGGACATGAATTTGAGCAAGCTCCAGAAGTTGGTGATGGACAGGGCAGCCTGGCATGCTGCAGACCATGGGGTCACAAAAAGTCAGACATGCCTGAGCAACTGAAGTATAATGGGAAAACATTAACTATAAGGGGAAAATATTTCCCTTATAGTTAATATAGTTAACCAATGTATTGTGGTTGGCCAAGGTGCATGATGTGATTTCAATCTTGTTGTATTTATTGAGACTTGTTTTGCAGCCTACCTGTGATGTATCCCAGGGAATGTTCCATGTGCACTTGAAAGGAATCTATCCTGTTTCCTGAGAGTCCTGTGTAGGGGTCTACTTAAACAGACTTCTCTATGCTCATCTTCTCCTGTGAGAACTCCAAAATTACAACTCACTGCTGAACAACCAACAACAGGAGAATGTTGGATTCCACCAAAAAAAGATACCCCACATCCAAGGGCAAAGAAAAAGCCCCAGAAAGATGGTAGGAGGGGTGATATTACATTTAGAATCATACCCCATATCCGCCAGAGATGCTCAGAGGGCTCAAACAAACCTTGTGTGAACCAGGACCAAGAGACCCCACAGAGACTGAGTCAGAACTGTGTTTGAGTGTCTCCTGAAAAGGTACAGGTGAGCAGTGGGCTGCTGCAGGGGCAGGGGTCTGGGTGCAGTAAACCTGAGTATGGCATAAGCCTTCTTGGAGGAGGTCACCATTAACCCCACAATAGAGCTGCCAGAACTTGCACAGGACTGGGGAAACAGACTCTTGGAAGGCATGAAAAAAGCTTGTGTGCACCAAGACCCAAGAGACAGGAGCAGGGACCCCATAAGAGACTGATCCAGACTTGCGCATGAATGTCCAGGAGTCTCCGGCAGAGGTGTGGGCTGACCGTGGCTTGCTGCAGGGTTGGGGCACTGAGTGTAACAATCTGTGCATGGGACATTTTGAAGGAAGTTACCATTATCTTCATTACCCCTAACATAGTTTGGCTTCAGCTCAAACAACAGCGGAGGAACACAGTGACACCCATCAACAGAAAATTGGATTAAAGATGTACTGAGCATGGCCCCGCCCATCAGAACAAGACCCATTGTCCCCTCAGGCTCTCCCATCAGGAAGCTACCATAAGCCACCTATCCTTCTCTGTCAAAGGGCAGAAGGAATGAAAACCACAATCACAGAAAACTAACCAATCTGATCACATGGACCACAGCCTTGTCTAACTCAATGAAACTATGAGTTGTGCCTTGTAGGGCCACCCAAGGCGGACAGGACATGGTTGAGAGTTCTGACATAATGTGGTCCACTGGAGAAGGGAATAGCAAACCACTTCAGTATTCTTGCCTTGAGAACCCCATGAAAAGCATGAAAAGCCAAAAAGATAAGACACTGAAAGGTGAAATCCCCAGGTTGGTAGTTGCCCAATATGCTACTGGAGAAGAGTGCAGAAACAACTCCAAAAAGAATGAAGAGACAGAGCCAAAGCAAAAACAACACAAAGTTGTGGATGTGACTGGTGATGGAAGTTAAGTCCAATGCTATAAAGAGCAATATTGCATAGAAACCTGGAATGTTAAGTCCATGAATCAAGGCAAATTGGAAGTGGTCCAACAGAAAATGGCAAGAATGAACATCAATATTTTAGGAATCAGCAAACTAAAATGGACGGGAATGGGTGAATTTAACTCAGGTGACCATTATATCTACTACTGTGGGCAAGAATACCTTAGAAGAAATGGAGTAGCCAATCATAGTCAAAAAAAAGAGTCCAAAATACAGTACTTGGATGCAGTCTCAAAAAGACAAAATGATCTCCATTCATTTCCAAGGCAAATCATTCAATATCACAATAATCCAAGTCTATGCTCTGACCGATAATGCTGAAAAAACTGAAGTTGAACGGTTCTATGAAGACTTACAAGACCTTCTAGAACTAACACCCAAAAAAGATGTCCTTTTCATTATAGGGGACTGGAATGCAAAAGTAGGAAGTCAAGAGATACCCGGAGTAATAAGCAAATTTGGCCTTGGAGTACAAAACAAAGCAGGTCAAAGGCTAACAGCGTTTTGCCAAGGGAATGTATTGGTCATAGCAAGCACCCTTTTCCAATAACACAAAAGACTCTACACATGGACATTACCAGATGGTCAATACCAAAATCAAATTGATAATATTCTTTGCAGTCAAAGATGGAGAAACTCTATTCAGTCAGCAAAAACAAGACCAGGAGCTGACTGTGGCTCAGATCATGAACTCCTTATTGCCAAATTCAGACTGAAATTGAAGAACGTAGGGAAAACCACTAGACCATTCAAGCATGATGTAAATAAAATCTTTTATGATTATACAGTGGAAGTGACAAATAGATTCAAGGGATTAGATATGATAGACAGAGTACCTGAAGAACTATAGATGGAGGTTTGTGATAGGTTTGTGATGGAGATTTGAAGGCAATGATCAAGATCATTCCCAAGAAAAAGAAATGCAAAACGGCAAAATGGTTGTCTGATGAGGCCTTACAAATAGCTGAAAAAAGAAAAGAAGCTAAAGACAAAGGAGAAAAGGAAAGATATACCATTTGAATGCACAGTTCCCAAGAACAGCAAGAATAGATAAGAAAGCCTTCCTCAGTAATCAATGCAAAGAAATACAGGAAAACAATAGAATGGGAAAGACTAGAGATCACTTCAAGAAAATTAGAGATACCAAGGGAACATTTCATGCAAAGATGAGTACCATAAAGAACAGAAATGGTATGGACCTAACAGAAGCAGAAGATATTGAGAAGAGGTGCCAAGAATACACAGAAGAACTATCCAAAAAGATCTTCATGAACCAGATAACCACAATGATGTGATCACTCACCTAGAGCCAGACATCATGGAATGCAACGTCAAGTGGGCTATAGGAAGCATCACGACAAACATAATTAGTGGAGGTGATAGAATTCCAGTTGAGCTATTTCAAATCCCCAAAGATGATGCTGTTAATACACCAAAAAATTTGGAAAACTCAGCAGTGGCCATGGGACTGGAAAAGGTCAGTTTTCATTCCAGTCCCAAAGAAAGGCAATGCCAAAGATGCTCAAACTACTGCACAATTGCACTCATCTCACACACTAGCAAAGTAATGCTCAAAATTCTCCAAAGCAGGCTTTAACAGTACATGAACAGTGACCTTCAAGATATTCAAGATGGATTTAGAGAAGGCACAGAAAACAGAGATCAAATTGCCAACATCCATTGGATCATCGAAGAAGCAACAGAGTGCCAGAAAAAAAACATCTACTTTTGCTTTATTGACCATCCAAAACTTGGACTGTGTGAATCACAACAAACTGGAAAATTCTTAAAGAGACAGGAATACCAGATTACCTTACCTACCTCCTGAGAGATCTGTATGCAGGTCAAGAAGCAACAGTTAGAACTGGATGTGGATCAGCAGACTGGTTCCAAATTGGGAAAGGAGTCTGTCAAGGCTGTATATTGTCACCCTGCTGATTTAACTTATAAGCAGAGTACATCATCTGAAATGCTGGGCTGGATGAAGCACAAGCTGGAATGAAGATTGCTGGGAGAAATCTCAATAATCTCAGATACGCAGATGACACCACCTTTTTGAGCCTGTTGATGAAAGTGAAAGAGGAGAGTGAAAATGTTGGCTTAAAACTGAGCATTTAGAAAACTAACATAATGACATCTGGACTCATTACTTTGGGGCAAACAGCTGGGGAAACAATGGAAACAGTGACAGCTACAGTCCATGGGGTTGCAAAGAGTTGAATACGACTGAGCAACTGAACTGAACTGAAAATAACTGTAAATTAATTAATCATGAAGGAAATAACCAGAAAGTAACTATAAGGGAAATTAACTAGAAAGACCTTATAAGGGAAAACAATTCTCATTAGAAGAAACACTAACATGCAGAACTAAATAATATGCTTCTAAATAGCAAATGGGTCAATGAAGAAATGAAAGAAAAAAATTTTTTAATAGCTGCAGGTAAGTGAAAATGAAAATACAATGATTGAGAATATATGCAACAAAAGCAGTATCAAGAAGGAAATTTACAGTGATACAAACCTATTTCAGAAAAACAAACAAACAAAAATCTTAAACAACTTTACCTTATGACTTAAGAAACTAGGAAAAGAACAAACATACCCAAAGTTAGTAGAAGGAGATAAGTCACAAATATCAGAGCTGAAATAAATGAAATAGAGACTAAAATAACAATAGAAAAAAATCACTGAAACTCTATAAAGATAAACAAAATCAATAAAACTTTAACCAGACTCATCAGGAAATAAGAAAGTGAAAAATGTGAAGTTGCTCAGTTGTGTCTGACTCTTTGTGATCCCATGGGCTGTAGCCTACCATGCTCCTCTGTCCCTGGGATTTTCCAGGCAAGAGTACTAGAGTGGTTTGCCATTTCCTTCTCCAGAGGATTTTCCCCAGCCAGGGATCAAACCTGGGTCTCCTGCATTGCAGGCAAATGCTTTACCATCTGAGCCACCAGGGAAATAAGAAAGGGGCCCCAAATCAATAGAATCAGAAATGAAAAAGGTAAAGTTACAAACAGAAATGCTGAATTGCAAAGGATCACAAAAGAGTACTACCAACAACTATAAATCAAATAGTTTGACAGCCTAGAAGAAATGGACAAATTCCTAGAAAAGTGGTGTCTAAGATTTGTGGTATCAGATTGTGTGGATTGTGCTGGGTTACAGGGAGGGAAGATTGGATAAAGGTGATCAAAAGGTATAAACTTTCAGTTATAAGATAAATAAGTACTACAAATATAATCTACAACATAAATATAATTAACTGTTGTATGTTATACATAAAAATTTTTAAGCAAGTAATCCTAAGAGTTTTCATCAAAAGGAACATTTTTTCCCCATTTCTTTAATTCTGTATCTATATGAAATGATGGATGTTGACTAAACTTATTATGGTAATCATTTCATGATGTATATAATTCAAATCACTATACTGTATACCTTAAACTTATACAGTGCAGTATGTCAATTACATCTCAATAAAACTGGGAGGAAAAAAGAAATATTCCTTATATACAACGTCATTGGGCTTCTGAGGTGACACCAGCAGTAAAGAACCTGCCTGACAATGCAGGAGACATAAGAGACGCAGGTTCGATCCCTGAGTTGGGAAAATCCCCTGGTGGCAGGCATGGCAACCTGCTACGGTATTATTCCCTGGAGAATCCCTTGGACAGAGGAGCCTTGCAGACTACAGTCCTGTTTAGTTCAGTTCAGTCATTCTGTTGTGTCTGACTCTTTGCGACCCCATGGACTGCAACACACCAGGTTTCCCTGTCCTTCTCCATCTCCCAGAGTTTGCTCAAACACATATCCATTGAGTCAATGATGCCATCCAACAATCTCATCCTCTGTCCTCCCCTTCTCCTCCTGCCCTCAATCTTTCCCAGCATCAGAGTCTTTTCCAATGAGTCAGTTCCTCTCATCAGGTGGCCAAAGTATTGGAGTTTTAGCCTCAGCAACAGTCCTTCCAAAGAATATTCAGTACTGATTTCCTTTACCATTGACCGGTTGGATCTCCTTGCAGTCCAAGAGACTCTCAAGAGTCTTCTCCAACACCACAGTTCAAAAGCATCAATCCTTTAGCACTCAGCTTTCTTTTTTTCTTTCACTTGTGTATTCTTACACAAATATCAACATTCCTTATACAAATGTGACTCTATAGAGCTCGATTTTCTCCCCAAGATTCAGATGTTGAGTTCCTAACCTCCCTCCTATGTGACTGTATTTAATGATAGAATATTTAAGTGTGTGCATGTTCAGTCACTCTTTGCTATCCCAAGGACTGCAACTCATCAGGCTCCTCTGTCCATGGGATTTTTCCGGCAAGAATACTGGAGTGGGTTGCCATTTCCTCCACCACGGGATCTTCCTGACCCAGGGATCAAAGCCGCTTCTCCTGCATCTCTTGCATTGGCAGGCAGATTCTTTACCACTGAGCCATCTGAGAAGCCCCATTTAAAGAAATAATTAAGGCTGATTGAAGTTATTAAGGGGGCTTCCTAGGTGGCGCTAGTGGTAGAGAACCTGCCTCTCAACGCAGGAGACATAAGAGATGTGGGTTTGATCCCTGGGTCAGGAAGATTCCCTGGATGAGGGGTGGCAAACCACTTCAGTATTCTTGCCTGAGAAATCTCATGGACAGGGAGCCTGGCAGGCTTAGCATGCAGGCAAAGTTGTTAAGGTCAGCCCTAATCCAGTATGGCTGGTGTCTTACAGAAGATGAGATTAGGACAGAGACACACACATGGAGGGAAGGCTATGTGAAGACACAGGGAGAAGACAGCCATCTACTTGTCAAGGAGGAAAGCCTCAGGAGAAACCAATCTTGCTGACTCTGAGCTTCCAGAATTGTGAGAAAATAATTTTCTGTTGTCTAAATCATTCAGCCTGTGTTATTTATTATTGTAGCCATAGCATACTAATACACTACCCATGTAAAGAATGACACTCTATTAGAAGAAAATTAACATAGAATCTTAATCATTTAAAAAAAATTAAACACGTCTATCCGTGAAAAGGTTAAAATACAAAGTGCACAAAGTTACCACACAGAAGTACTATTACCCTTAGCACCATTATTCTTGGTTTATCCATCTTCTGTCTATGAAGACCGACTTGTGCAGTATCAGCCCTAGCATTCCAGATCTTTTTCTTCCCTTTAGGCTATGCACTACTGTACATCTTATAATCATCCTGGACTTTGGGAGAAAGATATTTCACAGAAAACAAATTCAGTTTCCATTCACTTCATAACTTACGGATGTTCGCTGAACTGTTAATTAAATTTATACCATTTTGATAAGACTTTCTCATAAACTTAAAACAATGCAAATAGCTATGCTTTAATTATGCACAAAACTTGTAAAACAAATTTCAAATGGCAATATAGTATACTTAGGGAAAATTTTAAAGATATATATATATTTGGCAATTTATCCCAGAATTAACCACAGGGCAATTGTAATATGATTTAAATGATAATATTAAACATACCCAGAGCTCTTCAAGAATATGCCTTTTAGGCCTTCCCTAGTGGCTCAGTGGTAAAGAATTTGCCTGCCAACGCAGGAGACATGGGTTCAATTCCTGGTCCAGGAAGATCCCAGAGCAACTAAGCCCAGTATATCACGGTTACTGAGCCTGTGCTCTAGAACATGAAAGCCACAACTCTTGAACCCATGTACCACAACTCCTGAAGCCCGCATGCCCTAGAGCCTGTGCTCTGCAACAAGAGAAGCCACTGCAATGAGAAGCCTGTGCACCCCAACTAGAGAGTAGCCCCCACTCATTACAAAAAAGAGAAAAGCGTGTGCAGCAATGAAGACCCAGCATAGCCAAAAACAAAATAAATTAATTTATTGAAAAAAAAAAAAAAAAGAATATGCTGTCTAAATTCAAGGTAGACCTCTCAGCCCAGAGGTTCATCTCAGATCTATAGATTGTTTAGTTTCTACTATCCAAACATCAGTTCATTGACTCTGATTTTGATAACCACATACTTATGATACAATAAATTACACTGTATTTACAGGCTTAATATTTTGATGTTGCAAATGTTTATATGACATAGAAAACTGATTTGAAATTTATTTTGATAATTACTTTGATGGTAATTATTCATATTATCTTTACATAAATCAGAGAGCTGCTATACTAGTTTACTCAGCTACTGTAACAAATTACCACAGACTGGATGGTTTAAAACAACAGAAATGAATTCTCTCACCATTCTGAATAACTTAGGTTCAAAATCAAGGTATTAGAAAGATGACACTCCTTTTGGAAGTTCCAGGAAAAAATCTATACTTTCTCTCTACCAGCTTCTGGTGACTGTCTGGATGCCTTGACTTTCAGCCTCATCACTTATATTCTGCCTTTATAGTCACATTGCCTCCTCCTCTGTCTGCATTATCTCCGCTTTCTTCTCTCTTATGAGGACTGTGATTGCATTTATGGTCCACTGGAATAATCCAGGATAATCCATCCATCTCAAGATCTTAATCCTAATTGCATCTGCAAACACCCTTTTTCAAATAATGTCTCCATGTTCCACAATCATGACTTGATATCTTGACATGTCCATTATTCAGCCTCTTATGGGGTCGCGAAGAATCGGATGCAACTGAGCAACTTCACTTTCACTTTTCACTTTCATGCATTGGAGAAGGAAATGGCAACACATTCCAGTATTCCTGGAGAATCCCAGGGACAGAGGAGCCTGGTGGGCTGATGTCTACAGGTTGCAGAGTCGGACACGACTGAAATGACTTAGCAGCAGCAGCATAGCTTCTTTTTTCCCTTCAGAAAAAGTAAAAATGCTTCAGTGCTGATTACATTATTTTTCAAATTATGTGTATTATTGTATTAGAAAAAAATGCAGTAATGTTAAAATTTTTACTGATTGAAAAGATTGATGAGCTAAATTTTCTAGCCTAATACATAATTCTCCTGCTCTGTTGGGACTCTGATATGTAATATCCCACTTTAAATTTGTTCTTGTTACATTTTCCCTAAACGTTGAAGTTTAATACATGAAGGCTGTAATCACTTTTATATGTTTCTGATTTCTTATCCTCCAAACTCCTTTGCAGATGCTAGACAATTCTCTCACCTCATTTTCAAAACTTCCAACACCCTGATAAGGATTCATTTTTATAGGAAACATCTTATAATTGATGATATTTAATACAGGTCAAATCTTGTTAAAAACAAACACTATTAGGGAAGAGCAACAAGCATATATATAAATTCACTTCCTTCATTAAGCTGTTTCCTTGGACAGAATTGGGATTCCTCCTATCTCCCTGTTTTTTTTTTTTTTTTTCCTCCTGCATTCCTGATACCAGGACTTCTTCCTTTAACCAAACCCTGACCAAGATTTCAGGGCAATTTGGATTCCTATCCCTTGAAGAGGCCTTCACAAAATATGTCTACCAGTAGAAACTTTGTTTTTATTTTTATTTTCAGCATAATAAGGTTAGGTACTGAAGCAGGCAGGCTAGAGCCTATGGGGTCGCAAAGAGTCGGACACAACTGAGCGACTAGGCACACGTGCACTTTACATATCTGAAAGTAATTTTTGGTCATCGGAGAAAAAGATTTTTTAAAAAATTTAAAAATAAAAAAAAAAACACTATAATAAACAGTTCAGTTCAGTTGCTCAATCATGTTCGACTCTTTGCGACCCAATGAATGGCAACATGCCAGGCCTCCTGTCCATCACCAACTTCCAGAGTCCACCCAAACCCATGTCCATTGGGTCGGTGATGCCATCCAACCATCTCATCCTCTGTCATCTCCTTTTTCTCCTGCCCTCAGTCTTTCCCAGCATCAGGGTCTTTTCAAATGAGTCAGCTCTTCACATCAGGTGGCCAAAGTATTGGAGTTTCAGCCTCAGCATCAGTCCTTCCAATGAACACCCAGGACTGGTCTCCTTTAGGTTGGACTGGTTGGATCTCCTTGCAGTCCAAGGGACTCTCAAGAGTCTTCTCCAACACCACAGTTCAAATGCATCAATTCTTCTGTGCTCAGCTTTCTTTATAGTCCAACTCTCACATCCATACATGATCACTGGAAAAACCATAGCCCTGACTAGAGGACCTTTGTTGGCAAAGTAATGTCTCTGCTTTTTAATATGCTGTCTAGGTTGGTCATAACTTTCCTTCCAAGGAGTAAGCATCTTTTAATTTCATGGCTGCAATCACCATCTGCAGTTATTTTGGAGCCAAAAAAATAAAATCTCCCACTGTTTCCACTGTTTCCCCATCTATTTGCCATGAAGTGATGGGACTGGATGCCATGATCTTAGTTTTCTGAATGTGGAGCTTTAAGCCAACTTTTTCACTCTCACTTTCATCAAGAGGCTCTTTAGTTCTTCTTCACTTTCTGCCATAAGGGTGGTGTCATCTGGGTCACTAATATTTCTCCCAGCAATCTTGATTCTAGCTTGTGCTTCCTCCAGCCCAGCATTTCTCATGATGTACTCTGCATAGAAGTTAAATAAGCAAGGTGACAATATACAGCCTTGACATACTCCTTTTCCTGTTTGGAACCAGTCTGTTGTTCCATGTCCAGTTCTAACTGCTGCTTCCTGACCTGCATACAGGTTTCTCAAGAAGGTAGGTCACTGGGTCTGACATTCCCTTCTCCTTCAGAATTTTCCACAGTTTATTGTGATCCACACAGTCAAAGGCTTTGGCATAGTCAAACTATAACACTATACATCTCTATACTATACAAACTATAAAACTAAACATCTCTAATTAGTGAAAAGATTATCAAAAATTTATTACTAAAATGCTTATTTCAAGTAGGTCCTGATATGACAAATACAGTATGACACAGAGTTTGGAAATAACTCTATGCATATTATGATATAACTTAGTGATATTTGATGTAATTGATCCTTTCTTATCCCTTATCCCTAATTCAGTTTAACTCCCAGTTTTCTGTCTCATTTTAGAAATATTTTTCTCAGATTTTGCTGCATTTGCCTAAAAGGCCAAAGATTCATTACTAAATTAAAATGACTTAAAGCCTAAATTTGAAGGACAATGCTGCAAAGATGAATCATATTAGATAGCATTCCCACTTTCAGGGGCCCACTATTTGGGAGTTGATACTGTCATCCACCTCCACAGTTACATTATAAAGCAATCAAGGATAATTGATACAATAAATCTGAGCAAAGAACAGAAGAATGAGTAACAAATTTTGACTGAAGAGACTGGAGAAGGCTTAACAGAAGACATTCCATGTCTTCTTCATCTGTTAAATGCTTGTCTTGCTTCAATGTCTGTATCAACCTTCTCCAATGTCTTCAGTGACAACTGATTGATAATATTGTGGTACTCATTTTGCAAATAATTTTGCAAGTAACATATGCCAGTTAGTATTAACATAAATCAGTTCAGTTCAGTCACTCAGTCATGCTGACCCTTTGCAAACCCATGGAACCCAGTAAGCCAGGCTTCTCTGTCCATCACCAACTCCCAGAGCTTATTCAAACTCATGTCCATATGGTTAACATATAATGCTTCTCATTAAACTTATTACAGTGTCTACCTGTTTGTTTTATTTGCCCTGAGATTTTAAAAAGTGAAAGTGAAAGTGAAGTCGCTCAGTCATGTCCAACTCTTTGCGACCCCATGGACTGTAGCCCACCAGGCTCCTCCATCCATGGGATTCTCCAGGCAAGAGTACTGGAATGGGTTGCCATTTCCTTCTCCAGGGGATCTTCCCGACCCAGGGATCAAACCCAGGTCTCCTGCAATGCAGGCAGACGCTTTAACCTCTGAGCCACCAGGAAAGGATTTTAAGATCCTTGAAAAAAGAGATTATATATTATTTATATCCAAATAATATATGCTGGCATACTGCCACGTTTGGTGAAGAATTAAATGCACATTTAATTTATTGAATAAATCACTAAAGAATACATGAGATTTTCACTTTTGCCCATAAAGTGTTAATAGCTGTAGGAATTTCTCACTCACTGCTATGAACTACTAACTCAGAAAAAAATTATGCAACAGCTACTTAGAAGGGAAGTAAAGGATGTGATTTTTGCCATCATCCCAAGTGACTGCCTGGAGGAAGTTTCCATACCACAACGCAGAGAGCAAGAAACCGTAGGAGTACAGGGGTATGTGGTAGAGGAGTCCGTGAACTGCGAAGATGGGGACCATTGTTCCAGAGGCAGAGGTGACCAGAGAAATGCTCGCAGGAATGAACACATATTTACCCAATAAGAAAGGTAAGTTTAGAGAAGCTAAGTGACTAAGCCCAAGTAAAACTATCTATACTAGGTTTAACAATTTCAAATACATTATTTCATCAACTCTTTGAGTTAAGAATCCTTTGGGTTGTCATTTCACAAACCAGGAAAACAACATTCAGAGAGTATATAAGCTGCCCAGATATATGGTAATATTAGACCAGAACCAGCCCTTGATCCAGATATTCTACTATCAAGTTTATCCTTTGATACTAAGGGCACTTATTTGACCTCTAATTTCTCTTCATATGACCAATCTTTAAATATTAGAAGACAAATTTCTGTCTCAGCTTCTCAAGATGAATACCCTCAATTGATTTCATCACATTAATTTTTTTGACAATGGCATCAAATTTCTGAATTTTATTAGGTTTTTAGCAGAGTAATACTCATAAGTGCATTTTACTTATTGATTCAAGAAAGTGAAGTCGCTTAGTCGTGTCCAACTCTTTTCAAACCCATGGATTGTAGGCTACCAGGCTTCTCCATCCGTGGGATTTTCCAGGCAAAAATACTGAAGTGGGTTAATATTTCCTTCTCCAGGAGATCTTCTTGACCCAGGGATTGAACCTAGGTCTCCTGCATTGTAGGCAGATGCTTTACTGTCTGAGAAGTCAATAAACTCAAATGTTCCACTGCATATGTATAGCATGAACTTGCTGAGCAGTGACAGTGTGTGAAGGCCTAATGGCAGTAATTGATTACTAAATATTAACTCAATCTGAGATAACTCTGTTGCCTAACTCCTGAAAATATCCACTGTAACCTTCAATAGCATTACAGGTGGACAACAAAGTCTAAAATATGGAAGTAATAATCCCATTTCCTCTGAGAAGAATCATCTAGTTTTTGATGCTCATCTTTGATTTAATTTATTTCATTGCAGTATAGTTGATTACAATGTTGTGTTAGTGTCTGATGTACAGCAAAGTGTTTCAGTTTAATATATATTTATATATAAAACCTTGTTTAGTCATTCTATATATAATAGTTTGCATCTGCTAATCCCAAATCCCAATCCATCCCTCTCCATCACTCCTCTCCTTGACAGCCACAAGTCTGTTCTCTATATCTGTGAGTTTGTTTTTGTTTCGTAGGTAAGTTCGTTTGTGTCATATTTTGGATTCCACATATAAGTGATATATGGTATTTGTCTTCCTCTTTCTCACTTACTTAACTTAGTATGATCATCTCTAGGTCATCCATGTTGCTGCAAATGACATTATTTCAACCTTTTTATGGTTAAGCAGTGTTCGTTTGTATAGATATATGACAGCTTCTTCATCCATTCATCTGTTGATGGACATTTATGTTGCTTCCATGTTTTGACTATTGTAAATAGTGCTGCAGGGAACATAGGGGTGTCTTCATTTTTTTGAATTATAATTTTTTCCAGTGATGTTCATTTCCAGATAACACATAGACTGAAATATGTGCAGAGAGTGTGTGCAAATATGAGGACAGGTTTCACTGTAAGGATTATTAAAAAAGAATTGAGCTGTTTAAACTGATAAAGGAAAAGTCTGAAGAACACTAAATGATGATATTAAATATTTTAAAGTGTTTCTATGAAAGAAGTATCATAGTTCCCTCAGTTAAATGTACGTCTAGAAGTGCCAAAGAGAGAATTTGGGATCAATATGAAGGATAGCTTCCTAACAAAGAAGTAAAAAATTAGTTCCCATTTTGTTCCTGGAAACATCCAAACAGAGGCTGTGTGATTTTTCAGAAATGTAATATAGTGAACCATTTCTTTTCTTCACTCTAACCAAAGCTTCCTTAAGCTATTATGAAACATCCAGAGACACCACTTGCCCACATGTGAGCCACAGCCACGGAGCTTCTTTGAGTTTCGTTTTCTCTGTTTCCAATATGTCTATTTCTTACTCCTGGCTCCATCTCTTACTTAAAAAGGCTCCTGTCTTTTAGATTTGTTACTGATATTTGGATTCTCAGATCTGATATCTTGTTCAGAGCTCAGTTCAGTTCAGTTCAGTTGCTCAGTCGTGTCCAACTCTTTGTGACCCCATGAATCGCACCACTCCAGGACTCCCTGTCCATCACCAACCCCCGGAGTCACCCAAACCCATGTCCATCAGGTTGGTGATGCCATCCAGCCATCTCATCCTATGTTGTCCTCTTCTCCTCCTGCCCCTAATCCCTCCCAGCATCAGGGTCTTTTCCAATGAGTCAACTCTTCCCATGAGGTGGCCAGAGTATTGACTTTCAGCTTCAGCATCAGTCCTTACAATGAACACTCAGGACTGATCTCCTTTAGGATGGACTGGTTGGATCTCTTTGCAGTCCAAAGGATTCTCAAGAGTCTTCTCCCAACACCACAGTTCAAAAGCATCAATTCTTTGGTGCTCAGCTTTCTTCACAGTCCAACTCTCACATCTATATATGACCACTGGAAAAACCATAACCTTGACTAGACAGATCCAGAGTTAGTCCCACTCAGTCTTTCCTCTCTGAAAACTCCTTAGTAAAATGTGATGCAGTGTAAGGAGCAAATATCAAAAATGGGATTGTATTAAAGAGTCCAGTATGACAGATTGCTTTATATAGCCTGCAAAGTCCCCACTTAGTCTAGGTTTCCATCATTCTATAGTTAATATCCCCTACATTTTAATCAATGTGGCTTCTTTCTTAAAAGAGATTAATAATTTAATTGAAAAAAATATATACTTATATACCTATACACCTTAAAATAAGTATTTAGGTTATTCTTTTTACAATTTAAAATTTCAATAAGGATGTTTATAAATTCACTTTGCCTTTTCTCAACACAATACCTCCAATGAACATCATTGACTTGATTTCTGTTGTTAGTCAATTAAATATAAAGTGGTGTTTAGAATATCTCTGGCTGCTGAAAAAGTATTTTTCCTTAACTTGCTCTCTTTATCCTCTTCTCCCTTCTCCATTCCTTTCTTATCCTACATACTTGGATTTGTTTCTTTTCCACACTAATCCTTTATTGTATGTCATCTTCCTATAAATCCAGGTTTCCAATCTCCAACCTCTGGGATCTAATGCTTGATTATCTGAGGTATAACTGATGTAATAATAATGGAAATAAACTGCACAATAAATTTAATGTACTTAAATCATTGCAAAACCATCCTCCCCACCATTCCCAGTCCATGGAAAAATTGTCTTCCTTGAAACTAGTCCCTGATGCCAAAAGGGTTGGGGAACATTGCTATAAATGACTGGAATTTTCATTCTCTCTAAGATTAAAAATAACACAATCTTTATTATCTCTTTATAGTATGAGATTTTTTTGTAGATCTATTGACCTCAAGCCAAATTTTCCATAACATTTAGCAAATTTATTGGGAACTTCATTCTCCACTAATGTAATAAAGTAAATAGCATGCTACATTTTAATGGTATTTTAACACTTATGTAAGAATTTTCTTCTAAATTTTTCAAAAATATAATTCATAAAAATTTTCTTATATCATTTCTTTCAATATTTCCAAGGCTCTTGACCCAGTTGCATCAAAGGTTTTACATAGTGGTATATTAATGAGCTTACTCAAGTTCTTTGTAACTAAAGAGGAAAGATGTACTGTCTATAAATGCTTTCTCTAGGTTATTTTTAAAGTATTTAATACAACATTTCAATTCATGCAAACCTTTAAATGATCTAGAATCCTTACATACATATTTTTGTAAGGATGGACAATTAGAAAAGATAAACCATAAAAAGTTTTCAAAATCCTAAGATTTAGTGATTTTTCTGATGAAGAAAATAATTTTAAAAAAAGAAAAAGAAGTAAATAAAATTTATAATTAGTAAGCTCAGATTACATTGCTACGGGTGTCACTTACAAGTTATAATTCTTAAAGTTGTTTTGATTCTTCTCTGATTTTTGTGTTATCATATAGGGTAGAAGTAAACTTTATACTCTTTGATCCATATTTGAGGTTATTCTACAACTGAGATTAATCAACTATTTAACTTCTATTTTTGAGTTAAGGAGAGTCACTGAATAATTTTGTTATCCCGTTAGTGGTGGTGATTTAGTTGCTAAGTTGTGTCTGACTCTTGAGACTCCATGGATTGTAGCCTGCCAGACTCCTCTGTCGATGAGATTCTCCCTGCAAGGATACCGAAGTAGGTTGCCATTTCCTTTTCCAGGGGATCTTCCCGTCCGAAGGATTGAACCTAGGTCTCTTGCATTGCAGGCAGATTCTTTACCAACTGAGCTATGAGGGAAGCCCTTGTTATCCCATTAGTACTCAATAAATGGATATCTGGGATTTTTTCCCTAATACATATACCACTCATATTTTCATATAAAATATTGGTTCTGAAAATCATTGGATGACCTAAGATGGCTCACTGACTATATAGTTCTACCAATAAAAGTCCCACATTGTGTGTGTGTGTGTGTGTAAATTATGCCTATAATGCACTGTTTATGATTTTTAAGCTTCAGTCTCTGAAGTACACAATAGGAAGTTGGAGAAATTTGCAAAGGTAGCTGGAATCCTAGGGTGTTTTTTTTTAATAGGATTTTCATACCTAATTCAATAACAATATTTTAGATCCTTGATTTTATTGCTTTTTTCTAGACTCAATATGACATTTTTGTTGTTGCACTCACATGTCCAAACTGATCACATGGATCACAGCCTTGTCTAACTTAATAAAACTGTGAGCCATGCCATATAAGGCCACCCAAGATGAATAGGTCACAGTGGAGAGATCTGACAAAATATGGTCCACTGGAGAAGGGAATGGAAAACCACTTCAGTATTCTTGGTTGTAAACCCCATGAACAGTATAAGACAAAAAGATATAACACTGAAAGATGAACTCCTAAGGTTGGTAGGTTCCCAATATACTACTGGAGAAGAGAGGAGAAATACCACTGGAAAGAATGAAAAGATGGAGCCAAAGTAAAAAAAAAAAGAAAAACACCCAGTTATGCATATGATGGAAGTAAAGACTGATGTTAAAAGAACAATATTGCATAGGAATGCAGCTCCATTCCTGGAATGTTAACTCCATTAATCAAGGTAAGTGGAAAGTAGTCAAACAAGAGATGGCAAGAGTGAACATCGACATTTTAAGAATCAGTGAACTAACATGGACCAGAATGGGTTTAATTCAGATATTCATTATATCTACTAATGTGAGCAAGCATCCATTAGAAGAAATGGAGTGGCCCTCATTATCAAAAAGAGTCTGAAATGCAGCACTTGGGTGCAGTCTCAAAAATGACAGAATGATCTCTGTTTGTTTCCAAGGTAAACCATTCAATATCACAGTATCCAAGTCTATGTCCCAAAAACTAATGCTGAAGACTGAAGTTGAACAATTCTATGAAGACCTATAAGACCTTCTAGAACTAACACCAAAAGAAAAAAAAAAAAGATGTCTTTTAATCATAGGGGGCTGGAATGCAAAAGTAGGAAGTCAAGAGATACCTGCAATAACAGGTAATTTGGCTTGTAGTACAAAATGAAGCGGGGCAAAGGCTACTAGACTTTTGCCAAGATTACACATTAGTCATAGCAAATATCGACCTCCAGCATCTCAAGAGATGACTTTACACATGGACATCACCAGATGCTCAATACTGAAATCAGACTGATTATATCCTCTGCACTCGAAGGTGGAGAAGCTCTATACAGTCAGTAAAATGAGACCAGAAGCTGATTGTAGCACAGATCATGGAATCCTTAGTGTCAAATTCAGACTTAAATTGAAGAAAGTAGGGAAAACCACTAGACCATTCAGATATGACCTAAACCAAATCCTTACAATTATACAGTGGAAGTGACAAATAGATTTAAGGCACTAGATCTGATAGACTGCCTGAAAAACTACAGACAGAGGTTTATAACAATGTATATGAGGGAAAAAGAAATGCAAAAAGGTAAAAGGTTGTCTGAGGAGGCCTCACAAATAGTTAAGAAAAGATGAGAAGTGAAAGGCAAAGGAGAAAAGGAAAGATACACCCATCTGAATGCAGAGTTCCAAAGAATAGTAAGGAGGGAAGGGAAACCCTTCCAAAGTGAACAATGCAAAGAAATAGAGGAAAATAATAGAATGGGAAAGACTAGAGATCTCTTCAAGAAAATTAGAGATACCAAAGGAATATTTCATGCAAAAATGAGCCACAATAAAGGCCAGAAATGGTATGGAATTAATAGAAGAGAAAGATATTAAGATATAAGAGGTGGCAAGAACACAGAAGAAATATACAAAAGAGATCTTCATGAACCAGATAACCACAATCACTACTTACCTAGAGCCAGACATCCTGGAGTGTGAAGTAAAGTAGACCTAGGAAGCATCACTCAAACAAAGCTAGTGGAGGTGATGGAATTCCAGCTGAGCTATTTTAAATCCTGAAAGATGATTCTGTGAAAGTGCAGCAGTCAATATGCCAGCAAATTTGGAAAACTCAACCGTGGCCATAGGACTAGAAAAGGTCAGCTTTCATTCCAATCTCAAAGAAAGGCAATGTCAAAGAATGTTTATACTACTGCACAATTGCACTCATCTCACATGCTAGCAAAGTAATGCTAAAAATTCTCCAAGCTAGGCTTCAACAGTACATGAACCAAGAATTTCCAGATATTCAAGATGGATTTAGAAAAGGCAGAGGTACCAGAGAGCAAATTGCCAACATCTGTTGGATGATAGAAAAAGGAAGAGAGTTCCAGAAAAAAACATCTACTTCTGCTTCATTGATTATGCTAAAGCCTTTGACTATGTGGATCACAACAAACTGTGGAAAATTCTTAAAGATATGAGAATACCAGACGACGTTAACTACCTCCTGAGAAATCTGTATGCAGGTCAAGAAGCAACAGTTAGAATGGGACATGGAACAGCAGACTGATTCCAAACTGAGAAAGGAGCATGTCAAGTCTGTATACCATCTCCCAGCTTATTTAACTTATATGCAGAGTACATCATGTGACATGCTGGGCTGGATGAAACACAAACTGGAATCAAGATTGCTGGGAGAAATATCAATAACCTCAGATATTCAGATGACACTACCCTTATGGCAGAAAGCAAAGAGGAACTAAAGAGCCTCTTGATCAAAGTGAAAGAGTAGAGTGAAAAAACTGGCTTAAAGCTCAACATTCAAAAAATGAAGATCATGGCATCCAGTCCCATCACTTCATGGCAAAATATATGGGGAAACAATGCAAACTATAGCAGAGTTTATTTCCTTGGGCTCCAAAATCACTAGCAGATGGTGATTTCATCCATGAAATTTCATCCATGTGTTTCAGCCATGAAATTAAAAGACACTTGCTCTTTGGAACAAAAGCTGTTACCAAGCTAGACAACAATGTTCGTCTAGTCAAAGCTACGGTTTTTCCAATAGTCATGTATGAGTCATGTTTGAGGATCATAAAGAAGGCTGAGCACTAAAGAATAGATGGTTTTGAACTGTGTTGGAGAAGACTCTTGAGAATCCCTTGAACTGCAAGGAGATCCAACCACTCCATCCTAAAGGAAATCAGTCTTGAGTATTCATTAGAAAGACTGATGCTGAAGCTGAAGCTCCAAAACTTTGGCCACATGATGGGAAGAACTGACTTATTGGAAAAGACCCTGATGCTGAGAAAGACTGAAGGCTTGGGGAGATGGGGACAACAGAGGATCAGATGGTTGGATGGCATCACCAACATGATGGACTTGAGATTGAGCAAGCTTTGGGATTTGATGATGAACAGGGAAGCTGGCATGCTGTAGTCCATGTGGTCGCAAATGGTTGCACTCAACTGAGCAACTGAACTGAACTGAACTCACATGTCATCATTGTTTTTAAATATGTAATTAAATTAGAATACTGACATAATAAAAGCAATCAACATTGAGGATTAGGAACAGCACTGCCTCTACATTTTATAAAGTAGAAATGTTCTAGAGCAGGGATTGAAAAACTTTCTGTTAAGCTTTGTTAATAAATACTTTTTGCTTTGTGGCAAAAAAATGTCTCTTTCACAGCTGTCAACTCTGCTGTTTTAGTGCAAGAGTCATAGACAAGCAAATGAATGGTGGTAGAAATGTTCCAATAGCATTTTACTTATTTAAAATGGGCAAGGGTCTGTGTTTTGTTCACAGGCCATATTTGCCAAGCTTTGTCCTAGGGCGTAGACCTCTAATCACAGTTTTCATTGTATCATCTTTTAGACAGGAAACACATAGCATCAATTAATCAGAAAGCAGATTAAGTGAAGTACTGTTCAGATTTTTCTACTGTATGTAGTATCAAGACACAGCTTTATTCACTCTACCAGAAAAAAGTGACCTTGATGTTTAATAGTGTCAGTGTAAGTAAGATGCTGATTCATAACTTGCTCCTTTCCAGTCTGGAATATTTGACCTTTATTTTTCCTTTGGCCCATAGCCTAATACAATTAAACTAAACATATGCTTCACAAAGTTGTTTTGTATTTAAAGTTTATTTTTTTTAAACATAGGTTTTTAAAAAGTAAAACCCAAAGTTTAACTTTCTTTAGCCATATGGGGTGAAGTGTAAGAAATGACCCTTCAAAACCTTTGTGAGTAGGAAGCTTGGCTGCCATGCAGCATCGATTTTATGATGTATCAGTCATCACTTCATTAGAGATGATGCTTAATCTTTAGGATGTGAGTCATCTCATACTCATAGCCTCCAGAAATTTATCATAGAGACATACAATATAGGAAGCCATTAGCTGAGGAACAGCAGCTTTAAAATGATGCATATGTGCTCTTGCCAGCTCCTATATTGTGCCGCTTTGGCAGAGCCCTATCACATTTCCGGTGCCCTCTATGTTGAAAAACATTCTGTGCCGATGGAACCCTTATCTAACTGAGATGTTTCCTGAGATCTAAGTTAGCCTTCAACAACCCATTTTGTTGCTCAAGTATTCTCTTTTTCAGCATACAGCTTAAAACTCCCACCTGACAGATCATATTCCTACAAAAGTTGACCACATTAAGATCTGAATTTAAACTAAAAGGCTGAACTTTTCAGAATTCAAGGTTGCTTTTATAAAGGTAAAACTCTAGACTCATGGGCTGTTTATTCAACAAATATGTACTCATTGCCAGCTATGTAGCACTGTCTTTTCACATGCTGAGGGGTCAATACACTGCCCCTGACCTCACAATGCATAGTAACATATGTGCATCTGTGTGTGAGAAATAAACATGTAAATCAATGATGACAGTAACATTGCAATATTACAGCATAACATTGTGTGGTAAACAGGTAAACGTGAGAGTGCAGACATTAAATCATTATCATCCTGGCCTAGGGCAGTGCAGAGAGATATATGTTTCAGAACTCACAAAGGAAATGAAATAGACTGAGCTTTAAAGATAAGAAGGATCCGGGGACTCCTTGGTGGTCTAGTGGTTGAGACACAGCCCTCCCACTGCAGGGGGCAAAGTTCCAATCCCCAGTTGGAGAACTAGGATTCCACGTGTCTCAGGACCCAGCCCCTGGGCAACCCAGAAAAAGAAAGATGAGGAAGATGGAACAACAAAATATAAAGACATTACATGGGATTAAAAATAATTGCATGCATGGGCAGTTAGGGCAAATTCTGGACAAAAGATACAGACAGACCAAAAAACCCAACCGCCACTTCTAAAGAGTCTAGAACAAAAGCAGGGTACTACACATGCCCCCTGAGCACAACACCACCTAAGGGGTGGGCAAATCACCTAAGCCATCCCTCCAGCCCCACCCCTTGACAAACCGCTACGCTCACCCCATGTAAGGAACAAGCTCAATCCCTGCCCAAGGAGCAAAAAAACAAGGGAACCTGTTCTTTGTTCCCCCTCCCTCCTGCTGCAACAGGAACCCCAATGAAGCCTTGACTGAAAAATAAATAAATAAAGATGAGGAGGAATTTAAAGAGAAAAGAGTATTTCAGAAAGAGGAAGCAACATGCACAAAGGCTTAGGGGTGTGACATAGCATGGTGTGATTTCATATAGAAATGAAAAATAACTAGTATCAGTGAGCTCAGAGTAAAGAACAAGCAAGAAATGAAGCCAGAAAAATGAACAGGGCTTAGAGTTAATGGGCTAATAACTTTTCCGCTAAAAGTAATAGGGAACTTTGAAAACTTGAGGCAGGTTCATGTGGTCAGCTCGGCAATTTATATTGATTACTAAATGATATCCAAATAAATGTGTTGAGGTAAAACTCACCAGAGAGGATTCCAGATTGGAGATTTGGGTTTGGGGAGTCATCTGCATATACATAATTTCTGAAAACATTGACTTAAAGAGTAAATGCATAAATGAAAACTAAACTTAGAGCAAGAAATGAAATTTTAAGAAACACATCCCTCTAGATTGGACAAAGGAAATAGGTGAGCAGTGACTATAAGAAAAACCAAAAAAGAAAACCAGAAAGAACATTTCTAGAATGTGGTCATAACTGACAGTTATATAAAAGATGTTAATGTGAAAAGATGACTCAAAATGAACCATTACCTGTCAAGACAGTTATATGAAATGAGAAGCATGAATGTTAATCTGCTGAGAGATGGGTTGGAGTAAGAAAGCATAAACAATAATTTTAAGCTACTCTACTTAAACTTTCAAAAATCAATGTAATTCACCATATTATAACATGAATGAAGAAACAACATGACCTTTTCAATAGATACAGAAAAATCATTTGACAAAAATTCAGCATGCATTCTTTTTTTTATGTAATTTTTACTTTATTTTACTTTACAATACTGTATTGGTTTTGCCATACATTGACATGACTCTGCCATGGTATACATGAGTTCCCAATCCTGAACTCCCCTCCTACCTCCCTCCCCATATCATCTCTCTGGATCATCCCCGTGCACCAGCCCCAAGCATCCTGTATCCTATATCGACCATAGACTGGCGATTCATTTCTTACATGATAGTATACATGTTTCAGTACCATTCTCCCAAATCATCCCACCCTCTCCCTCTCCCTCAGAGTCCAAAAGCCCCTTCTCTACATCTGTGTCTCTTTTGCTGTCTCACATACAGGGTTGTCATTATCATTTTTTCTAAATTCCAGTGTATGTGTTAGTATATTGTATTGGTATTTTTCTTTCTGGCTTACTTCAATCTGTATAATTGGCTCCAGTTTCATCCACCTCATTAGAATGGATTCAAATGTATTCTTTTTAATGGCTGAGTAATACTTCATTGTGTATATGTACCACAGCTTTCTTATTGATTCATCTGCTGATGGATATCTAGGTTGTTTCCATGTCCTGGCTATCATAAACAGTGTTCGATGAACATTGGGGTACACGTGTCTCTTTCAATTCTTGATAAAACAAACAAAACAACTGTAGCCATCAGAAATAGAAGTAAACTTTCTAACCTGATAAAAGCTATCTATAAAATACTTTAGATTTAACAATATACTTAATGGAGAACTAAAATTTTTCTATAGAGTTTGGAAGCAAGAGGAGGATGTCTTCTCTCAAAAGTTCTATCTTACATTGTACTGGAAGTTCTCGTCAACCAAAGGATTCAGCGCTCATTAGCAAAAAGGTTGATTCCAGGACTGCAGCAGGAAAAAGATGTTCCTTGAATGTAGTGTATGTTATAAAGTAAGGAAGTGTCCAAAAATCAGAGATAGAGACAGAGACTTGTAGAGGAACAGAGACAGAGAGAAACAAAAGTCACCATTCATATACACCCCAGTAATAATGGCCACAGATAGGATCCACCAACGAATACTAAAGTCCAGTTTTGAGCTGCTGCTGCTGCTAAGTCGCTTCAGTCGTGTCCGACTCTGTGCGACCCCATAGACGGCAGCCCACCAGGCTCCGCCGTCCCTGGGATTCTCCAGGCAAGAACACTGGAGTGGGTTGCCATTTCCTTCTCTGCAATAAAATCACTGTGGTGACATTGCACCAAACAATAAGTTCAAATAATCCATTGAAAATACATTTCAAATTTTATTTACAAATAGTTATTAGAACTTCTATTAGAACCAGAAGGATAATGGACAATTCAGAATTGCTTTATACATATATAACAAATATTGAGTTTAAAGTCTGAAATTTGCATGGATTAAATGATTGACTAATTTCATGATCATTTCTTTTCAAACTTGATTTTACATAAGTAAAATCTATAAATAGTCATATAAAAGTTATTTACTTCTAATACACTGAGAAAGTCTATCTGGTTCATTCATTGACTAGAAATAATGATTAAATATTATGAAACAAGTGAAATGACCTTAAATGACACCATCCTCTATTTCTGTGCCCACACTCCCTCCCCCTAACCCTATGCTTTTTCCTGCATTCCTTATTTGGTGAACAATAATGCCACCCACTGAGACGTTCCAGCCAGAAATCTTGACTCATTTCTGTCTTCCTGCGTTCATCCCCTATGTTTCCAAGTTTTGTGGATTCTCATTAAGCAAATCACAGATCTCTATCCTGCTCCTAAAACTTCAGCTTGAGATTTTGTTTCTTTACTGGTTTATAGCAACCACCTCATAACTTATCCTTCTGATTCCTCTCTCACTCCACTCAATTGTCAAAGTGATCTTTCAAAGATACTAATCTGAATGCTCCACTCTCTTGCTGGAAAACTTTCAGTTACTCATGACTTCATGCATGAAGACTCCTTAGAGGTCACCCTTCCATATCACTTCTATTCACACTGCCCGCCCTATTTGCAATTCCCTGAATGTCACATTTTCCTAAAATGGGCTCTGTACCTACTCCTCTCCAAGGAGACCTTGCAACACCCTCTCCCCACTGCCAGTGGCTGTTAAAATCCAGTGTTCATTGAAAGTTCTGCTTGGCTATTAGCTCCTCTCTAGCCCTCTCTTGGGATTCATCAGTCAAGAATTGGCACCCCATTTACTGAACCCACTCCACTCACTCCTACCAATATCAACTTCTCACACTGTTTTATAACTGCTTGCTTATTTATCTGCTCCCTCTCCGGACTGTGAAATCTAAAATAATCCATATTTGTTATTATGCTGAGTCTAGAACTGTGCCTGTCTTAATACACTTTTAGCAATTTAAGGAAAGAGTTTAAAATTTATAAGGCATGTTGTGAGCAAATCTGTTTGTCACCACACCAAATCTGCAATATTGGAATGATTTAAAATAACAATCTTATCATTAATATGGTTGCAATTATCTTTAATAATCAAGATTTTCTTATAGACCCCAAATTAAAATAGACAAGTTTTTCTTAATACATGGATTATTTTCTCACTATTGGTCTCTAAGAAAGTTACTGTTGGATGTTATCCCAAGTGAAGAGTGTTAGCTTGGTTCTACTAATTAAAGTGCTTATGTAACACCTACTTAAATTACATTAAACTTTATTCACCTTAAATACTAAGCTTACAACTTTTTCATTTAGCAATATGCTCCAAAGGTCTAGTGGAATATTCTTTTTTAAAATCTGGAGGCTTGAAGAAAGGGATTTGCATCCATAGATAAAGACCTTGTAAAAGATGCACCATGAATCTTAAGTGCATTCTTCCATTGAAATCCCAAGCTTCTTATTCTCTTGAGCTCCGCACTCTGCTATTCTAGTTCTGAGTAGGCTCTGTATTGCACAGATGCAGTCTATCAGGACCTCCCATCCTGCCTTCCTGGCTAATTTCTAGCCCGTCACCCTTCTAACTTGCTTCTCAGTGCTGCATTGAGATCCTGTTTGGTGCTGATGCTGGCTCATGCCGGCACGGCTTGGAAGTTGAGAGAGATTTGTGTCCTGCAGGATAAACATTTAACCAATAGAAAAGGGAGGTTGGTAGATAAAGGGGGTTAGTAGATCAGTTCCCCTTTGCCTTCCCAAGCAATGGTCCTGAGCTATATTGTGCCCTGGTATAAGTAGTCAGTCACCCTGGAAGTGGCCGGTTCTGTGATTCATCTTTGTGTTGACTTTTCTCCTTTCCTGCCTCCGTCCCCTCACCCCTTACTTCTGCTTCTTGGATTGGGCTTTCCACTAGAGTTACTAAACCTTCTGCCTCCACATGTGCTTTCTGGGAATCCCAGGCTTAGACAGCTTGTTTAGGAAATATTTTCTCTCTCAATGTTTCTGTTCTCTGGGTTAACACAGGAGTCAATAAAATGTTAAGTACCAGCAAAACTCTTTAACAAGGGGTCATTTCTTCTCTTGCCTGGCATTCCAAAATCTGAATTTACTTTCCATCCCTGATTCAAAAGAAGTAGACCATCATTTTGTGCCCTATTTCATTGGAATTTAACACTATTCTATGAAGCTCAGTTTCAAAGATCTGGCCAAGACCTATTCTTCCTTCTCTTTTTGATAGGACTTCTAGACATGGCCCACATCTCTAAAATTCTGCATTGCTATAGAATTTAATTCCACATAAATACAGCTCAGTTTGGCACTGTTGTTGTTAATACTATTGATGTTATTGCTATTTCTAAATACAAGATACTTTGTCAGTAGGAGATGTGGATTGCAACACTGAATCAGGGACTCGTCTTCTCCTTCAGTAAGTTCTCACTACAGAGCAGGGGGCGGTAGTATACACAACTCCACAAAGCAGGCAGACATGCTGTAACAGGTACCTGAAAAGGGAGCTTAAAGGAATGGAGAGGGTGTGGGGCTTCTTCACTCAAAGTGACTAGAGAAATCAGAATTTCAAGGGAAGGGGGGGACTGTTAAACAGCTTTCTTGCATGTACACAGGAAGGCTATAGTTAATAAATATTGAACAATGATCCGCATAATGCAAAAGTCAGCTGAACTGCTGACATGACCTTAACTCCCAAAGAGTCCCTACATAGCAAAAATGAAATGTTTCTTGAAGTCCAAGACAATTTCTTAGGTATCTTTGCAGCCTCCACAGAAAAAACAGCATGTGTTGTCTTCTGCATACTAACAGGATGTTAATTGTTTTTTGGGTAGAATCATGTGTAAGCAATAACAGAAACATACACAGTAGCCTCTCCCCTCAATGCCAATCTCCCCATGGCAACCTGCAGCCCAATACTCATGTTTCTTGCCACCCTACCTTTCAGCCATAATCCTCAGATTTAGTGCTGCAAGATTTGAATGATACCAACTGTGCTTGGTGCAAAGCAAAAGAGAAAGCAAAAACTTTTCACACTATTCAGTAAGACTCAAAGGAGGTGTTAAGTAAATATTAGACACTCTCTCCGAATTTGTTTACCCCTTTGTTAAAAAAAAAAAAAACTGGTATTTATTTGAAGATTAGAGTCATGTCATGCTGATTTCAAAAGCTAGGCTGGGAAGATTATTTTGATAACATACAACACAATTCAACTCTGATCCTTAATATTTAAAATGTCTTCTTAATTTATAAAGTAAATGATTAAGTGTATTAACTTAAGGAAGTCTTCCAAAGTTTTGTTTTTAAATATTAACAGATTTATTTTTGTTTTTGTCCATGTATAAAATAAAAATCTTATGTTAACTGTAAAAAAATAAATAAAATGTCTTTAATTTACAGGGTTGTCAACATTTCCCCAGTCACATCATTTTCTAATTTACTTCTGTGTAGAACTTTGGAAAATATAAGTTCAATTTTTTTTTTTTTGCTTTTCTTAGTCACAATATGTTCGTTGTTATTGGCTAACTTAGTGTTCTTACTAAAATTGATCTTCTGTTGTGTTAATTCTTTTATCCTCCTAGGTCCTAGGTAGCTATGAATAGTCTGAATAGTCTATATACAGTCTTGATATTGGGAATAAAATACCCTTATGATCCTCAGTATCCTCTTCTAAAGGATCATTCTGGGTTGTTTGAGACCACTAGTCTTAAACAGAATATAAAACAATGATAAGAGACTTATAAAATTATTCTACATTATATTGTACTAAATATGCCATTTTCCTCTTTGAATTGACCTTCACTGGAAAAGGGGGAGTCATGGAGGTGGGGTTCCACGAACCCTTTTGACTTACTTGAGCCAATGAGGTGTGAGAGTAATGGTGTCATTTCTGGGCAGAAGTGTTTGATGACTCAGAACTTCCCTTTTCACTCTACCTTGATCACTGGTAAAGTTCCAGATAAGGGATGCTTTGTTCCTTTGGGTCATAGAGAAAAGACGATTTAGGGCAGAACAGAAATCCAACTTTGATGAAGCATGATTCAAAAATAAATCTTTGTTTTCATAAACTGTGGAGATTTTGAGGTCACTTACTATTACAATAATCAAGCCAATTCAGAAATATATACTTTTCTTCAAAGAATTTTCTAAGAAAGGTGTCCTACCAGGTCTGGTAGGTAGACAGAATGGTTCCCAGAGATGTCCATCCCAAAGATGTTCCCTAATTTCTGGAACCTGTGAATGTGTTACCTTACTCAAAAAAAGGAACTTTGTAACTAAAGCAATGAACCTTAAAAGAGTGAGGTTTCCTAAGATTCCAGTTCAGTTCAGTTCACTCAGTCGTGTCCAAATCTTTGTGACTCCATGAACCACAGCACATCAGGCCTCATTGTCTATCACCAACTCCCGGAGTTTACCCAAATCCATGTCCATTAAGTCATTGATGTCATCCAACCATCCATCCTCTGTCTCCTCTTTTCCTCCTGCCCTCAGTCTTTCCCAGCATGAGGGTCTTTTCAAATGAGTCAGCTCTTCACATCAGATGGCCAAAGTATTGGAGTTTCAGCTTCAACATTAGTCCTTCCAATGAACACCCAGGACTGACCTCCTTTAGGATGGACTGGTTGGATCTCCTTGCAGTCCAAGAGACTCTCAAGAGTCTTTTCCAACAGCACAGTTCAAAGGAATCAATTCTTCTGTGCTCAGCTAGCCTTGACTAGATGGAGTTTTCTTGACAAAGTAATGTCTCTGATTTTTAATATACTGTCTAGGTTGGTCATAACTTTCATTCCAAGGAATAAGTGTCTTTTAATTTCATGGCTGCAATCACCATCTGCAGTGATTTTGGAGCCAGGAAAAATAAAGTCAGCCACTGTTCCCATTCTTTCCCAGCTATTTGCCATGAAGTGATGGGACTGGATGCCATGATCTTAGTTTTCTGAATGTTGAGCTTTAAGCCAACTTTTTCACTCTCCTCTTTCACTTTCATCAAAAGGCTCTTTAGTTCATCTTCTCTTTCTGCCATAAGGGTGGTGTCTCTGCATATCTGAGGTTATTGATATTTCTCCTGGCAGTCATGATTCCAGCTTGTGCTTCCTCCAGCCCAGTGTTTCTCATGATGTACTCTGCATAGAAGTTAAACAAGCAGAGTGACAATATACAGCCTTGACGTACTCCTTTTCCTATTTGGAACCAGTCTGTTGTTCCATGTCCAGTCCTAACTGTTGCTTCCTGGCCTGCATACAAATTTCTCAAGAGGCAGGTAAGGTGGTCTGGTATTCCCACCTCTCTCAGAATTTTCCACAGTTTAGTGTGATCCACACAGTCAAAGGCTTTGGCATAGTCAATAAAGCAGAAATAGATGTTTTTCTGGAACTCTCTTGTTTTTTCGATGATCCAGTGGATGTTGGCAATTTGATCTCTGGTTCCTCTGCCTTTTCTAAAACCAGCTTGAACATCTGGAAGTTCACGGTTCACGTATTGCTGAGGCCTGGCTTGGAGAATTTTGAGCATTACTTTTCTAGCATGTGAAATGAGTGCAATTATGCAGTAATTTGAGCATTCTTTGCATTGCCTTTCTTTGGGATTGGAATGAAAACTGACCTTTTCCAGTCCTGTGGCCACTGCTTATTGCTGAAGCCTAGCTTGGAGAATTTTGAGCATTACTTTAGTAGATGAGTGCAATTGTGTGGTAATTTGAGCATTCTTTGGCATTGCCTTTCTTTAGGATTGCAATGAAAACTGACCTTTCCCAGTCCTGTGGCCACTGCTGAGTTTTCCAAATTTGATGGCATATTGAGTCCAGCACTTTCACAGCATTATCTTTCAGGATTTGAAACAGCTCAACTGGAATTCCATCACCTCCACTAGCTTTGTTCGTAGTGATGCTTTCTAAGGCCCACTTGACTTCACATTCCAAGATGTCTGGCTCTAGATTAGTGATCACATCATCATGATTATCTGGGTCATGAAGATCTTTTTTGTACAGTTCTTCCGTGTATTCTTGCCACCTCTTCTTAATATCTTCTGCTTCTGTTAGGTCCAGACCATTTCTGTCCTTTATCGAGCCCATCCTTGCATGAAATGTTCCCTTGGTATCTCTAATTTTCTTGAAGAGATCTCTAGTCTTTCCCATTCTGTTCTTTTCCTCTATTTCTTTACATTGATTGCTGAAGAAGGCTTTCTTATCTCTTCTTGCTATTCTTTGGAACTCTGCATTCAGATGCTTATATCTTTCCTTTTCTCCTTTGCTTTTTGCTTCTCTTCTTTTCACAGCTATTTGTAAGGCCTCCCCAGACAGCCATTTTGCCTTTTTGCATTTCTTTTCATGGGGATGGTCTTGATCCCTATCTCCTGTACAATGTCACGAACCTCATTCCATAATTCATCAGGCACTCTATCTATCAGATCTAGACCTTTAAATCTATTTCTCACTTCCACTGTATAATCATAAGGGATTTGATTTAGGTCATACCTGAATGGTCTAGTGGTGTTGCCCACTTTCTTCAATTTAAGTCTGAATTTGGCAATCAGGAGTTCATGATCTGAGCCACAGTCAGCTCCCGGTCTTGTCTTTGTTGACTGTATAGAGCTTCTCCATCTTTGGCTGCAAAGAATATAATCAATCTGATTTCGGTGTTGACCATCTGGTGATGTCCATGTGTAGAGTCTTCTCTTGTGTTGTTGGAAGAGGGTGTTTGCTATGACCAGTGCATTTTCTTGGCAAAACTCTATTAGTCTTTGCCCTGCTTCATTCTGTATTCCAAGGCCAAATTTGCCTGTTACTCCAGGTGTTTGTTGACTTCCTACTTTTGCATTCCAGTCCCCTATAATGAAAAGGACATCTTTTTTGGGTGTTAGTTCTAGAATGTCTTGTAGGTCTTCATAGAACCATTCAACTTCAGCTTCTTCAGCGTTACTGGTTGGGACATAGGCTTGGATTACCGTGATATTGAATGGTTTGCCTTGGAAACGAAGAGAGATCATTCTGTTGTTTTTGAGACTGCATCCAAGTACTGCATTTCAGATTCTCTTGTTGGCCATGATGGCTACTCCATTTCTTCTGAGCGGTTCCTGCCCACAGTAGTAGATATAATGGTCATCTGAGTTAAATTCACCCATTCCAGTCCATTTTAGTTCGCTGATTCCTAGAATGTCGACGTTCACTCTTGCCATCTCCTGTTTGACCACTTCCAATTTGCCTTGATTCATGGACCTGACATTCCAGATTCCTATGCAATATTGTTCTTTACAGCATCGGACCTTGCTTCTATCACCAGTCACATCCACAACTGGGTATTGTTTTTGCTTTGGCTCCATCCCTTAATTCTTTGTGGAATTATTTCTCCATGATCTCCAGTAGCATATTGGGCACCTACCAAACCAGGGAGTTCCCCTGTCAGTATCCTATCATTTTTCCTTTGCATACTGTTCATGGGGTTCTCAAGGCAAGAATATTGAAGTGGTTTGCCATTCCCTTCTCCATTGGAGCACATTCTTGTCAGACCTCCGCACCATGTCCCTCCCCTCTTGGGTGGCCCCACACAGCATGGCTTAGTTTCCTTGAGTTAGGTTGAACATCTTTGCATGTGCCTAAGTGAGCGCCGAAGAATTAATGCTTTTGAACTGTGGTGTTGGAGAAGACTCTTGAGAGTCCCTTGGACTGCAAGGAGATCCAACCAGTCCATCCTAAAGATCAGTCCTGGGTGTTCATTGGAAGGACTGATGCTGAAGCTGAAACTCCAATACTTTGGCCACCTTATGTAAAGAGTTGACTCACTGGAAAAGACCCTGACACTGGTAGGGATTGGAGGCAGGAGAAGGGGACGACAGAGGATGAGATGGCTGGATGGTATCACCGACTCAATGGACATGAGTTTGAGTGAACTCCGGGAGTTGGTGATGGACAGGGAGGCCTGGCGTGCTGCAGTTCATGGGGTTGCTAAGAGTCGGACACGACTGAGTGACTGAACTGAAGTGAATGGCCATGTATGTATCTTCTTTGGAGAAATGTCTGTTTAGGTCTTCTGCCCACTTTTCAACTGCATTGGTATTTTGTGTTGTTATTGTATAAGCTGTTTGCATATTTTGAAAATTAAGACCTCATCGGTGGCATCATTTGCAAATATTTTCTCCCCACCTGTAGGTTGTCTTTTCATCTTGTTTCTGCTTTCCTTTGCAGTGGAAAAGCTTGTAAGTTTGATTAGGTCACATGTGTTTGTTTTTGCTTTTATCTCACAGATTGTTCTGATGGTTAAATGGGTGACAGTCAGAGAAGGGAGATCTTTCTAAAGTATGTACCACATGGCAGCCTCTCTGGTGCACCCTTTATGTATTAGTACATTCAGTGGGAGTAAGTTTTATGAGTGACCTGTGATTGGAATGGCTCTAGCCAAGCCAGATTTGAGTTACTTGTCAGCATTTTAGCTCCCGGCAAGTCAGGGAGAATACTGGGTAACCTGGGCTGCGATCAGCAGATCATCAGAGGGAGATATCAAGTGGCTGTGCTTTGTTTCTTTGTTGCTTCCGTTGGCACTGTGGTGACACTTCCTGTGGCCTCTTGTTCCTCCACAAATTTGAGGGTAGGGACCTTAGAACGTGGTGCCTTCAAAGAAGTGATTAAAGTTGATGAGGTCATAAGAGTGGGGTCCTAACCCAATATGACTGTTCTCTTTATAAGAAGAGAAATGATACCAGGAGACCTTTGGGGAGTGGCTGGAGACTTATCAGCTTTGCTTCTGCCTTCTGAAACCTAAACTGTTTCACTTCATTGGTTTTATGGGTGGCAGTTACTATGCAAATGTGTTGTGAGGGTGAGGATATACCACAATGACTGTCAACATCCTTCTTGACACTCAGAATGTAATGGGAGGATAATAAAACATAATTTCTGTGGCTGCAATGAAAGTGCCAAGTGGTACAGAAGTAGGAGAAAGTTCAGCTCAGCCTGCTGGAATTGAGATCTGAGTTGGGTTTGGTAAGAGCAGGGCTTTGGTGGTTGGGGCATGCTTCTCCATTTGATGGTAATCCTGGCACCCAAATCACACAGCAGGGGCTTCAGTGTCAAGCAGAATTATTCATGGCTTCCAGCAAAATATTGTCTGCAAATTCCTCAGTTTCCAGACAAATAGGTCTGGCTCCCTACCTTCTCAGGCCCAGCTGGGGTTGCAGACTCCTCCATACCTTTTTAAACTGGTGAAAAGATCAGAGCTGAGCCTGTGTTGACAAAGCACTAAAAACGGGGTAAAGTGACCCTTTTCCCAAGTGGAGGCGTGGCAGACTGGTTAGCAGGTCACAGAATGGTTTCCTCTTTTCTTCCGGAGCGTCTTTTGGCCTTCTCTTCCCTGAGGCTTCCCCTGTTCCGGCCCCTAGGGCCTACACTTCGAGCACTTCCATGCACAGTCCTCACAAACGCTTCCCTACTCTGCACCAGCTCCAAGGAGGGCGATGCTGACCATAGTGGAAGGAGCTGTGCTCAGAAGCTGCTGCTCGCCTGGCCCACTGAATGCCTGGGGCCTCCGGACACAGCCATGGCATCATCAATCCAAGACAAAGCTTCAGGCACTTTTGTCTTAGGGCAGACATATGGGGCAGAGATATGAATCATTGCAACCTTCCAACTAATGTCTTACTTTAGCCCATCTAGAATTCCCCAGGCAAGATATTTTAATAATAAAACAAGGGTTTATCTAATGAGCTGAAGAGAGCAGTCTGTTGTTCAAATCACTTGGACTTTTCTTCGGTACTCAAATACTTTTTATCTGGAATTTTTTAAAAAATACGAACTCCCAGATACTGTTTTTTCCTCCAAAGCTCCAGATGTGTCTGGTGAGCAGCTTTGTTTAAAGACAGCTGGACTGTGTGATGATCTTTTATCTGGTTTGTTTCACTATTTTTCTATTTCATATTTAGAGCTCTCATTTAATTTAGTTTGTTTTCCAATTTCTCTATCTCTTTTTTGTTCTTTCTCAGGTCTTTATCAAGCATAGTAGAAAAGCTTTTGTATACATAAATAAAAATAGGTGGCTTAGATGGTTAAGAATCTGCCTGCAGTGAGGGAGACCGGGTTTGATCCCTGGGTTAGGAAATCCCCTGGAGAAGGAAATGGCTACCCACTCCAGGTTTCTTGTTTGGCTAATTCCTTGGATAGCAGAGCATGGTGGGCTACAAAGAGTGGGACACGACTGAGTGACTAACATTTTTTAATATAAATAGTATGTGTATTACATGTTTTAGAAAATTTATGAATTTTTTGCCTAACTAAAAAATTTAGACATTTTGATTACACTTGACTATGCAGAGAATGCTAGATTTCTAATTTATATTCACTCAAAACTTTAATATAGTTCCATTTATTTTAGTATTATTGCTAAACAATAGTAATCTAATCTAGTATTACTGCTAAAAGTCTAGAAACTTGTTACCTTTGTGATTAAAAAAATATTGAATGAGGCTTGAAACTTCTAATCCAATTCTGAGTATATAAAGAAACATTATGTTGTAAAAAAAAAAAAAAGACTAGAAATTAACATGTGATATGTTATTAACTGTAAATTTTGTTCAAATTTCACAAAACTTTATGCTAGCATCCATTATTTGTTTTCATACCTTATTCAAGATTCCACATTGTATTTAGTTGCATTGAGCAGCTTTAACTGCAACAAATTCTTATAAATTCTTTTACATTTTTATTGTTTACAAATATTTTCTAATATACCTTGTATGGCCCCTATAGTGGACACTTGGACATGACTGAGCGACTTCACTTTCACTTTTCACTTTCATGCATTGGAGAAGGAAATGGCAACCCACTCCAGTGTTCTTGCCTGGAGAATCCCAGGGACGGTGGAGCCTGGTGGGCTGCCGTCTATGGAGTCGCACAGAGTTGGACACGACTGAAGCGACTTAGCAGCAGCAGCAGTAGTAGACACTTAATCTCCAAATACATGGGGTTTTTTTAAGTATCTTTGATACTAACTTCTGACTTAAATGTTTTCTTCTCTGTAGTGACCCTCTGTTTTTTTCAGTCTTTTAACTTTACTAAGGCTTTCAATGGCTAAGTCAAAGATCTCTTGGTAAATGTCACACTGCACTTGAAAATATGTGGGTTGTTTTCAAATATCTTTTGGTATTGATTTCTAACATAATTCCAAAGTGACGAGAACAGACTCTGTATGATTTCAATACCTTTAGACCATGAAAGTTTTGCACCTTATTTTATGTCCTTGGATATGTTGCAGTGTCTCCTGGTCTGTAGTTTATGGGAACTTGAATAGAATTTGCATACTACTGTTGTCTGAAAATTGTATTATTATTTGAGGGCCAGTCTGCCATCTCTAAAGTAAACATTTCCCAAAGATTTTTTATCTCAAATATTCAACAAATGTTCATAAAATTTGCTACAGTAATACTTGCTGCTGCTGCTGCTGCTGCTAAGTACTTCAGTCGTGTCCGACTCTGTGCGACCCCATAGACGGCAGCCCACCAGGCTCCACCGTCCCTGGGATTCTCCAGGCAAGAACACTGGGGTGGGTTGCCCTTTCCTTCTCCAGTGCATGAAAGTGAAAAGTGAAAGTGAAGTCGCTCAGTCGTGTCCGACTTTTAGCGACCCCATGGACCGCAGCCTACCAGGCTCCTCGGTCCACGGGATTTTCCAGGCAAGAGTACTGGAGTGGGGTGCCATCACCTTCTTCGACAATAATACTTAATGGAAACTTTTAAATGAAGGTTATGATCTGCAACTACTGATATGAAGGATGACAGGCAACAAATTATGCAATCGAGTTTTTAATAACAAAGATACTATTTTTAACATGGTCAAATATACTTGGCTAAGTCCAGATTTTAAAAAACAAAAGTATCTAGCCCAACAGTACAACCATACAGCTTTGTACAGAACATTCCATAGATCAACAGAAAATACATTTGAGCACAAAAATAAAAAATATTTAAAGAGAATCTCTAAGCAGCATTTTATTTCTGCAAAACAGACATATAGTACTGATTAAATATCTACAAGTGCTTTCCCTTTACAAAAATACATATATTCTTAATAGACTAAGTCATTAACAATGACCTGGTAATCTTTCACTTCAATTTGAATGATTCATAAGCTAAGTCTTACAACCACAAAAAGGTTTTTATTTGTATTAAGATGTTACCACTTTTGACAAAAAGAAAGCTTAAAATATTTCATATTTCAAAGGAAAATTAGCAACAGAACTGTACAATATAGTCTATGATGGTTTAATTTAATGTGAGGGCTACTCTGTTGAGAACTGGTGCTTGCTGCTGTGCTGCCAGAAGCAGGAAACGCAGAACACTGGTGCTCCCCCACAAGCTCTTGTCGCCGACCACAGCTTCATAAGGACACTTGGGCCCCTATCCCCATTCAAAAAACTACAGCAAAAGAAAACTGCCCCCAAACAATGTTAGGCTGATCCCACTCCATTTCTAACGTCAGAACGCCTGCTATGCTGGACTGACGTGGAGTCCACGTACACAGAATCTATCCACCATCTCTGCACTGCCCAGAAATACTTAATCTTCAGTTTACACTAGATTCGTTTCTTATTCCATGAAGCTCCGAAAAATGGAAGAAAACTGGACCCAGTATTTAATGTTTCACTTGATTCTACAGACAATTAAAATTAAAATGCATTTCTGAATAATGTCTCAAGTTCTGAATCCTAGAAAAAGGGGCATAGCAAGTATACAGACACATTTTAAATTATTTTTGTTTAATTTCGTAACTTTCTAAAAAGGAAGTGCTCAAGCATTTTAATTGTATTTGAAAATACAGTCAGGATAGCAAATAAACACACTACTTGTGAAAACTATATTACAGTAGGAAGAGAATCACTTTTAAATTATTGGGAAAATGCTACTGCTTTAAGAAAAAACTATGAAAACCCTGTGATGTAATATTTAAGTATTTTTAAAGAACTTTCAATCTGAACTTTTTTCAACAAAATACTACTGAATTAAGTGTATCAAGAAAATCCAGAATTAGTTGGTTATTTTGTGCTTTCAGAGGGTTTGAGTTGTAGCATGTTTTTCAATTTTTATAAACCAGATCTGTCAGACAGGTTATATTCCTTATTGTAGGGACAGGGGTGTATCTTAAAATGATAGCATTTCATATTTTTATGTTTCCAACCCATAAAATTAAAGCTATGGCAAACTTTTTTTGTAATGCCCACAACCAGTATCTACATCTCACTGGTATAAAGTATAGCCTGCTGGAAAATTCCTATGGTACACCAGAGTATGTGATGAGCACATCCATCTTTACCCAAGCCCGGGAGATTTACCGAGTGGCCTGTCAGGAAGACTTCATTAGTGTGGGCCCGCAGCATGGGCTCCCCAGGAGCCCTGTGAGGTCAGGGCTTAACCTGATGTACACGCTCTTCATCTGGGGCCCGTCTTGCCGAATTTGGCCGTATGGTTAAATTCTAAAATAAAAATAACTGCTGAGAAACAGACAAAGAGTTACTAAAAAAAAAAAAAAAAAAAAAAACACCCCACAGGCCTTTGGGAAACTTTGTTTTTGGATACAGAAAAAGAGAATGTACTGTTTTCTACACAAGCAAGCATGTCAGCACTTTTACCAAAGTCTGTCTTTAATAAAATTTCTCATATTACTAAGAACCCAGGAATTAAATAAGCATAATTTTAGTCCATATCGCCTCCATGGGATAAAAATCTTCTCAAATTAGAATTTAAAATCTCAATTTCAATTTTCTCTCCAAACTATGTATTTCTCCCATTTTTCATCCAGAGGGAGGCTACTGGTTGTGTTAATCTCTCTTTTCACCTTTGAGAATTTCCTAAGATCTGTCAGATGGTGCTGGAAAAATAAGAAACATGGCTGAAAGGAAGTATGTTCTGATTATTGCAAGAAAAACCTGCATTTGATTGATCTTATCATGAAAATTAAGTTTAAAGTCTTTCTTTGGTGATATTTTAGCAACTACTCAAGGTTATTGCCTAATTATATAAAAGTAAATTGCAGTCTAAAAATTTCCAACCTCCAAACAGTTAAAACTGTCTCTCTAACATGGTTATTAACACTAAAATGTCTTTGGTGATATCTATTTTCTTATGAAAATCTTTCAAAAAGAGATTACTCTAACTTACAAGAGCCTATTTAGATATAAAACCATTGATAAGAGACAGGGACAGAAAACTCAAAACTTATGCAGTAAATCTAAAACAGAAATGCACTTTAGCAATGAGGCACTTTCTCTTAAATAGTTCAATAAAGCTAAACAGTTCACAATATTATATAACATACTTTTTTCCCCCTTAAAGAATCATTTTAATTTAGGTTACATATAGTTGAGCAAACTCATTACATTTATAAAATGTAGCATATTAATATGGGACAGACTTTTAATGAATAGAGAAATAATATATTTTTCTAAAAGCATCACCCAAGGTACCTGGACCCCAGACTGAATGGCCTAATGAACCCTTTTTTTTTTTTTTTTTTAGAAATACTTAAAGCATTTTGTTAACCTGGAGTAAGGGCCATGTTTGGATTTTTCTATTAACTAATGTGATTACTTCAGTTAAACTGATGTCTTATAACGCACAGGCCTTCTTTAGATCTCATCCAAGATGTCCCTTGACCTTTGGACATCTATGATATCTAAAGCAGAGATAACCAATTACAAAATCTTTTGTGGAAGTAAAGTTCTTTCAGTTTGTTGCTTAAGAAACAAGAGACTAAAGAAAAACTTAGTTTTATTCTCCAATTTTGCAGATTCAGATGATTATTCATATAGGCTATTTGTATAAAGAGGAAATTTTATTAGCACCCCAAGTTTGTAAAACTGACCACCCATGTATTTTTGCCTGTGTATTTTTTTCTATATCTGGTTTCTTACAAATTTCACAACCTGACTCAGGATAATTAACTAGGGATTAGTGTATTACTAGACATGAAAGTAGTCCCATACTTAAAAACCATAGTTGACTATATGAAGAAGTCTGTGGCTCAAACAGTAACACCACATTATTCAGGACCATCATAAAGTGTGTACCTTTCCCCATATAACAGATGCGCTTCTTTATGCAAGGGTTTTCACATGTTTTGGCACATATTCCACTGCATTTCAATAAAAACGTTAATACAGTAACATTAAATAAAAGAATTCTATATAAAACTATTCTCAATTCCATAATTACTTCCTATATATTTCCTTGGAAAATAGAGACATTACATAAGATGAGGCAACAGGCCAAATTTAAAGAGATCATGTATATAAAACTCATTTAAGGCTGTAAGTTTTGGCTGGGGACCCAAAAACATCCAGGTCTCATTTGTGGTTTTTAAAATGCACTCTCAATTCATTTTGAGTTAATTAAAAATTAACTTCCATAAGTCATCACTGACCTAGATGTGACAAATTTATAAGAAATCTACAAATGCCTTAGAGATGTCAGGGAACTGGATTTCACAGCACAGCAAAATAATTTCTGTAGCTGGAGAGTAAATTCAGTTTTTGGTTTAGTGTAATGGCTGTTCCAACCATTTTTAAAGAGTTAACAAAAATCTGCTTTTCAAATTCTGTTTGTGAGCCCTTCCAAGCACAAACACAATTTAACGAAATGAAATTTTAAAAAATATCGCCATGACCTTTTCCACAAAAGTCAGGCCAAAAACAACAGAAAACTTTAGACTTTTTGACTTGAAACAAAGATATACGGAAAAAATAATAATGACGTTTCAGCCTTTTATATTGTGAAATGCATGAAAATTTAGCTGTATTTTGTGTTTCTTAGAGTCATACACTTTTATTTCTAAGAAGCATTTTGAGATTCAGAAGGCATTAGCTTATGATACATTTTACTGGAAAATACAGTATAAACGCTATGTGTGTAACACACAGATTGTGCTCATCTCAGATTTCTAAAACAAGTATTTTTCCTAACTTTTAAGATTATTTCCTAAGTTTCAGAGGTTAACTTTGTTTCAAAGCAATTAGTCAAACTTAATTTCCAAAGTTTATGAGAAAGAGTGTAGAGTTTAAGAGGTTTAAAATGAAGTTCTTCCTATAATTTAAGGTAACAAGACTTTTGTTGACTTGCAGACTCATCTCAAAAGGAATGGAAGACTTAACAAAACTGCAAAACCAAGGACATTATATAGCTCTGACCTTAAAGAACTTATTTATAAAACAATAATCCCAGTTCCCCCTAATTACTACAGGATCTAAAGTGAAATATCGTCAAACCATTAATTCTGGTTAGCATATTTATCTATGACACAGTATTTGTTCTAGTTTATGCATATGGTTTGGAAATGTGACAGGTTATTAACAGTTTTAATCTACAATTGCTTTGAGATTTTTGAAACCCATAAAATAGCTAATGTTATCTGCTCTAAAAACCCTAGTATTTAAAATCATAACTTTCTGCATGCCACACTGACACACACCTAAGGCCAACTGAAAAGGGAAACAATGTACTTGTTAGATTAAGAGCCACGATATCATGATGCACGCAGTCACGTGGGCTACACAGCGGCAATGACGTCTCAGGAGCAGCACCCGCTCATCATAAGGCATTATGAAAGAGTAACCTCACTGAAACATGGGCTTTGTTAGAAGTGAATGTGATCAGCTGCCAACATTTCAAATGGTTATGAATCTCACTTCACTCTCCAAGGAGTCATGTACATTTTCTGGAAGGTGAACAGGCCCTCTTTGTGCGACTGGTAGACTACACAGACAGATGACCCCAAATGCCTACAGTTATGATGTGCTCTAACGTACAGAACAATTGGAATTCTTCCCAAAAGGACTTGCACACTCAAGAGTGAACTATTTTGCACACAAAAAGCTTACCGCAAACAGGACAGTGGCTCAAAGGCCATTTCTCTAAATATATTTCCCCATACAAAATAATTTCAAGATATAATAATTATTAGTTCCTTGTACAGTACTCTAAACAAGAATTAATCAAATAGTAAGTATGTGAAAAATGCAACACCACAAAGATTGAGCCATATTACTAGTGTAATCAAACATTAGAACAATCTTGGAACAGGCAAGCAAAATATTCAGAAGGCTAGGTCATGGCCGCACACCTACTGATTTCAACCATGACTTGTATTGTACACTGGGAGACGGCACAGATACCTTATGCAGATGGTTCAGTAGCAGAATGGCACTTGGTTTGCTCTTGATAGAAACAACATAAATGCAACTGACAATTTAGAGACAGACAGAGGCCTTATTCGCATGCTGACAATCTGGCTGTGTCCCTCTAGTCCACACACCTTTCACTGTGCAGTCTGTCGACGAGTAACACATGGTGCAGGGTTCATCGGTGGGGTCCGGGCCCCTTGGTCTAACCGAAATCAATTCTTGGTCGATACTGCAACACCATGGGGTATGACTATAAAATAAAAACAGATGATGAGTAAGACTGTGTTGATACAAAAACAATACAGATTACACATAAAAGACTTTAAAAAAATGTGCAGTTATGGTTTACAATAGTTCCTGGGAATAGCGATTATGACAATTAAGACTAATTATCATTATATTCTTAAACTATTAGTTCTACAGACAGTCAACTTTTCCATAATTTGCAACAAAGGTCAAGTTCGAAAGACTGTGGATGTCATAGTGGTTGTATATGTGAAGTGTACTACTGTTAGTACTTAGGGCAAGCCAGGGTTTGTGAGGACAGAACGCTCTCGCTGCTGGGGGCCACTCACTCATTTACCTGTGGCGCTGTACAAGACCAGCCTGCAGGCTGGACTCCATCAGAGCTGTTCTCTGTGTGAGTCCACTGAATCACAAATTAACAGACCTTCTGCTGTGACGGTAAAGAATATGCCAGCAATGCGGGAGATCTGGGTTTGATCCCTGAGTCGGGAAGATCCCCTGGAGAAGGGAATGGCTACCCACTCCAGTATTCTTGCCTGGAGAATCTCATGGACAGAGGGGCCTGGTGGGCTGCAGTCCATGGGGTCGCGAAGAGTTGGACATGACTGAGTGACTGGCACACACACACGCTATGAGTCTAGGAGGCTGGGTACTGTTTACAAATCACACATTTTAAGTAAGTTTGACACATTTTTATTTTTAGCATTTAAAATTTAATGGTCCTTTAGAAAATGCTGAAAAACAAGTCACTAATTGTTAGAGGAAACATTTAGGTTACCGCCTCCTTTCAACAATCGATCCTACTAAATATTTGGACTTGACTATCAAGAAATCGAGGGGCTCAGACTATCCTTCAGCTTGCTCCACACAGGGAAGGTATCAACATGTAGCCCCGGAGAGGAGACAGCTTTCTGTGGGAAAAGCCCACCACCACTTTTGTGTCTTTTTTGCCCTCTGTTTTGCAAAATGTAGAATTCAAACATCACAAAGTCAGAAAGGGTCTGAAGAACCGATGGTTTTCCCTTTTCTGAAAGCTGTGGACTCCCCTTTTAAAAATGAAATTTCCAGGGGCTACTTTTATGGAACCAAGAAAGGCTGAGATGGCCATGGGCTTTTTTCCCCCTTGTCTCCTTGTAAGTGAATGCAAAAATCCTGTGAGAAAACGGTTTCCTTTCCTATAGATGAAAGGGTGGACTGAGATTCTATGGTCTAAATCTACTTTGGTTAAATTCTGTTTGCTTGTTTTTATTTTACACTTTATTCTGTTCCCTCTGAATCAGAATATCTGTGAGTGGACACTGAAATCTATTTTAGAAAACTCCCTGGGTTTTCTGAGGTTCAGCCAGATGTAGAGACTGCTACCTAGAATCTTGCTACCCTAACCTGACTTCTTCCCATTCTACCCAACTCATCCCACAGCTTGTCTCTCATTGCAATAACCTTTTTAGCTTTACTTTCCATTCCTGACTCTGTTAAATCTGCACACTTTCTGCAAATAAGTCACTCATTCAAAAATCCATTATCATGAGTAGAAGAATTCATTACCAATTCTACTAGGATGAAGGAAAAGAGGGAAGTAAAATGGCTTGGTCATCAGTGGTTGGAATTTTTTTGGTTTTTGTTTGTATATATGCAAATATTCCTTATTGTATTTTTGCATGTACTTTTTAAAATGTGTGTGACATCTGCAGTGTATTTTTCAGTATTAGTAGTCAACTTGATTTGTCTGTTTGTTTTTTTTTTTTTCCTTTTACATGTAGACACATTGAGAAAGTTCATCTTTACTCTGAGATTGGTTATTTAGCTATGTTTTCTTCTTGATCTTTGATGGTCTCATTTTTAATGTGCACCATTTTAGCCATGAGAAACACATATAGTGTGAGGTATGGGCTGAATTTCCCCACCATCCCCCATCACTAACAGTCTCATAACGGTTAACTGAAGACAAACCCTACAAGATCACATCCCACCCCAACATCTAGGCTCCAGGTTTCCCAGTTCCCCGGCCAACTACTGTCTCTGCTCCAGGCCCCCTGGCCACCTTGCGGCCCTTAAACCACCAGACATGACCTTGCCTCTAGATCTCCGTCCATCCTCAACCTGAAAAGCTCTCCCCTAGAGAGACACACAGCTTGTCAACTTGATTTGTCTGTTTTTTTTTTTTTTTTTCCTTTTACATGTAGACACATTGAGAAAGTTCATCTTTACTCTGAGATTGGTTATTTAGCTATGTTTTCTTCTTGATCTTTGATGGTCTCATTTTTAATGTGCACCATTTTAGCCATGAGAAACACATATAGTGTGAGGTATGGGCTGAATTCCCCCACCATCCCCCATCACTAACAGTCTCATAACGGTTAACTGAAGACAAACCCTACAAGATCACATCCCACCCCAACATCTAGGCTCCAGGTTTCCCAGTTCCCCGGCCAACTACTGTCTCTGCTCCAGGCCCCCTGGCCACCTTGCGGCCCTTAAACCACCAGACATGACCTTGCCTCTAGATCTCCGTCCATCCTCAACCTGAAAAGCTCTCCCCTAGAGAGACACACAGCTAAGACTCCCACTTCTTTTTGGTCAAAAATCACCTCCTCAAGGTGGTCTTCTCTTAGCTATCTCATCTAAAATATTCTATTTATCTACTTCAATTTTTCTTCTAACACAAAAAATTTTACTCACTTGTTTTTCCATCTGTTACCATCATTAGAGTATAGGCTCCACGAAGGAAACACATTTTTTTCACTTTTACTTCTGTGTTCCCAGGGCCTACAAGATTGCCCAGTGCATAATTAAGTGCTCAGTAAATATCTGTTAATGAAACTTGGTACCTGCCATTAATTTGAAATACTCTTTATAGATTCATACATACTAGAGTGAGTTCCGGAACTCTGCTTTTCATTCATGTGTCTATGTTTAAGTTAGTACCCGACTTTAATTATTTCAGCCTTAAAATACATTTCAGTGTGTGGCCGTGCATACACCCTGTATTACTCACTTAAAAATGTGACTGACCAGGAGTGCCAAATTATATTTTCTAATGAATTAGAGAATGACTGACTTTGTCAAGTTAAACAAGAATCTGGTAAAAAAAAAAAAAAAAGTTTGGAAATTATATTAAACTTCATAATTATAGGAAGAACTGACCACTATATTTAAATTTGTTGTGTATGATGTACTGTGATTATGTATGAGAATGTCTTTAATTTTAGGGAACATATATGCTGAAGTACTTTGTGGTCAATTGTCATGATATGTGCAATTTCATTTCAAATGGCTTCATAAAGAAACAAGAGATATAGTTATAAAAAGATTAATAAGATAAGGAGAGGAAAAGAGGAAGACAGGGAAAGAAGGGGCTAAGAAAGAAAAAATGTAGCAAAATGCTAACTGATAAATTAAAAGTTAAGGATATTTCTTTGTGTTATGTCAACTTCTTTGTCTTGAAAACTTTTCAAAATAAGCTTGTAGGAAAAATGTGAATCTTACCAAATGCCCTTTTAGTATCTGCTGACATTTATTTTACTTACTATATATAATTCCTCCCCCCAGCATTAAGCTATTCTTTGATTTCTGATAAAAATACTATTTGGTCTTGGTTTATTCTTCTTCTAGCATATTATTTTAGTACATTTATATATCATTTATCATCTTTGTTATGTTCAAAATGAGACTTGATACTTGTGTTCTAATTGGATGTTCTCTATCAGTTTTTGTCTTCATGATTATGTTACATCTGTAAAATGAATTCGGTAAAATTCCATCTTTTTCAATTACTTAAAATTAACAACTTAGGATGGGAAGGATCTATTCCCTGAAAATCTGAGCAAATATGACCATTCAAAGTAGTTTTATACTTAGGTATCCTTTGAAGAAGCAATTCTTTAATACTGTTCTATGTCTTTCATTACTTAGTGATTTACATTTTCTTTCTTCTTGGGTCAATGTTAGTTCACTAGAATTTTTCCTACGAAACGATTTCACCAAATTTTCACAAAATTAAAGATTTAATCATACAAAGCTACACATATAATATTTTCTTATAATAAAACAGTGATAATTTTTTCCTTGAAATTTTCTAGTTGATTTTTAGCTAAAGATGCATCCTATTAATTACAAGTTCAACTTTCTGACTAGACTATACTCCATAATGAAGTGCTGCAGATAAAAGTAAATGTGTGTGGATTTTTGAAAACTTGGTCTTACTCCAGTTTCCTAAGACATTAGATCAGAGTTTAAGAATATCTTTATTTCTCAGGAAACAAACAGACATCAGTGCCGAGAATAAAAGCAAAAAGCCATATATGTACGAGTTATAACTGAAGGCCAGGAACACCACAATGCATCCCCAAATCAGCTGTGAAGTTAAAATCAGCTACAGCATCTACACACATTTCAACAGTCCAGTTAAATTATTTACTATCCCCCACCCTCAATTACATAAGGATAAGGATGATTGCTTTTTTTCTCTAAGTGATTTTCTCTTGGCCTTTATAATTGCTAAATTTGCTTACTCCAATACTAAACACACATACACCCAGGACTTAACCAGTGTGTATTAAGAAACACACATTTTAATGAGTGTGGGGATTTGCACTATCACAGAGCTGACAATGAGACTGAGGGAAATTCTAGATAAATTGCTAATTTAACACTTTTGATTTGAAATCGTTCCTTCAATACTTAACATAAGCAACATCAGAGGTAAATTTGCTAGTTAAGGTTGTATATAATTATAATTCTCCCTTCTTGGCACCAAGAAAATAATGAAGACTAATTAAAAATCTATATTTTTAATAAATACTATGACTAAAACATGGATTAAGGCTGATCCTAGATCATCTCTGTACTCAACAGTAATCCTTACTATATTACACACTTTGTCTCTTCTGTTTTCCAAATTTTTAAGATACAGTTTTATTAGATAAACTTTCCTCAGAGGCCTTACTATATCCACTCACTATCATTCTGTGCTAAGAGGTAGCTCACTACAGTCCTTAGGGCAGGTCCAGTAAGCAAGCTCACATGTGCATTTAGCTACTGCTGTTATTTAGCCTTACCTAATCTGGCATTTTTTTTCCTTTCACTTGTAGGGGAATAAACAATGAAAAAAAAAAAAAAACCCACATACAAGTAAGTGTTAAGTACAGAGCAGAGATTCAATATGGAGCAGAGATTTCTTGCAGGCTGAAGCTGGTAGTTATTAAAACTGACGGACGCATAAATAATGGCTTTAACATTTATAACTTAATTTTTAGTTTGGTAAAATTAGATAGTTTAAGAGAACTACAATAAGTGGAAACTTTGGGGACATAAGTTGAAAAGATGAGGTTTTGTAGCTCAAATAGGTCTGAGTTTCGCCAAGTGACGTGTCTGGGACCTTGCGTCTGGGGTGAAAGCAGTCACCTCTGTGGCGGGCAGGCATCGTTAGGGTCATATGTACGTCGTGAGTGCCTCTTACCTGATACAAAGGGCCATCCTGAGAGCAGACTTGCGAAGCTGAGCAGTTCAGACACCGAAACTGCGGAGGAGATGAACTCATCAGATAAGAGGCATCCACAACTGGATACATATTTAAAATATTTTCATGTCAAACATGAGGCAACATGATTAAGTAAACACTTTCCAAAAGATGGCAGTTGTTTTTGGAAAAAGACTTTAATAACTTAAGTGACTGGTAAATTTTAACGTGAAATAATTTTAGTCTCTAAATATGAATTTTGTTAACATTCTGTAAATATTTACCAAAATGGTGACCTATCTTATCCATCTCTTCTTCAAATACTAAATTCATGAGAAAATCCTTGCCTTCTCAATCCAGGAGAGGCGCCTTCTTTCTTCATCTTTTCCTGTGATTAATCTCTCCTAGATCTCTTCTTCAACCAGCTCAAGAGTCTCAGAGCTCTGCAAGGGGGCAGGGAGCTTGTCTCAGCCTGTAGGGCATCCATTTTCTGCTTAAGATTAGGTTCTTTATGTCCCTCACATTAGACTCTTGGTCTCCGTAACTATTTTAATAGCATTTGACTGTGAGCTCCCTGAGTCTGATCTTATTCATAGCTGCAATCCTAATAGCTAAGGGGCAGAACTGGCACACAGCAGCCACTCAAAGAAAGGTTTATGAGTAAACCAATGAATGAATATGTTTTTAAACTAGTGAATAGATTCAGTTCTAAATCCACTGTCTTTTAACAGTTTGTGTGTGTGTGAGTCGCTCAGTTGTGTCTGACTCTTTGCGACCCCATGGGCTGTGGCTCATCAGGCTCCTCTGTCCATGGGATTTTCCAGGCAAGGATACTGGAGTGTGGGTTGCCCTTTCCTCCTCCAGAGGATCTTCCCCACCCAGGGACTGAGCCTGGGTCTCCTGCAATGCAGGCAGATGCTTTAACCATCGGAGCAACTAGCCATTCATATTTAAAAAATCATGGCCAAATCTTGATTTTTCAATATTATGTTGAACACTTATTAGCATAAATATTTGAACTATAATGGAATTATGAAATATAAAAACATACACTTTAAAATGTTACGTATATGAATTCAACATTGAATGACTCTTCAAAACGAAAATATAGATAACAATATTTCCTCTAGAAGTTAGTCTCTGAATTTCTGGACAGGGCTCATCAACACTAAGACACGCCCTGCACTGCTCTCCTAGACAAGCTTCCTCCCCTCCTCTGGCCCATCAGGCTTTGCCTAACTATGCAAACAAGTCCCAGACAGCTTTTAACAATGAAGGAGTTGGGTGGAAAGAGGTAAGATTCACTAAATGGTATTTTTTTCTTATTAATCTATTTAGTATCAGTTGTGGGGTTGGAGAAGACTCTTGAGAGAGGCCCATGGACTGCAGGGAGGTCCAACCAGTCCATTCTGAAGGAGATCAGTCCTAGGTGTTCTTTGGAAGGAATGATGCTAAAGCTGAAACTCCAGTACTGTGGTCACCTCATGCGAAGAGTTGACTCATTGGAAAAGACTCTGATGCTGGGAGGGACTGGGGGCAGGAGGAAAAGGGGACGACAGAGGATGAGATGGCTGGATGGCATCACGGACTCAATGGACGTGAGTCTAAGTGAACTCCGGGAGTTGGTGATGGACAGGGAGGCCTGGTGTGCTGCGATTCATGGGGTTGCAAAGAGTCGGACACGACTGAGCGACTGAACTGAACGCAAAGAAAGCACAGCAAGACAAACGTGGTGGAATAACTTTAGGCAGGGACTGGCAGGGGTTGCTGGAAGCCATAAACGCAACCAGGGTTACCTGGGACAGGGGGATTCCTGAGAGCAGGTACTCAATCTACCCAAGGAAAGGGAAGCAGGAAGAACATGAGTTCACGGGGAAAGCTGAGGCTCAAGAGACAGATATGAAGAGTAAGCTTGCAGGCATGAGACCAACGTAGGAGTATAGAATTATAATAATAATGAAAGCAAACATATGTAAGTTATTAATAATGCAGCATTTATTATGTCAGGCACCCCTAAGTACCTATTTTAAATAATATTTCATCAGTTCTTACTAAAATTTTGTTAAGATCAGTATTATTACTCCAAGTTTAAGGATCAAAAAACTGAGGCAAACTATGCAACACAATGCAACTGGGAGGAAATATCTGCAACAAACATGACGAAGAGGAACATCCAGATACAAAGGAACTCCTAGAAGTCAGCAAGAGACACACACACTTCATAACGGAAAAAAAGGGGGCAGTGGATTTGGAAAGAAACTTCACACCAGAAACACAAAAGTGAAAACATGCAGTGCTGGTGAGGGGGTCAGAAAACGGGCACTCACACGTTATGTGAAAACCTTTCTAGAGAACAATTTATCAGTATCTATCAAAATTTAAAACATTCTGCTGTAAATCCAGACCTGGAATTTAGCCAGTGAATATGCTTCCACATGTGCAAAAAGATGTACGTACTGGAACACAGCATGTCTATGATGTCGATTTGAAAAATGCCCACCAAAGGAGCACTAACCAAATTATGCTGTAGCTGCACAAATGGAATGCTAACAGTTTGTTACAAAGAATTACTTTAAAATTTACTGATTCTCCACAAGGCGTATCAGCACATGAGAAATAGAAGCTGCAAAACAATACATATGATCCCATTTGTTTTAAAAAATGTGATGAAAACACTGCATGGACATGTTAAGCAGAATACATGCATTAGTACAGATGTGGAAACCGCAGAGGAAATCAACGGTCATACAGCACGTCTCCTAAAATCTTATTACCCAAGTGTTAGTCGCTCTCAGTTGTGTCTGACTCTGTGTGACCCTATGGACTGTAGCCCACCAGGCTCCTCTGTCCATGGAATTTTCCAGGCAAGAATACTGGAGTGGGTAGCCAGTCCCTTCTCCAGGGGATCTTCCCAACCCAGGGATCGAACCCGGATCTCCCACATCGCAGGTAGATTCTTTACTGTCTGAGCCACCAGGGAAGCCCAGAAGATGTGTCAGAAGTGGGAGACACTTCTGAAAGGATGGTCCAGAGATGAGATGCACAGGCTCCCCTGGGAGCTTTTAGAAATGCAGAATTTTTGTCTTCACTCTAGAACTACGGAATCAGAATCTGTATCTTACCAAGATCCCCAGGTGTTTTGTGATTTGCATCCAAGTTTGAGAAGCAGTTTAAAAAAAAAAAAAAGGTCCACTTTCTCCCACTAATAAGCAAAAGAGGAACACTGATCTTGAGGCACAAATATTGTTGTGAACTGAGAATTTTCTAGGACTTAGCTAAGTCTAACCAGATACGCAATTCCTAAAGATAAAAGTCTTTCAAAAATGTAACATGATGAAGACAAGGATCCAGAACGAGCAGAGAAGACAGCAAACAGGCCGAGCCTGAAGTGGACCGGCCCCGGGACAAAAGTGGGGAGTGGCCCAGATGCCGGGTGGCACAGGCAGAGCTGCCCTGCTCTTGAGGAGTGGAGGCAAGTCGACTGCCAGAGACTCTCCCAGGGGTCTGGCAAGAGGACACGGGGAAGAGGTGATGTGAATATGGGGTCACCCTGCCAAAGGCCCAGAAGGTCAGAGGTGGTGTCCCACATGAAGAGGGAAGAAAACCACAGGCTTTCCTCAGACAGAAGAGGACTATAGGACTTTAGAGAGCACCCCCCAGCACTAACTGAATAAAAGACTGCAAGTGCCAGCCCAGTCAACCTAGTTGAATCCACTGCCAGTCACAATCCCATTCGCAAGCTCACCCAACCAAATGGGGAAAACTAGCCAATACAATTAAGAAAATAAGAATAAAGAGCTTTGACCTAACATACTGATAGACATCATAAAGTAACATAGAAGGCCCAACTAAATTTCCTTAATCTGAACTTAAATATATCCCAAAGAAAATGGACAACTGAAGAGTTTTAGGTAGAGATGTCATGTGATCAGATTTTTCTAAAAGCTATAATTGAAATGTTGGTGTAGGATAAGTCCTGCTCAGAAGGACAAAACAATGTCCAGAAACATAAATGGATATCATATCTGCATGAGTACATGTATGTCTAGACACACATGCAGAGACAATGGGACATCTCAGAACAATGAGGCGCCAACTGTGAATCGTTCAAGAAATTGTATTTCTGCTGAAAAAATTTCTTAGAGTACATCGAGAGTCCTAGCTTCACTGTAGATGTGTGTGTAAATGAACAAATCCTGGGTAGATTAAAATGTTTAATAGAAAAAAGTGCAAGAAGTGAAAGAACCATAAATTGGTCATTAGTTTAGGAAATAACACCAATCCCAGCCCGAGACAGAGCCAGTTAACAATGCCAGTAGGTAAAGTAATGTGAGCTTTTCAGACAATCTGGTGTCTTGCTGGCAGTGAAGGGCAGAGATGGGAAGCGATGTGACTGCAATAAATACGCTGGAAGGGGCTTAATCAAGAAAAACATTGTTCTCTTGCTAATTTGTACATTCACCCCAACTGTCAGAATTTATCAATAATTAATTGGAACATGAACAAAATTTAAAAATTAACAGAAACCGAATGGGGAACAGAACAAAATGACCTTTAGGCTGTATCTGTACAACTATTACCTTATAAAAGACACAACTTTCATTCAATTTACTCTTCAAACAAACACTAAGTATCTGTAGGAGGCACTGCTTTAGGTGCTGGAGACTCGGAGTGAACAGATCATCACCCTGCCCTCAGATGACAGCTGCCCTGGGAACAAACAACAAACAGACTAAGAGGCACACTATGGAAAACAGTGAGGCAAGGAAGGGGATGAGGAGGGTAGGACTGGGACCCGTGAGAAGACGACGCAGAAGCACAGTTCTCTGCAGGAGTAAAGGGAGCAAGGTGGGTAGACACATGGGGAAGCAAGGGCAAGCTGGCACATGAGAGGAAACAAGACACAGCGGCCGCTGAAGCCAGAGGGTAGGGGCAAAGGGCGAGGTGAGAGACGGAGGACAGCCTGGGTGGGGCCCGCCCTGCACAGGTCCTTGGAAGGGCTGCAGCTTGTATCTAAACGCCATTAGATGCTGCTGGAGAGTTTCGAGCATGGAAACAGGTTCTAATTTGCTGCTGTGCTAGATAAAGATGGAGGAGGCATGGGTGGCAGCCAGAGGAGAAGCCTGGAGCCCGGCAAGAGACTTGTACAGAAATTCTGGAGAAGAGTGCTGGTGGCTTGGACCAGAATGAGGACCTGCTAAGATACAACTGGATTTGTATTTTGATGGCAGAGTTCAAAGAATTTGCTAAGGATGGAGAAACTAATCAGGACAGACTTCAGGGATTTTGGTCTGAGAAACCAGAAAAATGAACTACTAATCTTGGAGTTGCTGAGACTGAAGCTGAGGGAGAAATGGGTTTAGAGAACAAACAAAAAACAGAGTTGTCATGCTAAAAAAAATGAAACAGGCTACTTACTGCTGTACCAAATATCAAGTGTGGTATTTTTTTTCTATTTGTTGATTTAGATTTTACCTGAATAAAAATCTTAGAGGATACTAAAACCATTTTTTGGAACCAATTTTTAATAAAATATGCCTTACACAAGCAGGGGATTTATACTATTCAGAAATGTGTAATCAGACGCATACTTGTAGTAAAGACTGAATACACTTTATTAATGACAATTTCTATGAATTAGCTCTTTTGAGCTCTGCCATTAGAATAACTGGCAGTGTGGGTGACCTTTGGGAAGGGACCTCGAGAAGGACGAGTGAGTGCCAGGAGAGGTCCTGCCATGGATGACTAGTTACTTCTCTTTAACCTGAAGGCAAACCTATTTATAACGATGATTTCGAGCACTGACACATACTGAAGTGTCCCATGATCAAAGAAAGCTAAAATTATACCAATATGGTATTACTATAGTGTGTAATATCACAATATTTAGGCCCCAGGAGGGCTGGCCAAGAGAACTGAATACCCTTGCAATCTGCACTGGGTCCCTGGAACATTTTGGTTAGAAAGAACTAATGAGGGTGATATATGTACAACCATTTAAAAATATATAAAATGTCATAGAAAGGCAAGCATTAATTTACAAATACAAAGACAATTAGGAAAAAAATAAAAAGGAGCCCTAGAGAGGTTTCATGAGTTCCTCAAGGCACACAACAGTTGGTGGCAGGACTAGAACGTAATTTATTCCTCCTGGTCACGAGAACTTAGCCTCACAAGGAAGGTGTCAGCATCCCAGTGGGATGCAAATGGAAAAAATTTCTACTTAAGAAGTTACATGCTTCATTTATTATTGTGTCATACCAAGACAGTTCTGGAGAAAACACAGCTCCACAAATGTTTACATTCAATATATTTTTGAGCTACTGTAATTGTGCGAGGCTACAGTTCTTAATTTTGTGTTTTTGTAATTGCTACTGTATTTCTCACTGCTACAAATTAGCCTTGCAGTTCCTAGCCCTTCAGATTTCCCTCCGATCGACGTTACACATAACTCAGGTAAGATACGCTAGAACGTTCACATTAACCCTAATCAAAGATATATTTCAAAACACCAACTCCTTTGGGGTTTTTTTAAAAAAATATTCTTAGGTTTCTTCTTTTAATCATTTCTCTCATATTTCCTGGGGCCTCAGGCACAATAATCTAAATCTGGTATCAGAAACCACTGCAAACTCACTTACCCTTCAGTCCAGTCTTATATTTTCAACATAAAGGAGGTACCTAAAAAAAAGAGTATCTCGATTCCACCCTACCTGTCCTCTCTACCACAAACAAAAATACCTTAACCATTAAACATATTAGTCAGGGCAGAACTTAGAAGTTTCCATGTTTTATTGGGGTTTAAAAAAAATTAAAGTGCCATCTCCTCCAGTCTACGTAGAGTTCTGAACATATTCAGATCAGTGTTTTAAACTCACCTTAAACATAACAAAACCACATTTAACACAGACCTTGGTCTTGGGATCAGCTATCATGCAGTCACTGAGGAACCAGTTTCTTCTCTTTCTCTAGTTTTTTTTTTTTTTTAAAGTGTCTCACTAACTGTTAAATTTGATTAACATAATGATAAAAAAATAATTATACACATAGGTAAATACGAAAGCAATTTACGTTTTCGCCTCTTAGTCGCCATCTTGTCATGTAGATGAACTCCATGGTGTGATCCTTCCCCATAACTCACCATTGCACAGCACATCCAACTTTAAAAAGAAGAGTTACAGATCCATTAAGATAAGTAACCCTCAATTCATAAGAGTTTTACACATTTTTTTCAAAGTTCAAATAAGATTCAAATAGTTATATCAAAATAGAAGTAGTATCCATTATTTGAAGAGAACACTGGATCTTTCTATTAAAAACACAGGCTCACCTCATAGGTGTTAGCAATTCACACATAAGCAGCACGAGCCACTGTCTGTCTTGCCCCACACACCTCCACCTCCAGCTCAGCACACGGCTCTGAAATGCACTGTGAGCTTTCTTAGGCTCTGTGCAGCCTCTGAGGTTTTAGACACATTTCTGTGATTGCTTCTTACCGACTGAGAAGAAACTGTGGAAACCTCACAGTTCCTCCTGTCACATTTACCTTATGAATCAATCTCTCATTTGGAGGAGCTGCTTTCATTAGTTTGCATCTGCAGAGGGTAAATGAATGGCTGTGGATATGTGGTTTGCAGGGCCTTAGAGGCATTCAAGTTGACAGAACAGTAAGGACCAGACCACAAGCCTGAATCTCCCAGGGCTATCCTTTGTGCTTTGCTTGGTTGGTAACTTGCATAATTTTGGGTTGGCTAAAAAGTTCAAGTTTCTCTGTAAGATGTTACAGAACTTTTTAAGGGTTTTAAAGAAGTATTTAAACAGAGACTACAGTTTTGAACTTTATGTATCAAATGAGTATAATTCCAATTGCACTAGATAGATGCTAAATTATATTGATTTTTTTGATGACTTATGGTGACATAAATGGCCCCGCATTAATGTTTTCCAGAAACCACCTTATTTTTAAAAGAACAAGCAGATAATTCTATTTTCTTTACCTTGACTGTAAAATCCATAAGCAAAGAGGTAAAGGGGTTTACTTAGGCTGCAATTACAATCAGGTACACAGTTTCTATTATTGTCATTTAAAAACCAAACAAACCATCCTGCCCGAATTACCAATGCTGTTATAGAAGCTTCAGCTGTTAGGTATTTCATTAATTACTGGCCTACTTGTAGGGCAGCAAAATAAGGGGGGGAAGAGTAAATACTACTAAAATCATACATAACGTTCTTAGCACTGGGATAGGAAAAAAAGCTGTCTGTGGAGTCAGTCTCTTTCCCTTCCATCCTTTTCTATAAAGAAGTGTAGTAAGGGCCAGCAGTAGGACTGCAGGAGAGTAACAGTTCTCTCAGCTCTAATAACTGCCTGAAAGCTAGAAAATAACTCAGTGAGTCACACCTGCAAGTAAGGAAATAAAACTGCAAGTGGTATTCTGCAGGAAGAGAATAAAGAGCAAAACCAAATTATAAAGTTTCATTTTCTATTTCACTGTGGTTATATCTATAAGTTGTTTTTATCTTTTACTTTTTATCAAGCACATATGGCTTTGGCTAATATTCACAATTTTTTCCCCAATGTAAAAGTTGCTATCTCTGGAAATTTTTTTTACATTTGTAGGACCAAACATATAACAATTAATCCTTAATCCATAAATTAATTAGTCATTTGTAAGACATTTTAAAATAAGTTCAGGTTCAGAGGTTTCCTCAAAATACAGAGTTAATACCTGGCAATGCCTGTGTTTAAATCTTATTTTATTTCTGCTATGATTGTTCATATGAATACTACTGTATATAAGTCTGAAACTATGTTGCCTTTGATGCCTTTGTTTACATAGGAATCTAGCCTTGGTCTTAAAGGTTTTTTAGGTGCTACCCAACTCCAGTACTCTTGCCTGGAAAATCCCATGGATGGAGGAGCTTGGTAGGTTGCAGTCCATGGGGTCGCTAAGAGTCGGACACGACTGAGCGACTTCACTTTTACACATTGGAGAAGGAAATGGCAACCCACTCCAGTGTTCTTGCCTGGAGAATCCCAGGGACAGGGGAGCCTGGTGGGCTGCCGTCTATGGGGTCGCACACAGTCGGACACGACTGAAGCGACTTAGCAGCAGTGGAACTCAGAAGGGAGGAAGAGGAAATTACTATAAGTTACAAGACTGCCATTTGCGTGCGTGAAAATGGTAGCCATGTTCCCTCATTATGTTACAGCCATAGCTTTAGGATGATAAACATTCTTGAAACACTGCATACATTACAAGCTGTGCTGTGTTCAACTTCAGGGCAACTGACCTCTCCTCTACAGAAACTAGTATGTTACATTCATGTAGACACAGTATGCTGGTGTTACCTAGGGCTAAACAATGTATCGCTCTTGCATAGGACAGAACTAAATGAATACCAATTACAAAATCCCTTTTCATAAAACAACAATGCTTTACATTCTGAAAAAGAAGTCTTTAAAGAATGTTAAAATGGATTGAAAAGGTCTCAGACTGAAAAAAAGAACATACCATAAAGCATGCAGGCATTAAAAAAAAAACTATCCATTTTAGCTGGGATATTTATTTCAAGTTGCTAAGAGTCGGACACGACTGAGCGACTTCACTTTCACGCATTGGAGAAGGAAATGGCAACCCACTCCAGTGTTCTTGCCTGGAGAATCCCAGGGACAGGGGAGCCTGGTGGGCAGCCGTCTCTGGGGTCGCGCAGAGTCAGACACGACTGAAGCGACTTAGTAGTAGTAGTAGTAATGGTAAATATCTCCTCTAATTACAAAATGTTAAATTTATAAGTATCATGTTCTAGTCAGGACATTAAATTCAAAAATACAGATTATACAAATAGAATATTACATCCAAAAATTAAAATTTTAACATGAAAATAACCAAAGTTTCCACATAATTAAATGTATTCTTAATTTTTACTTTCTTTTGTTAGAATTCTCCTTCAGATTAGAATTATCAAAATAATCAAGATTAGACTATTAACTTACCTCATAAGAACTTGGAAGTTTTAGTTTTAAACTTAGAAATTTTTTAATAGTTCCCACAGTTACACGTGTAGAACACCGAATGAATTTCTTCATTAAACCCTAAAGGAAATAAAGATTATTAATGAAAATTTACTATGCTTTGGTTTTCTCATTTCCTTAGCAGTACTAATCCACTCATTAAGCTTAAACATCAATAAAATATAAAACCAATCTAGAATGAACACCACAAATGAGGTTGTAGACCTGATAAACCTGAACCGATTTGTGAAAGAAAATTATATCCCCAAATCTTAAAAGGCATCAATATTAAAAACAAAACCAAGCAATTGGATCTTTAAAAGATATAAAGTGCTACTGCTACTTATGCTTAGGAAATTAGGTCAACAATTTGGAAACATTCCTTAATTCATGAAGTCAGAAAGTGAAACTATCCAGTCAAAGTATATTCCTAGCAAAATATATTTCCCAGCAAAGACCAACAGAAACTAATCTATTTACAAATAACACCTGATCACAATTCAGATGGTAAAGTATCCATTAAGAATAAAACAGAAGTTAAAAGTCACATCTAAAGCAAGAGGCACCTGACCCATTTCGAATGAGAAGACTAACATTCCAGACAGTGCGAGGACAGTGACAGACATCAGCTCAGCCTCACCAAGGTTTCTAGACAGCTTGGGCAGATCTGTTAGCATGTTTCATAGACCCCAGTTAAGTCCGAGAATAATGAGGGTACTAGAAGACCCTTTTAAGTGTATTTTCATCTGCAGGGAAGTCTAATGATAAAAGAACCTGTAGAAATGACCTGGTGTCATCACGCATAATCTTTTCAAAACTACTAGTAAGTATAGAGACCTCAGAAGAGTAAAGGTTTTAAAACTAGGCAAAAGCTTGTTTTTTGGAATTTTTAATCCAATAAGGTCTGACATCAATTGCTAACAAAATTCCAGCTTGGATTATTTAATATTTGATGTGTAAGTACTTTGGAAATAAAAATATAACAATTATGCATTCTCTCCATAGAAATGCTATATTTACACCACATTTGCTGCTTTTCCTATACATGTGCTATACTTTGTTTCCATTTTATCTCACAAGTTTTTGTTGAAAACTAAACATTTTAATATGGTAACACTGGAAATCAAACTCCTGCCTGCTCCTCAGGGATTCCTGTCATTATTTAATGACTTTTTAAAACTAATTCTGCATTCTTTACAGCATGTATGACGGCTAACAACTGAACAGAGATTTCCTTGGAACCAGTCAGTTTCCCAGTCTCTCCTGAAGGACTCTGTATGAGTTTTGGGCATACCTCTAACACTTAACCAAGCTGTTGACAACTCTACCTTGGTCTTCACTTCTGGCTTGTGCAGAACCTTGATGTCTGCCGAAGGTGGGAGTTTAGGGCCTCGTAACGTCTTTTCTGAGCATCTACACAATTCTTTGTATATACATGTCCTTCTATATTCCTATGAATATTTTTGAGCTTCTCAAAGCTACTATATATTTTGGTATCTGTAGACATCTCATTCTCTAGTTTTTCCTTTAAGCTTTTTGGTTAAGTCTACTTTCTGCCCCAAATGTTATTTATACTTCAGGCAGTCATGCAGTTACAACATTTGTTTGTATTTAGTTTCCTCCTCTTTCTCTTCCCTAGTCCATGGAGAAGGTTTTATCCATTAGGCAAGCTTCAAGTCAGGTCTAATATAGACAACCTTTTAAGTAGAGTATTCTAGGATCCATCAGACAAATTATAATTATTTAGCAATTAGGCTTTGAAAGAGATCCACCTCCCTTCTGTCCTTTGGTGCTTGAGAAGCTGCAGTAGGATAGTGGGCTGTGATTTTTACCAGGCTGTTTCTGAGCTGAGAGTAGAGGATGGGACTAAGGCAAGTTAAAATTATTCTTACCAAGAGTCCGACATTTTTTTGCTCCACTGGTTTCTGCAAGGGTTTTAGTCTTTGGTTAACTATCAGATTTCTGAAGAAGTAGATTATGAAAACTTTTGCCAGCTTTTTCATTGATTTTATGCAGGAGCAAATTTTTGGAGTTCTTTATTCTAATAGTTTCACTGTGTTCTTGCTCCTGACTTCGACGTTTGAACTACAGTAGGTATACTATATAAACAATACATTACTGAGAATCTCATCCTACTACAGAGGAATGAGATGGTTGAGAAGGCTATAAAGGAACCTAGGAATAATTTTTCTGCCTTTATGCAATATATAATCCAGTTTCAAGGATAAGACCATGCCAAAAAAGATAAAAGACAGTATTAGTGCCTGGTACATTTAGAACACAAATACTGATTTAATCAATAGCAAAGTAAGCCCTAATTGAGTAATACATACAAGCCAATTTCAGAAGGGATTCACCAAGGTGGGGGGGGGGGGGTCACAAAATATAGAAGTCTCTTGAATCTTGACAGGAGTCTTGGACAGTGGTGAGAAGAGAGAAGAACATGCCAAAATGGAAGGACTGTTCAAAGTCTTAGGGGTTTTAAATATCCTTAATATAAGCCTTTATATACTCTGGATGCAAATTCTTTGTCAGATGCATGGGTGCCAAAATTTATGTTGGTGCTCACAGATAAATGACAAGAATCATATTTTGATGATTCACTGCCAAGAATTATGGAAAATAAACTTACAAACACAGGGGTTTTAATGAAAGACCTTGAATGCTAACACAAGGAGTCAAGACTTGATTCTAGAAGGTGGTGAGCTACGGCCACAGCCCTCAGGCCGAATCCGGCTGTCCGTCTCCTCTCCTAAGCGACGCTTAACTGGAGCACAGCAAGGGCAGCTTGTTCGCTACCGTCTATGGCTGCTTTGGGGCTGAAATCAGTCAGTTGAGGAGTTGCAACAAAGCCCATATAGCCCACAGAACCTAAAATACTTACTACTTGACCCTGATAGTGGCTATAACTGCTTGCACACACTAAGGCTGCAGCCTCAGCCCTGGATAATAAAAGAAATCAAGAATACAGGAAACATTTCAGACTACTTTAAAAAATCTAGATATAATGTCAGCAGCACTTATTAGACTGAGGGAAATTTTGCAGGACTTATGATGGGTTGAAGGGAAGGGAGAGAAGGTCAAAAATGTAAGAACTTGAATTTCCATGATTGGTTAAAAGATGGTAGTGATAAGGGAAACTGCATGTTTGGAGTAAGTTAGGTGAAAGTATAGTATAGTGAGGACTTCCCTGGTGGCTCAGATGGTAAAGCGTCTGTCTACAATGTGGGAGACCTGAGTTCGAGCCCTGGGTGGGAAGATCCTCTGGAGAAGGAAATGGCAATCCACTCCAGTACTGTTGCCTGGAAAATCCCATGGACAGAGGAGCCTGGTACGCTACAGTCTATGGGGTCGCAGAGAGTCGGACATGACTGAGTGACTTCACTTCACTTCATATTATAGTGAATTTGTCTTTTAATATGTGAAGTTTTATGTATTAGTGAAACTCCTAGTTAGGATACTAAAAGTAGTTAGAGATATAATACTTCAACTTGGGAGTGATGACAGGTTTGGAAAGCGGGATTTAAATATTTCTTTGCATAGTTGGAAGTCACAAAAAGTGGAAGTGACCTCCTAGGATGACTACAGAGAAAGAATAACTGAGTAGGGGGCTAGATATTAGCCTGCACTCACATATACCAAGCAGAAGACAGGAAGAAGTCAGGTCAGTAGCCTCAGTACAGGAGGGGCCAGAGAGAAAGGGTGAGACTCGGGGAAGCACAGTGCAAGTCAGCACAAGTCAAGTCAGTACACAGCACAAGCCAAGCTGTAAAAGTTGTTTTAAGAAGGAAGGCACAAGAATGAAGAAAAATCTATAAAGGAAAGAGGGAAAAGATAAAAGCTCAACTGGAATGGTGAGGTGTCAAAGATGCCAAACAGCATCAAGGCAGGGGGTAGTTAATTTTTCAGATGAATCTGAAATTCAATGATTTATAACTTTCATGCTAGAAATCCTGCAGAGAAGTAGACTTCTCATTTATTTATGAAGAGCTACTCCACCTTTTGATTGGCTCAATTTTCACTACAAGATAATAACTGTATATATTAGAGAGCTAAAGGATGAGCATGATCTCCATTAAGAAGAACCTCCTCCAGAGGATTACAGAAATGACTGAGAATCAGAGAGAAACGTAAGAGCACTAAAAATTCTTGTGCAAAGAAGGCTGACAAACAGGAAGGAGTGCTGCAGCAGAGCATGCGATGCCAACAGAGAGGCCTTGCAGGATGAACAGGAACGGAGGCCACTGCTCTAACCACTGCTCTACTCCTTTACATTCTTGTCCAATCTCTCTTAACTAAATCTATTATCTTATTTTATTATACCTGTTTGTATGAGTAAGACCTAACCAAAGATCCCTAAGTGAAAAGACTTACTATTTACATCTTTGCTCATGTCCACGCTGCTGCTGCTAAGTCACATCAGTCATGTCCGACTCTGTGCGCCCCCATAGACAGCAGCCCACCAGGCTCCCCCGTCCCTGGGATTCTCCAGGCAAGAACACTGGAGTGGGTTGCCATGTCCTTCTCCAGTGCGTGAAAGTGAAGTCGCTCAGTCATGTCCGACTCTTAGCGACCCCATGGACTGCAGCCTACGAGGCTCCTCTGTGCATGGGATAGTTGATAATATTCACTGAATCACTATGCTAATATGTATTTCTTTTTGCAAGATGCTGGGAAAACTTAATCAGCATTGAGGAATTCAACTCACTGGCTTACAGATCACACAGAGGAAGTTAAGGAAAAGTTCACAGGTACTTTATGACATCCATCTAAACCAACTACATTGTTCATAAAATATATTAGCCATGACGTGGATAGCTTTTTGAGTTGCAAATAAAAATAGAGAAAAGAGAAAACGAAGACAGAATGAATTAGAGGGCTGAAGGTGCTGTGTGTCACGAAATGACCCAAGCCTGAGTTGGAGACCACACTTAAGAGAAAAACAGTGTATGTATATGAACTCCCAACAAAGGTATAAAAGGAGATGGAAGGAGAAATAGAGGTGTGATTCTCCATATTGGCCACTAGGTGGTGGCATTGACTCAGGACGGTTCAGTTTTGAGGGTCAGAAATTAGGAAGGAGCCTGAAGTAAGCAACTGCTTGGCAATTTGCAGGCAAGGGAGTATCAGGAAGTGACGTTCTGTTTGTTTATGTTAATAAAAACTTTGAAAGCAAAGATTCTGAGACACTAGGAAAATTTATCAACAAGTTATAGAAGATTTAGTATAAAATGATTATAAAAAAAATAACTAGTTATCCACTCACCTTTACTACATTGTCCCCTGACTGTCCATTATTCGCAGACAATCCAGACATATAGCAATTTGTGGGTCACTTCTGTGATAGTCTTTATCATCTTGATTTTCATCACCTTCTTCATCTACTTTAGGTTTGTCAGCTTTTGACATATCATCTGTATAATTTAAACAAACCCAAGTTAGATATAACTCAAAGTTGATTTTATAGTTAAGCAACAATACACTAACCATGAGAACAAAAATCAAATTTAAAAAACATTTCTTAACAGTTCTTGATGAAGAATAAGTGAAAATTTTAGTACCTTTAAAATGTTCCAAGCAACTCAATAATGGAAATATTTTTTAAAAACCATTAAGTGACTCATTAGCATAGCTTACAAATTCTGGACTCACCGGGGCATCCAACTGAAAGATTTAGGACTAACTATATTTGGTCACAAAATGACTGCCATTAGTGATTAGACCACTTAGAAATTGACAGGATATAAAAATACTTCCACCCTCGAGAAGAAAATGGCAACCCACTCCAGGAATCCTGCCTGTAAATTCCATGGACAGAGGAGCCTGGCAGGCTACAGTCCAGGGGGTCACGAAGAGTCAGACACAACTTAGTCACTAAACAACAACACAACAATATATTTGATAACTTAATAATTTTGAACATATGTTTAAAGAAATGTATAAAATGTTTTTTTAAACTACACCATTTAAAAAGTTCAGTCAACATACGTAATTAGAATTTCAAGTTTGTATATACATAATAGTGTTTTTGCTCAAAGAAAAAAATACTTCCAAATTCTACATTTATTCAAAGTTTAAAACCAAGTAAATATTTAGTAAAACTAAAATATTTAAGTTTAAAATTAATTAGCTAGTGAAATAACGAGTAGAATGAATTAGCTTTTTTAACATGCATGTAACTAACATATTAAAACACCAAAGAAATCTGAGAATATTTCATATTATAATCAAAAGTAACCTATGAAATGCCAGCAGGGTACATATAATGCACATATATTTAATGATTCATTTGTTTATTGAGTGACTTTAATTCTGTTAGCTAAGCCTGAGGGAACAACATTGAAACTATGAGGTCATCCTCATTCTTATGGTGTCAGGGCATAAAAGGTGGTACAGGCAAGTAAAGAAAACAGACAGAGAAGCTGATCGATTCTGATGTCAGAGGCAAGATAGGCCATGTGGGCACTTAAACGGAGGCGGTACTAAACCCAAATTCTGTGGTGAAGCAAAGATTCGGGGCGATTTCAGATAACAGGTGAGTTGGAACTTGAAAGAGTGAGCCAGTCAAGCATTACAGTATAGAAAAGCCCAGAAAAAAAAAACAGACCAGTTAGATTAAAAAAGAGAGATGAGTTAGCTCCTCTGTAATGACTGTGGTAAAAGCATTCCAGATGTGTTTACAGGGGAGGTGGGTGTGCTCTCCTGCCTTTTTATATGGAAATTACCTAGAAAGGAACTGCCTTCTATGGACCAAGCTCCAGCTCCAAGAAAAGGTCCAAATCCTCCACCCAAACTAAAGACCAAATATGATAAAACTATTTTTATAAGACAGAAATATGGGGGGGAAAGGAGAGAAACACAACGCAGGCTGTGGTCCTTCACTAGTCCCTCTGTAAGCCACAGAGTCATGGACTAACCTGACCACACAGCTTCTGATGACAAGCCCTGGCTCCTGCTGTCTTGAAAACGTAGTTAAAAACTGGAGCATTCAGTCAATTTTACCTATATTTTTTACTATGGCACTACTGTATAAATTGCAGTTTACATCTAGGTAAAATAAGCCTTTAATTAAGTCTTTTTTTGCCAGGCTTGGCTTCTTTGCCCATTTCAGTGTTTTAATTATAGATTAAAAATAATCCCTTGCTACCTTATTCCATTCAAAACTATTCTCAAACTTTCCCTGCTTTAGGAAGCCAGTCCTGGACAGTTCAGCTGAACTGAAAAAAAAACAAAACTGTGATCCCCATTTTTCATGTGAAGAGAGAAAGCCATTTCAATGATATGTATGTAATCGACAATCCTATGAATCTTATGGGAAAACCAGAGGTGGAAGACTGAGCGTAGAGAAGAATGAGCCTACAAAAACACATACAATCCCTGAAAAATTTCAGTGGTGTTCAGGCCATCCTGAATCAAATCTCATATTAAATGACAAAACCAAAGGACACTTCTTCCTTATAATTTCATATATGTTGTACTTTTTTCCTTTTGTGTGAATTATATACGTACTAAAAGCCTTTCCTCTACCCAGTAATGTCTGCCAGTTTCCTTAATTATTAAAAATTACTCACTGCTGAATCTCCTGGGACCTAAAAGGCAAATCTGAACACTTAACATATGTGAGGGGGAAAGTTCCCAGAAATACCTAGAAATATTTTTCAAATCTCAGAATATAGAAATTTGTATTATTGGAACTTTACCTATGAAAAGTTCATTTCAGATTATCAGAGCATAGCAAGATCCTCTGATCTATATGGCTTTCAGCTACATTCAAGTCCCTTCTCCTATTAAATATACAAAATAAAATAAATACAGCCATAAGCCCCTCACTGCTCAGCTGCAGGCTATGGCTACTTCTTCCATTTCCTGTAGCTCTTTAGCTAATACTGCTCTAATCAGTGGTCACTTTTCTGTTTTATCTCCTTTTTCTCTTCCCAGTTTCCTCTATTTCCAATTACCTTCAATTGGACTGATCCAGATGTTACATGCATTTACACAAAATCTCATAATTCTATATTAAAATCACAGAAAAGTTCATAATATAAAGGGGTACACAATATTACTGTATAGGGTACACAATATTACTGTATAGGAGAAATTTGAGCTTGGAGAGAGATGATTTCACCACAGCTACAAAAAGCTAAGAAATTCCAACAGACAGAAGTTAAAAAAAAAAAAAAGTCACCTTGTCCATTTTCTTGAGGCTTATTTTTCTTCCAAAATTCAGACTCACGCTCAAGTTCTTCTAATTTAAAAGAAAAAAAGTATAAAAATAATAGAAACAATCACGAAATCTTTAACAAAAATGGTGATTTTACGAAACAAAAAATCTGCAAGAATTCAAAGAGTAACTTACGTTCTCGAGTCCAGGAACCAACTTAAATATAATTTCCTCTAGTGTGTTATCCAACCTTCCAAAGAGGAAAAAAGAGAATATACTAACAATAAAGATATTAAAATCCAGCATGTAAATTAAGATTTGCATCTCACATATATTACAACATATAGAACATATGGTTTTAGCACAAGCACCATACCCAACTACTCTGTAGGTGGAACACATTTATTTCCAGCCTGTCCCAGTAGCAGACAGATTATAAAAATGGTCCTGTCTCCCGGTCTCTCTATAATCTACCCACTCTGAACGGGACTGTGATTAAGGGAGGGAGTCTTTTCCTCCACCCTGAGAATATGGGCCAGCCTTGAAACATACTCAGGCCAAAGAATGTGGCGCAAGTGACATTGCTGAGCTCTGAGCCCAAGCCTGAGGCGTTCCATGTGCTTTGGTGCACTTTCTTGGAACCCTGCCACCATAAGAACAAGTCTGGAGGATGAGACACCATGTCCTACGGAGCCAAGCTGCCCTGGTAAGGCCATCTCAGACCAGTTCATGGGCAGCCCAACCCAGCAGGACAGCACCCAGCCAGGATCAACAGAGCAGTGACCCACCAGCCTCTGACTGCAGTCACCTAAGAGAGCCCAGCCAAGACCAGCAGGCCCACCTGGCTCTGTGAGCCACACAGAACTGCGAGGAAGCAAAACTGCTGTAGTGTTGTTTTCAGCATGAAATTTAGGTGTGGTCCGTTATACACCAATAGCTGATCCAGCCACTTTCAAAATCTCTACGACAACTCTGGCAGAGAAAAAAAATCTGCACTCCTATGAGAGAAAATCTCCATTCTGAGAAATTGAGACCATTTTTCCCTAGATAAAAAAACCTAATATTGGGGACTTCCCTTGTGGTCCAGTGGTTAGGACTCCACCCTTCCACTGCAGGGGGTGCACATTCAATCCCTCATTGGGGAAATAAGATCCCGCATGCCAAATATCAGCTTGGCCAAAATAAAAACCCACTATCTTGCCATTGCTTTTGTCTCCTTTCCCTCTGGATCTGAGCAACTGCTCCTTTCCATGGCTTCACTTCTCATCTCGCCCTCCTGCTCCTACAGCATCCTTCTCTCTCATCTCCTTCCTCCTGCTCAACTGCAGTACTCTTTTCTGACAATAAACATGGACACTTTTCTCACATCTAAAAAACCCCCCTATCCTGGCTTAACCTACTGTCTTCTCAAGCCGTTGCTGCTGCTGCTAAGTCACTTCAGTCGTGTCCAACTCTGTGCGACCCCATAGACGGCAGCCCACCAGGCTCCCCCATCCCTGGGATTCTCCAGGCAAGAACACTGGTATGGGTTGCCATTTCCTTCTCCAATGCGTGAAAGTGAAAAGGCAAAGTGAAGCCGCTCAGTCATGTCCAACTCTTAGCGACCCTAAGGACTACAGCCCACCAGGCTCCTCCATCCATGGGATTTTCCAGGCAAGAGTACTGGAGTGGGGTGCCATTGCCTTCTCAAGCCGTTAGCAGATTCTCAACCTCTTCTTCCAACTGGAAAACTTTGAAAGCATAACCAACATTATTTCTGTCATATAGTTTTTGCTTCTCTTACTTGACAGGCCTTCCCAAATCATCAGTAACTTCCATTATTGTAGATTTTAAAAGAAATTTTAGAGTTAAAATTTAAAAATTTTTAATTACTTTTAAAGTCATTTTCTCCTCATGCTATGCAGTAGTTTGTCAATGCTGCCTGGTGATGCCTCTTTGAAAACTTCCATTCTTGATTTTTCTTTTTTCCTATTGACTGTCTTTGTTCCCTAGATATTTTTCTTTTTCCAACTACTTCTACCTCCGAGGATTCTCCTTTGCTCTGCTCTCTGTACTCTCTGACCTCTTCTACATACTTTCTTTCCTGAGGACCTCATCCACTTTTGTGACTTCAAAACTAACATACAGGCAGATCACACACACACACACACACACACACACACACACACTCCATCTCTCTGTGAAGCTCAAGTTCCATATTTCCAACAGATGCCGAATATCTCAAGCCCCTCCTTTCTGTTCATCTAGTCAAGATTATGTCTTCTCCTTCAACAGAATATCTCTGAAAACCTGCCTTACTTTCTTAAAGTTAAATGCAGAAATGATACCATATCCCTCCCAAATAGGCTCAAATGCAAGCGTTATCTTCACCTACCTGTCTCTCTCGCTTCACATGGTTACTCATCAAGCCCACTTCTCGGTATTTCTCCCACCCAGTCTTTTCACACTTCCCGTCCTTCTGTTCCCTCAATTAGCACCCAACTTAGAGGACAGCCCAGAGACATTCTCTTTACCCTTGACATGTTCGTAACGAATTTTCCTTAGGCACTCATCTTATCATTATTTGCCTGCTCAAGAACTAATTTCTTCCCAACACCTGGCTTAAGGTGCTCTTATAACTTGAGTCCAACCTACAAACTGCCAGTGGTGCTGCTCTCTTGTCCCTCTTCTCTAGCCAGCTGGCTTGGTCAGTCATCCCTAGGGATGCCTTGCCTTTTCCAACCTGCTTTTCTGCCTCCCCCTCTTCATCCTGGCTCAAATACTCTTTTCCCAGTCCTACTCTCCAGCCGAACCGATGTCACCTTATTCTTCAGGACACACATACTAACTCATTCAGTTTCCCAGTCAATTTAACAGCTGCAGTATTAAAAAAAAGTATTATTTCTCTTAATATTTGTTTTATCAACAAAATACATATATCAACACAAAATTTACAAATCAAACTTCCCCCAACCTTAAATGCTATATTAAAATATCACATTCTCTTGCCTCACCCTTCCTATTCTTGATTCCGACAACCCCAGGTACAGCCACTTTCAAATCCAAGCTGTTTCTATTAGCATTTACTTTCATATTTCTATGTATATTATAGATAGAGAAAAAACAAAGCCATTCCTTTTTTGCTGCCTAGATTTCTCCCACCTCCTGCTGTGGGAGATGGCGCTTTAGCTCTCTTGATGCCGCCCCGCCTAGCTGCAGTCTTTAAAAAAAGTATTCTTTCTCTTAATATTTGTTTTATCAACAAAATACATATATCAACACAAAATTTACAAGTCAAACTTCCCCCAACCTTAAATGCTATATTAAAATATCACATTCTCTTGCCTCACCCTTCCTATTCTTGATTCCTACAACCCCAGGTACAGCCACTTTCAAATCCAAGCTGTTTCTATTAGCATTTACTTTCATATTTCTATGTATATTATAGATAGAGAAAAAACAAAGCCATTCCTTTTTTGCTGCCTAGATTTCTCCCACCTCCTGCTGTGGGAGATGGCGCTTTAGCTCTCTTGATGCCGCCCCGCCATGCCCCTGCCCTCCGAGCATACATTCTCCTAGCTCTCCTCTTGCTGACAGTCTTACTGCCGTTTTGTGTTTAACAGTGAATGTTTACATGATTGATTATATAAATATTCAAAGTGCACTCTGATTAAAGATATCCCCTCAGGCAACTTTTTTTTTTTCCCTAGAGTATAGTAACTATTTACTTTTCTTCAATTTCTGCATACCCATTCGCCAATTCTCTAACATAATTTCTTCTTACTAGGTACAAACAGGGGCTTCCCTGATAGCTCAGTTGGTAAAGAATCTGCCTGCAATGCAGGAGCCCCTGGTTCGATTCCTGGGTTGTGAAGATCCTCTGGAGAAGGGATAGACTCAGTTCAGTTCAGTTCAATCACTCAGTTGCATCTGACTCTTCGCAACCCCATGGACTGCAGCACGCCAGGCCTCCCTGTCCTCCTCCATCACTGGAGTTTACACAAACTCATGTCCATTGAGTCTGTGATGCCATCCAACGGTCTCATCCTCTGTCATCCCCTTCTCCTGCCTTCAATATTTCCCAGCATCAGGGTCTTTTCAAATGAGTCAGCTCTTCGCAGCAGGTGGCCAAAGTATTGGAGTTTCAACTTCAACATCAGTCTTTCCAATGAACATTCAGGACTGATTTCCTTTAGGGTGGACTGGTTGGATCTTACTCACTTCAGTATTCCTGGACTTCCTCTGTGGCTCAGCTGGTAAAGAATCAGCCTGCAATGCGGGAGACCTGGGTTTGATCCCTGGGTTGGAAAGATTCTCTGGAGAAGGGAATGGCTACCCACTCCAGTATTCTGGCCTGGAGAGTTCCATGGGCTATTAGTCCATGGGGTCCAAAGAGTCAGACAGGACTGAGAGACTTTCACTCACTCACTCACTCTCTCATGTACAAACAGATCAGGAGTCAACCAGTTCCATTTCTGTCCCTATAACATGCATCATCCCTCGCCAATTGCATGTGCTCTCTGCCCTGCTCATCCAGTTTAGAATTTACTTCTCAGTCAGTCATCGTTAAAGCCACACCTTGCATGTACCTTTGATTCCCTTGTCCCCACCTCACCTGCTCAAATTATTTGGTACAACCACTACACTAGTTAAACCCAACTCTCTGTTAACTTGTGCTGGTAGCCATTGGGCTGGAAAAAAACACAACCACACCCCTTCCAATTCATAACTACAACCCACATGTGCCTTAGGATTTCCAGGACTCATACTACACTTCCCCAGCTCACGTATTCTCTTACTTTCCTGCACAACACATTTTTCCCTCTCCTCCAACCCCTACATCCCCCTTTTCAACCCTACTCCTGGCTGATAAAACATTTTCTGCTCAGTGAGACACGAATGTCTACAGAATCTGAGCACCGTACCGACCTGTGGCGCCTGCACGCGTGTGCACGCTGCCCTCCCACCTGCTGCTGCCGAGGGTCTGCGGATGCTTCCACATGCAGCCAGCCCTTCAACTGCTACACTCCACACCCTCTTCCCTCCCAAGAACTCTGCTTCAGCAATGTCGCCTCTCCCCCACCCTTCTATTATTATCTCCTTGCTCTTTCTTGGATTATTCCTTTCAAACATGTCAGTATTGCTCCCATATCACAACAAAATAAAAGCCTTCTTGACTGTACTTCTTTGAACAGTGACCACCCTATATCTTTGCCCTCATTAGTGGTAAAACTTGAAAAAAAAGTTGTCGATACTCGCTCTTTCTAACTCTTGTGCCTCCCCTTCTCTCTTGAAACAATCCAGTTAGGTTTCGCCTCACGGTTCCGCTGAAAGTGCCTCTGTCAAGGCTGCTGACCTCCAGTTGTTAAATCCAACTGCCAACTCTTGGTCTTCACCTTCCAGCATCACAGCCAGCACGCCCACATCTTTGCTTTGGCCACCCGCTCTGGGAGCTTCCCTCTCCATACTGACTGCGCCTTTTCAGTTTCCTTTGCTGGTTACTCCCCCTCTTCCTGATCTGTCAACTTTAGAACATTCCAGGGACCCATCCTTGGTCCTCCACACTTCCCTCTGCACTCATGCCCTTACATACTCCTGTCTTGTCCCATGGCTTTAAATACTGTCTGCACACTGAAGACCACCAGATTTTTAACCCCAGCGATGCCTCTCTCAAGTCAAGAATTGTATATTCACCAGCCAACTTCCCTCTTCTCTGAAATGATTAATAGACTCAACATGTCCAAATCCCAAACTCCCCATCTGTGAAAGTGAAAGTTGCTCAGCCCTATACAGTCCATGGAATTCTCCAGGCCAGAATACTGGAATGGGTAGCCTTTCCCTTCTCCAGGGGATCTTCCCAACCCAGGGATTGAACCCAGGTCTCCCACATTGCAAGGGGATTCTTTACCAACTGAGCCAGCAGGGAAGCCTAAATTCCAGATTTACCAGGCCCAAACCTGCTCTCTCCTTACTTAGCCTTCCTTATCTCACTCTCTTGCTGCTTAGGTCAGAGACAGGCCCCATCTCCGAGCTCCTGACCGCTGCTCATGCGGTTCCTCAGACGAGCTGCAGGCGCCTTCCTGACCTGGAACAGGCCTGCTTCCCCCAGATCTGCGTGTGGCTGTTCCCTCAGAGGCAGCGATCCTGGGCTCCGATCCCACCTTCTCAATGAGGCCTATCCTCACCATTGTATTTAGAACTAGCATCTGTCCGCCCTTCACCGCCTGCCTCCCTCCCGCCATGTCCCTCACTTGCAGCACTTCTCAGAGTTGCTGATTCAGACGGTCTGAGGTGGGGCCCCAAAACTGTCATTTCTATTAAGATAGTAATGGTGTGGGGACCAAACTTTGAAAACCAACGGAGCAGACATTTACTTATAGACAAATTACTCCAACTATAGACACTAAAATAGAAAAAAAGTCAAAGATATAAGCCTGAAACTCCAGATTTACAGAATGATGGCAAACACTACGCAGAGATGAAGGTTCATGAGGGCTCTTTACTATGGTAGGAACCGTGGGGAGAAACATGGGTTCAGTGGTTTGTGGCGGGAAGTGGCATTTGAGTTTGCTGGGCCTCAGGCAATGTAGTGTCACTCCTATAAAGTTACATTAACAATCCTGAAAAAGGGTTTGGTTTGGATTAGGATCTTATAGAACACTTCTAACTTTAAAAATATATAACTACACTTCTTTATATTATTACTATTTATTTGGTATAATGATTATATCATTAAGAAAAGGGTACTCATTTTAAAAATTATTTTTGGTTTTATATAAATGTCCACTTTTAGAATATATGATAAATTTTTAAAAATTAAGAGTCCCAAGATTAGTATCCCTATTAGTTCTGCCCTCTTTCCATTACCATGTAGCTCAACAGAGTACTGTGTAGAATAATAAAATACTAAAAATAACTGCAACTAAAGTAACCCTGAGATCCTGAGATAACATTGCAATTTTTAATTTGGAAATATATTTCTTAAATATTTAATATGTACAGCCTTATTTTTCATTTCTTCTTATAAAATAAATTGAAATAAAATGCTTTAAAATGAAAATCAAAGCCTACATTAACTGAGTCAAGGCACCAACAAATATTATGATGCATAATAAAAATTAATAAGAGCTTATATAATTATCTAAGTTAGAGGAACTGAAAATATATTGACATACCTCAACATTTCTAATGGGTTTGTCTCATGAACCTGGTTGCCACACCTTGGACAATCATTGCTATCTTCAAAGTGCTGGACAATACAAGTCTTGCAGACTGAGAAGAAACAAGATGTTAGATTAAAATACATCACTTGAACTTAATATAACTAGACATAGTCCCTATAAATCATCTACTACACATAAAATACTATTAATCAAATTTTATAAAACCTTAAAATGATAACACTATTTAAAAAACACCTGAAATAAAGCCTACTGCCACAATATAAAAATTAACATTTTGATTATTGTTATTCTTAAATATATTCACAAACCAAACAATTTATTCATAGTATGTAAAAAAGTTGATGCGTTTACATACAACAATAGATTTTCTCATTTAAAGAAGTAGAACAAGGAACAGTGAAGGCTGGTAAATCTGAATTTATTTCTTTTGCTAAAAATTTACTTGAATGCAATATAAATAGTACTTAATAATATTTGAGAGTTCTCAACATGCCTGGATTAGTTTTTATGGGCAGGGTGCTCCTGGGACAAACCAGGAGTTTCAGCAGAGCTTCTGGCCCGTGCAGAGTATGACGCGTCCGTGCTCACGGGACCATACTTCCCAGGGCCATGAAGTGCAGCCAGTGACACCAAGCTGGTGCAAATGCACAAGAGGTAAACCAAAGGACACTGAGGATTAACTAATCGATTAAGATGTTACCTAAAGCTGATTACAAATAAAGACAACAGAAATGTGACCTGTGGCTTCTGGGGCACAAGTCTACACAGCCAGCCTCTCCTCCCAATACTACTCATCTTTCTGGTTATCACTCTCTCCCACCTTTTCCCTAAGCTGCTTATTTACCAACTTTCTTGCCCAAAAACCTCAGACATAAACAGCAGCTGAACTGTAAAAAATTTTCAGCCCAATTCCCTATCCCAAAGCCCCCTCTTCCATTTTATTACCCTGTGTAATCTGAAATTTTCACCTGTACAGATCAGCCCCCCCTTTTATGACTTCATCACAAACTATTTTTCTCCCTTCTGCAAGCCCTGGACTATCTAAAAGCAGTGAAAATCTATCTATACGACTGACCTAGAATAAACATCAGGATTCCTACCACTGAGATTAGGTCTGAAAATTCAAACTTATCATACACACTGGTCAGAGAAACAATGGTCAGGGTAGCCTTCTCCTAGGAAACTAATTTTAAAATTATCAGTACATACAGTATTTATTCATTGATTCAATAGCCAGCTTCCCTGGTGGCTGAGAAGGTAGAGTCTGCCTGTAATGCAGGAGACCTGGGTTTGTTCCTGAATCGGGAAGATCCCCTGGAGAAGGAAATGGCAACCCACTGTAGTATTCTTGCCAGAAAATGCCATGGACGGAGAAGCCTGATGGGCTACAGTCCGTGGGGTCGCGAAGAGTTGGACAGGACTGAGAGACTAACACTTTCACTTTTCACTTGCAACACCCAAGCGTTATACTAGGAGTTGCGGAATGCAGGGATAAACAAAACAAAGTTTATACTCTTATGGAGCTTATATTCTATTTGGGAAGTCAAAGAACTTTAGTTAAGAGTGATCAGGGTAGGACTTCTTCCTAAGAAGGTGTCTGAGCAGATTTTTTTGCTGGACGAGTACACCTGGGCGCCCTATTCTCTACATCTTTTCACCATTACATAGAGCTATTAGGGTGACACTCCTTTACTACATTTCTCCCCAAATTTGGATGAAAAACAGTAGTACAAAACTCTAAAATAAAATTTAAAAAAGCTTAGATGTGACTATTTCTGTTCTCCAAATTTCCTGGCCTCCAAAACATTCAGAATGTCTTTTTTTTAAGTTAATATTTGGGAAGGAAGGGCTACCTTGCTAATCAATACTGAGCAGAGGTGGGAAAAGCTGAATTCTTTAGCAGACTGCTGGTATTTGCTGTTTTCCCAAGGACACCAGATAAATCTTTAAAATGTGGGAAAGAAGGCAAATAGGACAGATAAGAGGCAAGAATGAAGGGTATCAGGAAGCCTGATCCTGCCCTGAACTCCAGCTCCTGCCCTGGAACTCTGATCGTTGCGGCTCAAAAGGTGTATCGTTCTCAGGAATTCCTGGTTGTCTCTGGCCCTTGGCCAAACAGAGAGGCACGTGACATACCCAGAGCAAGTCCTCATGTGGGTCAGCTAGAAGGCTAAGGGCAGGAGCCTGTCTTCCCAGGGACAAAGATACTAATCCAGGTTGATGCAGAAAGGAATGTCAGGCTCATGTGTTCAGAGGTGCACACAGTTTCAAGAATAAAGCTGCTTGAGGCCAAGGCAGCCTCAAGGTGCTCAGGGTGGGACCAGTAATCTGTATTCCAGATCTGGACTGATAGCCACTAGCAGAATGTGGCTCCTGAGCACTTGAAATGTTGCTAGTTCAAGTTGAGATGTGCTGTAAGTATACATTACACACCAGATCCCAAAGACTGAGAATGAAAAGAATAATCCTATTAATAATTTTCATATTAATTACATATTGGAGTAATAATATTTTAGACATACTAGATAAAATAAAATATATTAAAACTAATTTCATTTCTTTATTTAATGTGGCTACTAGAAAACTTACAGTTACACAGGTGGCTCACATTTTATTTCTACTGTGCAGAACACAGGGAGTAGAAAGCCCCATTAGGAGGAAGCTTCATTTCTCACACAAATGTGTGAGATACAGTATCTCATTCTACTTTTGCAGATAAAGGAGAAGAGGTTCTTACAAGCCAAGTAACCTGCCTTCCCTGATGAATGGCAGCTCAGAGACTTGAATCCAGGTTTTCTGATAGGGGATCACATTTTTTTAACTTAACAAAGGAAAAGAATGTAATGTAGAAATACAACGCCTTGCCCCAAAAAAACATCTTCAGCTTCTCTGCTAAATCCAACTACCAAGTAAACATGACAGATAAGCCATCCCATCAGTGCAGCTCAGTCGCCTCTGACTCTTTGTGATCCAGTGAATCATAGCACGCCAGGCCTCCCTGTCCATCACCAACTCCCGGAGTTCACCCAAACTCATTGTCCATCGAGTTGGTGATGCCATCCAGCCATCTCATCCTCTGTTGTCCCCTTCTCCTGCTGCCCCCAATCCCTCCCAGCATCAGGGTCTTTTCCAATGAGTCAACTCTTCGCATGAGGTGGCCAAAGTATTGGAGTTTCAGCTTCAGCATCAGTCCTTCCAAAGAACACCCAGGACTGATCTCCTTTAGAATGGACTAGTTGGATCTCCTTGCAGTCCAAGGGACTCTCAAGAGTCCTCTCCAATACCATAGTTCAAAAGCATCAATTCTTCGGTGCTCAGCTTTCTTCACAGTCCAACTTCACATCCATATATGACCACTGGAAAAACCATAGCCTTGACTAGATGAACCTTTGTTGGCAAAGTAATGTCTCTGCTTTTTAATATGCTATCTAGGTTGGTCATAACTTTCCTTCCAAGGTGTAAGTGTCTTTTAATTTCATGGCTGTAATCACCATCTGCAGTCATTTTGGAGCCCCCCAAAATCAAGTCTGACACTGTTTCCCCATCTATTTCCCATGAAGTGATGGGACCAGATGCCATGATCTTCGTTTTCTGAATGTGGAGCTTTAAGCCAACTTTTTCACTCTCCTCTTTCACTTTCATCCAGAGGCTTTTTAGTTCCTCTTCACTTTCTGCCATAAGGGTGGTGTCATCTGCATATCTGAGGTTATTGGTATTTCTCCTGGCAATCTTGATTCCAGCTTGTGCTATGGAATTAAGCCATCCCATAGGACGTAGGAATTAACCTTACTACATAAAGTATTACATTAAAAGAATTAAATTTTTTTTCATAGGCTAAGGCCCATAATTATTTTTAATTAAAAATGTTTCCCAAATAATTTACGAGAAAAATTTAAGATGCTAAAATATTTTTATTCTAGTTTTCTTTTTTGTTCAGATGTTTTGGGTGGATGTCATCATTTTCATCAAAATCATCAATGCTTAAAAGGTTTATGCAACAGGTACCTTCTTATGCTTTTGAATTGTGCTAGAGAAGACTTGAGAATCCCCTGGACTTCAAGAAGAAAACCAGTCAATCCTAAAGGAAATCAGCCCTGAATATTCCTTGGAAGGACTGTCGCTGAAGCTCCAACACTTTGGCCACCTGATGCAAAGAGCCGAGTCACTGGAAAAGGCTCTAATTCTGGGAAAGATTGAAGGTGAGAGGAGAAGGGGGTGGCAGAGAATGAGATGGTCAGATAGCATCACTAACTCAATGGACACGAATTTGAGCAAACTCCAGGAGACAGAGGAGGACAGAGGAGCCTCGCTCGCTACACAGTCCATGGTGGCAAAAGATAGACACGACTTAGGGATTGACGATAACCAGCAACACTCTCAAGTGCCTCAACACATAGTTGATATAATTTAATATTCATTACAACCCCACTAACTAGGTAACATTATCAGGCCTCTTACAGATGAAGACATTGAATAGAGAACTTTAGAAATTTGCCAAAAATCATGGAGTCCATAAGTGGTGAAAGTCAGGACTTGAATCAAGAGCCCATTTTCTCACTCAATGCATGCCTATATGTTACATTTTCTTCTAATTTTATATCTACAGGTCTAAAGAATATAGAAAAAGAAAGCCTGATCCCTTAATTTGGGAGCCTTAAATATGTCCAAAAGGAGAATTCAAACTCCTTCAGTATCTTTTATAGTCCTTAAAAGAAAATCCCAAGAAACTCTAGAAATACATCTCCCATATACTTTTAAAAGCTGTTAATAAAGCACAACCTTACACAAATTAGAACCTGAGAAAATCCAGGCCAGAAGTTCAGTGAAACTGAAAAAAGTAAAATGAGAATTTGTTTTCACTCAGATGCTTTAAAAAAATCACTATAAAACTGACCTTTGATTCCTAGTTTACACTAGCTGAAAAACAGTTTAAAAATATCTTTAAGATTTAATACTAAGCTAATTGCTCAACTGCTATACTGGTTAACTCAGGTGGTTCAAGAATAATGTTTATAAAGGTCCCGGTCTGTTGTTAAGACTGTGTGTAGAGACCAAATAAAGTCTTCACCCTCAGCAGCCACTCTACAGAGACATGCTGGAGCAAGCAGGAACACCTGGTCAGAAAGGGAGTTAGGCTCCCCAAAGACATCCCCAGTTGGAAAAACACTTAAATGGCAACAAGTGCTAGCGCTTACTGAACACTAACCAGATAGAAGGTTCTGGGCTCGGGACTTTGTGTGGCTTACAGTATGGAGCTACCACATCCTCTGGCAAAGGAGGAACGCAGTGCCGGAGAGCCTGAGCAGGCTGCCCACGTGTGCCCCACTGTGCAACAGACAGGCCATCTACCCCCTGCCTGGGTGTCCAGCTCCAGGACTAAGTCCAAACCACTCCGCCACACTTCTTAAAGCCAATACCATTTGGTCCCAGGCACCAAGATTTCATAGTTCTAACTGATTTTTATATTTAGCTCATCAGAACCATCATTAAACTTCTGCCAAAGCTTATTAAGTGAAATTGTTCCTTTTGCCATGCCTTAGATATGAACTAGGTTGTTAAACAAATTGACAAAGAGTATGTGTCATCTGAAGCAGTAGTTTTCAAATTTTGATGGGCATCACAATCACCAGTGAGATTTTTTTTTTTTAAGAACAGATTCAGAGGCCTCATCCCAGAGCAATCAAATCAAAATCTCTGTGGGACTGGCACCAGGACTCCAACTCTGCCAAGCTCTCTTACTGAGGCAGCCAGAAGACGCCTGGGAAATCCTAGCCACCAAACGCTTACTGGTGAATGCCTCAGTGAGGCTGCCCAGTCCAGGAGCTGGCCGTCTGCCAAGTCATAACCAGGAGGCACTGTGTTATTCACCATCAGGAAATCATTTTGACAGAAGACAAAACATAACCCCAAGAATATGGGATTAATGTGTTGTTTCCCTACAGGGCAGGTTTACATGAGAAGCCCAGATAGTACGCCACGTGGTTCTAGCAGGTAAAAGACAATCTCAAGGCAGACAGCTCAATCTGAATCCCGGTTCTGCCATTAGGCAAATTACTCTGTGTGTCTCTGTACAGGGGGATAACAAGGATATCTACCTCACATGGCTCTTATGAGGATCAAATGAGCTAATATATACATAAAATGTGTAAACGAGTAACTGGTAACTTCTATTTAATAAATGTGAGCTGTCACTATAAATCAGCTTGCCCAATGAGCATAAAATCCTAACAAAAAGACATCAGCAATCGAATATTGAATGGCATCAGACCATGATTAGTTTGACACATCTACCTTAAGTAACAGATGATCTTGCTAACGGAACTTGAAATGTTGATCATGTACTGGTATCAGCCCTCTGCAGCCGTATTTACCCCAGAGATAGTCTCGCAACTCAAGTATCAAATGACGACACACCGCGTCACCTCAATGGGAACTGCCTATCTTTGCACGTATGACGCTGCTTCTTCTGGGGCCGAGGATACAAGACTGATCAACACGTCTGCATTCTACACTCCTTCCTTAACTTAACCTGTTGAATACAATTCCAGCATAGCCTCGTGGGTATAGGAGAAACCTTGCTGTGTCTCTTCCTGATCGCTTTCCATATACTTGCTCAGAAGCACGATTTCTAAGTTGACTCCAATAGTTCAACTATTAAAAGGCTATTCCACATTTTAATTTTCAAATTCTTGAGGGGGGCAGGTTCGTCACAACAGGTACAAGGCCCACTGGTTGTTGCCATCTCACACGTACGGTCCATCCACATCTCTCTCAGAAAGCTAGCTTCCGGGCTTTGATGACAGCACAAGTGAAAGCTCAGTCGTGTCTGACTCTTTGCGACCCCATGGACTAGACAGTCCATGGAATTCTCCAGGCCAGAATACTGGAGTGGGCAGCCCTTACCTTCTCCAGGGGATCTTCCCACCCCTGGGATGGAACCCAGGTCTCTCGCTTTGCGGGCAGATTCTTTACCAGCTGAGCCACAAGGGAAGCCCCAATGCCACAGTGATCTACAGCAACTTCTCCTTGTGAGCACCACTTCTAATATCATGGATAACGAAACAGTAACAGTCTTTTCTCTTAAGTCCTTGGTCATGTCATTCATTAGTAATCCTCTATATTAAAAGTGATCAAATGCTGACTTTGTTAAGACCATCTCAATGTGTTGGTTTTAACTCTCAACAAAGGAGCAGATTTTTTCTTACTTCCTGAAGCACATCACCATCTTTATATGCCCTTCTTGATATCACTCATTTGACACAGTTTGCCTTTGAAAAATTTGTCTTTTATCTGCTAACAGTTTGTAAGTAAACTGTGATCATCGGCAAAGAGAAGAGGCATCAGCTTGCTGCTTTTGATACATATTTACATGTAAAACTGACATTATTTTTAAAGATTTCCAGAACAGTTGTAATTTGCTTCCATAGACAAGATCTCCTAGTTTTACTCATAAAAAGGACTAATGAACATCTTTATTTCTCTTACACAGCACAGTTCTTTCAAAGGCCTACATGAGTTACAATTTCACAGAGAACACAAAGGACAGCGTTACTTTCTATCAAGGAGACTGCTTTATTCTTGCTTTGCCAGGACAGAGGGACAGACAGCAAGGCCTTCTGAGCAAGGTTAGGAGAGTCCTGGGGCTTCAGCACAGTAGGAGAATCCAAGACCAAGCAGGCCAGGAGACCACAAAGTCCAGAAAGGCTTTCTACAGACAGACTTAAGGAGTCAAGTGGGACTCCAGGGTGAGGCCCACCATGCCCTCATTCCCCTCCTTATCAGTATGAATTCCATGGCCGACCAGAATAATCACTTTCACACGCAGACTCTGGCTAGCTCCCCTCTACTACAACTCTTCTTTTGTCATACTTAATCAGGTAAACTGTCAACCTGGGCTATATCCAACTCTACACACACTGCTCTACAAGATTACAGCTGAACACTGTGGGAGAAAAACATGCACCATGCTGACTGGTCCTCACCTTAAATGCATGACCAAGACCCTCAAAAGCGGGTCCTTCGTCTGCCAGGTGGTCACACTCAACACCCTAATTCCATATGCTCTCCACCAAAATTTATAGCTCAGCCGGTAAAGAGTCCACCTGCAATGCAGGCGACCCTGGTTCAATTCCTGGGTTGGTAAGATCCCCTGGAGAAGGGATAGGCTACCCACTTCAGTATTCTTGGGCTTCCCTGGTGGCTCAGCTGGTAAAGAATCCTCCTGCAATGTGGGAGGCCTAGGTTTGATCCCTGGTTTGGGAAGATTCTCTGGAGAAGGGAAAGCCTACCCACTCCAGTATTCTGGCCTGGAGAATTCCGTGGATTATACAGTCCATGGGGTCACAAAGAGTCAGACACGACTGAGTGACTTTCACTTTCACTTTCCTCCTCTCTCCTTGAACCCCCACTTTTACTCCCCCATCACCACTCTACACTGATGACCTCACTTCTGTTCAACTGAAAACAAAAGGGAAGAAGAAGAAAAAAAAAAAAGGAAGTAGAATTTATATCACCACACCTACTCATTCACTCACATCTAACCTTTGTGGTTTTGCCTGTTTTCAGAACTTTAATGTGCCAACCTCTGCTCTGCTCACTAGATCCTATTCCAATGGTCTGAGAAGACTGCTCCACTGCTTCTCCCTCTCACCTGCGTCAGTCTTTTGCTATCCACTGAAGATTCCCACCAACATTCATACACATTATTTCCTCATCTATTAAAAAAAAAAAATTCAAATTTCTATTGACCCTACTTTCTGAGTCAACTAGCACTCCATTTCACAGCTACCTATACTCTAATTCCTCTGTTCCCATTCTTTCTCCACCTTTTCTTTACCTTCATTAAGGTGAAAGACTTATATAATCACTGTACAATTACCCAAACATCTCGATCCTCTCACACCCAGCCAGCCTTCTGCTCCTGAGGACTGAACTGAAGCTGCTCAAGGAGCCTGTCCGCGTGCCTGCCGCCTCTCCTTGGCTCACTCCGCCCACGTGGCTAGCCTGGCGGCCCTCTACTCCTGGTGCAGTCTGTGCTCTGCCTCCCAGGGCCCACACTCTGTTCTCTTCCTGCCTCGCTGTCTCCTCTTCTTTCGGCTCCAGGGCTTAGCCTTTGGTCATCTTCCCTTCTCTGCATTCACTCTCTTGGCACTCTCACTGATGAAATAGGATCTAAATTCTGATCCTCTCCAGATTCATGTATCCAGCACCCAGTGGGCTGGGATCAACTGTCTGATGGGCTAACTCCTTTACTTCCTTAAATCTGTTCAACTACCACCTTCTTAATGAGGCCTCCCCTCACAGACTTAAGCAGCCATACCGTCTCACTGACCACCCAGTTAGTTACCTGCACCCAGCCTGAATTTCCCTGTTTCTGTATCACTTATCAGCTGCTAATGTACACTCTGACTTATTGCCTACTAGATTGCCTGATGTGTCTCAGGTGCCCAGGCTAGTACTGTGCCTGGAAAGGAGGTACTCAGTAAAATATCTGTGGAACAACTGAGGACGCAAAAGTCAGGACTAGCAAAAGGAGTCATGATTTTAGTACCTGCAAGTGTTCTACAGAGTCAAGTCAGAAATAAGCCTACAGTTTCAACTAAAGCAAGGGAAGAGATTCTGAGTTCATTAGTTAATTTTTTTGACAATTAAAATGAGTTAAAGGCTTCCCTAGTGGCTCAGTGGCAAAGAATCTGCCTGCCAATGCAGGAAACACGGGTTTGATCCCTGGTCCGGGAAGATTCTACATACCGCAGAGCAACTAAGCCAGCGTGCCACAACTACTGAGTCTGTGCTCTAGAGCCCACGAGCCGCAGCTGCTGGGCCCACGAGCCACAGCCACTGAAGCCCGAGCGCCTCGAGCCCACGCTCCACAGCAAGAGGAGCCGCTGCAATGAGAAGCTCACGTACCTCAGCTAGAGAGAGTAGCTCTTGCTCACCACAAGGCGAGAAAAGCCTGTGCAGCAACAGAGACCCAATACTGCCCAAAATAAATAAATTAAAAGCATTAAAATAAACGTGCTAACTCAGTATAAGCTAAACAGTTTTCTAAAATAAAATGACTTTCTATTAACTGAGTAAAGCTATGCCAATGGTTGAGCATTCTGAGAATGTAGCTTTGTTCACTGGTTCTTGAATTTCTGATATATAGTAATACACTAGTCTGGGAAAAACTAATATGCTATAAAGCACTGGCAGTTGTGATACATCTTCAGAGCATCCAAGTGGAATGATCTTTGGCCTCGTCTACACTGGCTGCACTCCTGTTCATAATGTTTACAGTCAACCTTCGTGCTATATGTTTCAACACACCTGCGCACTGACCACAATTTCTAAGTCTGAATACTTCGTATCTTTTCCCTCAATCCATCACTGGTATCAATTCCAACTCATCCTGACCTATATATAATTTATTCTTACAAATCAATACAGAAGACAATTTCATTTATTTGTTAACCCCTAGTTTTGTCTTCTAGTGTCCACTATGAATGTTGCTCTACTGTTCATTCTTTACTATCTAACACATAGTTTCAACAGCAAAGAGAACCATACATCTGATATGGTTCTTAACATTATTACTAATGATAGATGACACCTAGATTGTTTAAGGCCTATAATTATTGTTTCCTATTTAAAAAGAATCATCAAAATGAACACTATAATCCCCTTCATGAATGACTAGTTGCTGCCAAAATACTGTTTGAAACATGTAACATCAGTGTTACTGGTGACTTCATCTCTGCCACAACCCTGCTGCTGCTGCTGCTAAGTCGCTTCAGTCGTGTCCGACTCTGTGCGACCCCATAGACGGCAGCCCACCAGGCTCCGCCATCCCTGGGATTCTCCAGGCAAGAACACTGGAGTGGGTAGACCACTGTATTTGCACTTACTGAAACTTTAAGTACAACTTCTATTTAGGCCTTTGATTATTACTCTAACAAGTCTTGACTCAAAATCCAATTTTACAGAGAATACAGTACTGGAAAGCTCAATTTATATCTCTACATTTTAAAGACTATCATTCAGAATTATTAATAAATTCAGATCCTGATTGGGTACATAATGACAGGTATACAGTCATGCAAATACAGTTAGAAGGGACTTCCTATATGCATTTTTAAAATTCACATGCTGCTTAGAGAAATTATAGAAAATGTAAACTACCAGAGAGAAGAAGAAAATTAGCAAATATCCTAATTTATTATAAAGATGTACCTGGAGTCAGATATTTGGGTCTCAGAACCTAGCTCCAGCACTTATTAGCTGTGTTACTGAACCTTTCTGAGTCTTGTCTCTGCGAAAAACACTGGCATAAGAATCTGAAATACTCTTCCCTCAAACCTCTTCACAGCTTCCTATTATTTGCAATCTCTGCTCAAACGGTAACTTCCGAGCGAGACTTTACTCTGTTTTACTTTTCTTCACAGCATGTGTCATACGTGGAACCTAAAATTGTATCATTTGCTTGCTTTCTGTCAGCCTCTCCTAGTGAAACATAAATTCTAAGAGGACAGCTGTATCTGTCTTGCTTACTGCTGTCTTTCCACCGTCCAGAGTAATGAATGGCACAATGCAGGCGCTAATAAACATTTGCTGCCTGATTTAATGCCACCTGAATAGAAGGGTTCTTGGGGAGATTACATAAGGTAACGCATGTAAAAGCCCACGACCCTCAATATGACATTCAACAAACAACAGCCACTGTTTTATTAGCATTCACTCCAATCACTATATGATTAAAAGTACAAAGTGCCTACTTCTAGAGATGTTTGCATTATTAACGTCTGGTCCATAGTATGCTTTTCAGACTTTAGTGCACCACAGAATCACCTGAGGGCTTGTTATTACAGCCCTCTCCCCCAGAGACTCAGACCCAGCAGCTCTATGGGTGGGCCCGAGAACGTGCACTCCTAACAAATTCCCCAGTGATCACGCTGCTGGTTGCAGACTGTATTTTGAACAGCAAGTATATGTGGCATAAGATTTTTAACCATGGAGTATTAACGTATCAAGAGTTCTCGGTACTTTAATACTTGTATATTTATGATACTTGTAAACAGTAAATGATGGTAGCATTTCAAGTTTACCATCTTATGATTATTTCTTCATTCTTACACATTACTATATAAAATTACCAAGTCCCTTAACGGTCACATCTATATTTAATTATCAATTAACCCTTCTTTACTTAAGTTAAAAACTAAGTACAACAACATTTTTCCAAAGAATTCATCTTAGTTAAGGGATTACTGCCATAATCTCTGAAAGGGCAGAAAGAAGAAAGCTTTCTTTTCCTGTACCACAGAATTCTATGTCTAAAACCTTCCCTTTTTTCGGAGGAAAGAATCGTCAGATGGTTAAAGAGGCCTCGAACCACAAAGGAGTTAAGAACCAATGCACCGTGTTATGCACATTTTAGTTGCTGGAACAAAGCTCTTTTGTTCTTAGTTTAAGTGAAAAGTCTTTCATTTTAAGTCAATAACCTATACAACCAGCAGCAAATACACTGTCAGCAACCTCAAAAAATTTCTCAGGACCTGGAGCAAGAGACAGAGCGTCTCTTAATTTAGAACCACCAGTCTTGACTCCCCAGTCCTGCTTCTCTCCCTCTCCCATGCCCTAGCCCTATCCACCACTCACAAAGCTCCCACCTATATTGTAGAAGACAGCTTTTCAAAATCCGTAATTCCTAACCCCCACTCTCTACATGCCTTTCAAGCTACCTACCACTGCATTTGAATCTTTGAAAGGAAAAGCAGACAATAAGATAATCAACTGCTTGACCATTTATTTATTCATTTAAGCTTCTCTTGAGCACTCAAGTACCAGGTACTAAGGATACACTTAATCTAAACCTACCGTGGGAGAGAGAGAGGGCGTATCTTGGAGTAGATGGGCTTTAAAGGATGGGGAACTACCACCCAGGCATATAGGAGATGTTCCAAGCGGAGCAAGCAGCTGAACCATGTGTATGCATATGTGTGTGTGTTCTGGTGGGGGAGGGCAGAAATCAGTCACAGCCAAATAGATCTAATTTATCCTGAGGGAAGTAGGGTACCGTAAGGAAATTTTGGGTTGGCTGAAGTATGAGTGATGAAGACAGCAAAGCTCTTATAAATGATCACCACTAACACAGGTTAGGAGTAGGCTGCAGGGACTCCAGTGAGAAGGAACGATGGCCTGAGCAAAAAGGTCGTGGGGGATCAGACTGAAGGGACAGATCTTTGAGAGATTACAGAGTGAGACCAGACAGAACTCTGCCTGGTACTGTTTTGCTGTGCTTAGTCGTTCAGTCGTGTCTGACTCTTTGCGACCCCATGGACTGCAGCCCACCTGGCTCCTTGGTTCATAGGGATACTTCAGGCAAGAATACTGGATTGGGTTGCCATACCCTCCTCCAGAGGATCTTCCTGACCCAGGGATGGAACCCAGGATTCCTGTACTGCAGGCAGATTATTTACCATCTGAGCCACCAGGGAAGGCCAAGAATACTGGAGCGGGTAGCCTATCCCTTCTCTAGCAGATGTTCCTGACCCAGGAATCTAACTGGGGTCTCCTCATTGCTGGCGGATTCTTCACCAGCTGAGCTAGGTGAGGGTAAAGAGAGTTAAGCATGGAGCATATTTCTTGCTTGGACAATTGAATGCTGGCATTCCATCCATTCACTTTCAGGTATGTTACATTCCAGGCCACTTCAGGACATCCAAGTAGACACCCAGTGGGATTCTGAAGCTCAAGACTGTGCCTGAGATAAAGATTTGGGAGATACCAGCATAGGTAGTTGAGTCTCAGAGGAGTTTCTGTGAGTTTCCACAGAAAAGGAGTAGACAGATCCAAATACACCTGAAGAAATTTCTCCTTAGCTTATGAGCTTGCTTAACAAAGTTTAAGCTCCAAATTTATTTTATTCCTCACTCTCCCAGTTAGCAAGTGCCTGGCATCTGATTATTTAAAGAATTCAATAATTACTTGTGTGAACAAGTTTATCTCCTTGGGTTTGTCAGGTTGTTAAAATCACCTCACGTGTGTATGCTCAGTTGCTCAGTCGTGGCCGACTTGCTGTGACTCCATGGACCACCAGGCTCCTCTGTCCATGGGATTCTCCAGGCAAGAATACTGGAGTGGGTTGCCATGCCCTCCTCCAGGGGATCTTCCTGGCCCAGGGACAGAACATGCATCTCCGGCATTGCAGGCAGATTCTTTACCCACTGAACCACCTGGGAAGCCCCCAAATCACCCTATAAACTCACAGAATGTGGACTTAGTTCACTAGCATTAAGCGATCACATTTAAGGGGGAAATGCATCTGTATTTAAATTTTTTAACCTCACTGTAAAATTTTATACCTTTTTATCACATGCCCCTGACCTGCTGAAGGGAGCTGGGTGTTAGCAGGTGACGCAGGAGCCCACTTACAGATGAGGCTTTCATAAGCCTCTTTTTCCTTCCCCCTCCCCTGCAGCTCCTTGTCAGGAGCTCGGGACATTCTGTGCTGCCATCTATCCCTCCCTCTCCCCCTTCCTTCCGACTGGCTTACCCCTTTCCCTGTCCTCCACAGGCACCATGGGGTGCCTCAGTCATCTGCTGTCATCTTGACCCTTGTTTCTACATCCACAGGGAAGCCAGGTACTGTTAGCTCTAGAACTGCTTACTGGGAGAATGGGGGGCAGGGCAAAGAGTAGGGGTCAATAACCTGCTTTGAGCAGGAGAGAGAGTCGAGATGCATGTGTTGAGTAATCTGAAAGAGTAAAGTAACTGCATTTATCTGTGTCAAGGATTTTCAAAAATTGCTCTTTTTAGTTCTCTCTCTGGCTTTGCATTCTGCTGCAACATCCTGACACGTATCTGCTATTACATCATTCCGTTTCACTACTGTCATTGCACTTACCAGCATCCACATTCATCTGATACCTCCCTTAATTTGACTCCTGTTCCTTCACTTGACTAGAGAGTTCTGAAGGGACTGGGCCGAAAGTGTGACTTTGCTCACCAATAATAAAGCTTCATTTTCATATTTTGAACTTGAAGATTAAGAACAAAATCTTTCCATTTTGACCTTTCATAATAAGAATTATTGTTTATCCATTCTTAACTTACAGTATCATAAAATTGTAGACTATGTACAAAGTTAATAAGATCTTTTTTAAGCCACCGTGTCAAGATGGAAACTGTTATGGGGTACTTCAATGCCACACTGGACTTCTCACTTTCCTCCTGTCCCACTGGCCACCTTACTTCTCTATTGTATACTGATTCCAAATTACAATACCACTACACTTGTTCCACCTCAGACCTAACAAAACCAGGTAACATCAAGCCCCAACCAATGATTAAGAAACACTGCTTTGTGGTACTATTTATTTTATCAGTACAAATAGGGAGATATTTTGCAAGTGAGAAAGGTTTTGCCTAAAAGCCCCAGTATAAATACAAACCAAAAAATACACAGAAATCCAAGGATCAGAAAGTGCATAAAGTTTAGCACTCTGTAGAATCCTCAGGTCTCCTAAGACACTGAGTTGAGTGCCTGACTCCTCCATCATTTACTGTTCTGTGCTTCTGCGGATGAAAAAGGCCACACTTGAGTCTTTAATCACAATTCGCCATGTTCATTCTCTCTCAGTAAAGGGATTCACTGACTGCCAAGCAACTTCAGGCTAGAAGGACATAAGCAGTTAAATGGTCATCTATCCCTTTAAACCTTAAATTGCTACTGTAAACATAAACATAACCCTTGCTTATAAACTTACTGTTTAAGCTTTTACAATCTTTTGTTTTCCCTTCAAAAGAGGAATATTTAAACCTGGATTTCATTATGTCCCAAAGAAAATGTTCTTTCAGAAGAACAGATATAAAATCTGTAGGTAGAGACGGGAGAATCTGCGCTTTCTCCTCTAAACACTCCCAACATCCAACTAGAACTAGAGGGTTTTGCTGGAGACATGCAAATAAAAAAACAATATACTCATAATGTCTAATAGCATCAGAAGAAGTAAAACGAAACAGACTGTGGACCGTGTCTAGACACCATACTTGGCATAGGGGGAAACTCTGAGACAAAGCCCCCTTTCTAGAGCAGCCACACCCAGCAGGTTCTTCCTCCAAAATGCATCCACAGTCGATCCCTCTTCACCGCCTCCATCTCACATCTCATTACTCTAGCTGATGGCCTTATAATCTTTCAGTTGACCTGCAGTGATAGCCTCCTTACTGATTAGTTGTCCCTTGAACTACCAAGGGCATTCCCACTCCAAGGCTATATACTTGCTTTTCCCTCTGCCTGGAATGTTCTTCCCCTATATCCACAGAGCTCAATCCCTTCAGGTATTCTGTGCAAATGTTATCATATCAAAGAGAGAAATCATGACAACATTAAATAAAACAACCCCAATTCTGCTATCTACAGTTCTTTGTTCTTGTTCATGGCATATGTTTATTACTGGTTTTCCCTTTCTTGAGAACAGAGATTTTTGATTACCTTGTTCACTGCTGTATCCTCTGTGCTTAGAATGGTGCCTAGCACACAGTAGGTATTCAATAAGTATGTTTGATGATGTTTAACTGATAACTAACTGTTCAAGTGAAATAATGATAAGGGCAACAGTAAGCGAACATTTTAAGACATTTATAGTTAACTGGTAATTGAATAGCATGGGTCAGTGATACCAACCAAAAGTATACACACGCCCAGACTCTAGTGAAAGAGTAGAGTGGGAAAAGCTAGCTTAAAACTCAACATTCAGAAAACTAAGATCATGGCATCTGATCCCATCACTTTATGGGAAATAGATGGGGAAACAGTGGAAACAGGGACAGACTTTATTTTCTTGGGCTCCAAATCACTGCAGATGGTGACTGCAGCCATGAAATTAAAAGACGCTTGCTCCTTGGAAGAAAAGCTATGACCAACCTAGACAGCATATTAAAAAGCAGAGACATTTCTTTGCCAACAAAGTTTCATCTAGTCAAGGCTATGTTTTCTGGTCGTCATGTATGGATATGAGAGATGGACCATAAAGAAAGCTGAGTGCCGAAGAATTGATGCTTTTGAACTGTGGTGTTGAAGAAGACTCTTGAGAGTCCCATGGACTGCAAGGAGGTCAAACTAGTCAATCCTAAAGGAAATCAGTTGTGAATATTCAATGGAAGGACTGATGCTGAAGCTCCAATACTTTGGCCACCTGATGCAAAGGACTGACTCACTGGAAAAGACCCTGATGCCGCGAAAGATTGAAGGCAGGAGGAGAAGGGGATGACAGAGGATGAGATGGTTGGATGGTATCACTGACTCAATGGACATGAATTTTGAGCAGGCTCTGGGAGTTGGTGATGGACAGGGAAGCCTGGTGTGCTGCAGTCCATGGGGTTGCAAAGAGTTGGACTGAGCAAATGAACTGAAGTGAACTGAGACCTTATCACAGCACCCACTAAATCTCTTCAGGTGGCATTCTGAAAAAGTCTATTTTAAAAGAGCTTTCTAGGCGATTTTATGTGTTTTTTTTTTTTACTGTGGTAAAATATTTATAACATAAAATTTGCCATTTTAACAATTAACAGGTGATTCTATTCTGCAACTCTGTTGAAAACTACTGGCATAATAGTACAAAAGTTAAGCAAAGGAAAGAACAGCTGAAGAGGAGGATTAAGAAATGTCCCAGGTTATCTCAGTAGGAGGACGGCCCTTGGAGCTGAATACAGGTCTGCTACTTACTAGCTGTGAGATTGGGCAGGTGACTTAGCTTTTAAGCGTCCACACCCACAAATGAAGATAATTTCTATACACTCGCTCTGCCCATGTCCCCTGCAAACTGCTTCAAGGTTACTGTAAGGTGAACAGTGAAATCAGGCACATACAGTATCTACTTCAGTGAACATAGCAGGCACCAAAGAACTTTCTGGAATTAATAGAACCAGAACTTACTGGAATTACTTTCATTGCAATAGGGAAATAAACTTGTATTGGCAAAAACACAAAAAGCAGGTAAAACCCAGACCTATGTGGCTATTACAATGCCTCTTCTTCTACTGACAGGACTGGTGAAAAATTTGGTAGGGGTTCCAAAGATATGATCATATTAGAACAGTGGGTCTCAAACTTGTGCATGGTTCAAAATTATCTGGAAGTTTGTTAAACACAGATAACTTTGTTTTGGTGATTCTGGGGTGAGGCCTGATAATCTGCATTTCTAACAAGTTCCCAGGTAGTATTGAGGCGGTTGATTATTAGTCAAAGGGTATGAAATTTAAATCATATGAGTAAGTCCTAGAGATCTACTGGACAGGATCATGCCTGCAGTTAACAATACTATGTTTTACACTTAAAAATGTCTAAGAGTGCAGATTTTATGTTGTGTTCTTATCACAATAATAGTAATAATAAACAAGAAGGTGAGAGAAAACTTCTGGAGATCATGGATAAGGTTTGTGGCAGTGATGCGATCATGGCTTCATGGCTGCATACTTATGTCTAACCTCACCAAAGTGATACACATTAAATATGTACAGCTTTTTTATGTTTTTAGATTTCCCTGGTGGTCTTCCTGGGCTTCCCTCATAGCTCTGTTGGTAAAGAACCCACCTGCCATGCAGGAGACCCTGGTCCAATTACTAGGTCAGGAAATTCTGGTGGAGAAGGGATAGGCTACCCCCTCCAGTATTCTTGGGCTTCCCTGTGGCTCAGCTGGTAAAGAATCCAACTGCAATGCAGGAAACCTGGGTTCAATCCCTGGGTTGAGAAGATACCCTGGAGAAGGGAAAGGCTACCCACTCCAGCATTCTGGCCTAGGGAATTCCATGGACTGTACAGTTCATGTGATTGCAGAGTTGGACATGACTGAGTGACTTTCACTTCACTTCACAACTTTTTTATGTCAACCATACCTCAATAAAGTGATTAAAAGAAACCCACAATGAATTAGAGTATGTATATCCTAAAAAAATACTCAGAACATATTAATTCAGTAAAATTTAAAAAAAAAACCTAAAAATAGTTCATTAAAAAAAAAACTATAACCAGTAATTTCTTATGATTTTCAGGACATTTTAAAATCAGAAAAAAGTCAACTATTACAATTTTAAAAAGAAACAAGAAAAAATTCATACCACTGGTATCCCAATGAGAAGTTATGAAAATGAATTCAAAGTTAATTCTTAGAATATTCACTGTTTTAAAAGAAAAAATCTAGACAAACAAAAAAACCCAAATTGTTGTGGTTTTAAAAGAACAAATGTAACCAAAAATTTCCAATAGGTAGATAACAAAAACAGAATACTTACAGGTATGAAGGCATTCCGTCACTGTAGTTGGCTTGATGAGATACCCTTTACAGATATAGCAGGTGATGTAAGGATTGAAATCTTTCACTAAATGTTTCCTTTGGGTAGCCATTCGTGGTTAGCTAGGACTGGCTCTAGTAGTTCAGGCAAAAAAGGGTATTAAGTGGATGAAAGTCTGATCCCAGGAGCTGGTGTGGAGTTCCCAACTGGGTGTCCCGAGGCATGAGAACTAACATCCAGACTTCTCATGAGATCGCTGGTCATCACTCCTTTTGGTGGTTCTGCTTTTCCATATCTTCTTCCACAATAATTTTAAAAAGATGAGAGAAACAGGTGTCAAATTCTTCATAATGGATTAATACCAGTATATTAGCAGCAAGCATTACATGTTCCAAATTGGGTGAAGAGGTGAACGAACATTTCCCTCTGTGTAATATTAATTTGTAAACCTGCTATGATTAATTCAGAATAATGATGAATTCATCTGATACTGAGGCCTCAACTATCACCTCTAAACAAATGACACCTGAGACTATTAACTCGGGTTTTGATATCTTTACCTCACCAGTAATGCATTTTAACTGTCTGCTTGACTGCTCTATTAGGAGTTCCTGCCAACACAAGCTGAAGATTCAAAATTGAAGTCATTATCCTCCCTATCAAAATGCTCCCTATTTCCATTTTGTACTCCACATCAAGCCGTAATCAAATCAAATGGATGCCCTTTTCCATTACACCTGCAGCAATGCTACTCAAATATTATCTCTCCACCTGCAGTCCAACTTCGATTCCACCAAGTTTTATTCTATTATGTTTGGAGCCCCTTATCAAAGAATGTCAGGGTCTCTTCTTTGCTCTGTAACAGAGAAATGTTTAAATTTCTCAGCTTGTCATAAAAGACCCTCCACAGGCTGATCTTAACACACTGTTCAACAGTCAGGCAAACTGAAAGGATGACTGTCTTCATAGTCCATTCTGCAGGTTCCACGACCTCTACCCAATGAGTCCTTCTGCTCCTCTGTTGCTAAGTCATGTCTGACTCTTCTGTGATTTACAATTATCTTCATTCTTAATCTCCTCTATCAGACTACAAAACCTTAAATAGATACCAGTCATATTTAGTAAATGTACATCCTGGGCAATGTTACTTACCTAAGCCTTAGGGTTTTTTAAACTGTAAAATGAAAACAAGAATGCCAGCCTCCTATGGGACTTCCCTAATTGTCCAGTGGCTAAGACTCTGCACTCCCAATGCAGGGGGGCCCAGGTTTCCATCCTCGGTCCCAGAATAAGATCCCACAAGCCACAAGTAAGAGTTCACATCCTGCAACTGACGATCATGCATGACGCAACTAAGTTATTTAGTAAATGTACATCCTGGGCAATGTTACTTACCTAAGCCTTAGGGTTTTTTAAACTGTAAAATGAAAACAAGAATGCCAGCCTCCTATGGGACTTCCCTAATTGTCCAGTGGCTAAGACTCTGCACTCCCAATGCAGGGGGGCCCAGGTTTCCATCCTCGATCCCAGAATAAGATCCCACAAGCCACAAGTAAGAGTTCACATACTGCAACTGACGATCATGCATGACGCAACTAAGACCTCGCGCAGTCAAAGCACAAGTAAAGAAATAAAGAATGCCAGCCTCCTACAGTAGGGACGATGAAATGAGACAATATACATACCGCTAGCATACTATAAAAACTGAACGTCATTAACATTTTTAAAAACTTTTTTTCCCTCCAGAAATGTCTAGCATGGCTCGTCCAACATGGTTGCTTTAAAAAGTTTTAAATGTTTCTTACAACAAACGTGTCCTTTTAGAGAACATGAAACATAACATGAGAAAAAGGTGGGGATTTCCTAAGTTAATTCTGTAAACAAAAACCTATTTCAGCTGTTAACTCATAGGTTAAGTATAAAGCAACCGAAGAGGTAAAAGGCATCGCTCCATCCTTCCACTGACAGACACTATACGACTGAGTATGTGCAGAGAATAGGTTCTGCAAGTAATCATCGTATCTGCGCAAGGGGTCTGGGTTCTGGTCCTTAGCCCTGTATGGTCTTCAGTAAGGCACTAAATACCCGTGCCTGGGTCTCGGCTTCCTCCTCCACACACCGGGATTAACGGCCCTGCCTTTCTCACAGGTCTGCCACGAAGCTCCAAAGTCTGAGAAAGTCCTCTGAAAGAGGACATGCACAGTCCCGACCGAGGGAGGCTTTAGGATTGTAAGCCACGGAGCCCTGTCACCACGGCGGTTAAAGGGAGCCAGCGCGGGCAGGGGCTCGGCAGGGGCAGGAGGGAACTTTTCCGCGTCCTCGGCAGAACCCGGCAGCCCCGGCCCTGGCGGTCCGAGCACGAGTCGCCCCGCCCGCCCGGCAGGTGCGCGGGCCCGGGCGCGGCGGACGCGCCGCTCGGGCCGGGCCGGGGCTGCGCCGAGGAGGACGCGCCGCCTCTGCCCGGGTCTGGCGCTTGCCGCCCTCTCCGCCCCCCAGCGCGGCGCGCAGCCTCGAAGCTCCCAGACTCGGGCTGGCCACCCCCGCCTCCGCCCCCAAGGGGCTCCCCGGCTCCAGGCGGGGTCGGCCGCGGCAGGTGCCTGGGGCTGCCGCTCCAGCTCTCTGCGCAAACTTGGGCGTGCGCGCGCGGGCGGCCGGAGTTCCGGCCCCTCGGCCGCTCTCCAGCCCCCCGGGTACCTACCCCGCGGCCGCCGCCGCCGCTCCTTGCCTCCAGCGCGCCGGCCTCAGAGGGAAGGAAAGTGAAAGAGAAACAGCGCCCGCCGCGGCCTGGCCGGTCCCCGCGCCCCGTCCGCCCTCCCCCTGCAGGCGGGAGCGCGCCGGCTCCGCGGGGCCACTGGGCTCGGGCCCGATAGGGCGCGGCGGGCCTCCGGGCCCAGGGCCGGTGCCGCCTCCAAGGGCAACTCCACCCCCTTCCAACCGCCGGCGCGCCGGCCCCGCCCCCGCCACGCCCCCGCAGGCCACGCCCGCAGGCCCGCGCCCGCAGGTGCCCCGGCCGCCCCGCCCGCCCAGGTTCCCGGTAGCTTTGAGCAAATTCTGTCTGTTCTTCCGCCTCACCAGCAGCCCCTCCCAGTTGTTTTCATCATAACAATGTCTGGCATATTTTCCCTGGCGGGTTTACAAGCAATGGTCAGTGCTGAGAATGAGTCACCCTGCGAGAAATTGTCTACTCAGCCGCGTCTTTCCCAAACCAGCGCCACGCAGGCCACGGTGGGGGCCAAGACCTATTGATTTGCACCTTATTTAAGAACCACTAAGGAACTTGGTAGGAGAAGGCGATGGCACCCCACTCTAGTACTCTTGCCTGGAAAATCCCTTGGACGGAGAAGCCTGGTAGGCTGCAGTCCATGGGGTCGCGTAGAGTTGGACACGACTGAACGACTTCACTTTCACTTTTCACTTTCATGCATTGGAGAAGGAAATGGCAACCCACTCCAGTGTTCTTGCCTGGAGAATCCCAGGGACGGGGGAGCCTGGTGGGCTGCCGTCTCTGAGGTCGCACAGAGTCGGACATGACTGAAGCGACTTAGCAGCAGCAGCAGCAAGGGACCTGGTGGACTTCTCAGGTGGCGCTAGTGGTAAAGAACCCGCCTGCCAATGCAGGAGACAGAGGAGATGTGGATTCGATCCCTGGGTCAGGGAAGATCCCTGGAGGAGGGCAGGGCAACCCATTTCAGTATTTAGAGGACCCTGGTGGGCTACAGTCCATGGGGTCGCAAAGAGTGGGGCACAGCTGAAGCGACTTAGCACGCAAGGAACTTGGTACTTGGGGTGGAGTGGGTGTAGATCAGGATCACTGACAACTGTAAGCAAGCAGGAGAACCCTAGGGGTGGGGATGTAACTGGAAAGGTAAAGAGTTTTGTCTGCAAGGTTCCAAACAAAAAGACCCAGTTCTCTTTCTAGTGGACTTGAGAACTACAAGAGGCCATTCACTGCAAAAAAAAAAAAAAGATTCAAAAGCATACTCTAAAGGATTTCTCAAAGTCATTCAATCCTAATATTTTGCATTCCACAAACTTATAAATTTCTACTAAAACCAGTACTTTGCTAAACATAAATTAGACTTGGTTCTTCCTCGCTTAGAAGACTGGAATCCAGTAATCCTAAAATAGCAGGCAAATCAGTGTTGTCTCCACCAGTAAAACCAAAGTTCAAAAGAACATCCCAAAGGGTATCTGTCAAAGGTAACTTCCAATCTTACCTGTTAGAGGAAAAGGTACTACCATAACATACATCATCTTTGCTTCTGAGAAGTGAAAGCACTGATGGCTAAAGAGTTGACAGTACTGGGGGCGGGGGACTAATGCAGACTAATTCCTTCACCTCCAATCGAGTCACCTTACTTACTACCTACCAGAGAGGAGATGGCTCTAGCGGCAGACCAATTAACCCAGTGTCCACTCGTCCAGCAGCAGACAGACGTTCAAAGATACATTCCAAGTAAAAAATGCGCCGAGGGACAAGACACAAAATAGCCAATTTATCATTAAACTAAGGACACGACTGAAGTGACTTAGCAGCAGCAGCATGAACGTAACCTTTAAAAATTACCATTTTAATATCATAGCAAGAGCAGCAGATTTTCTGAAACAGTTTTCAGTGACCACATTTTCATATTCCTCAGAAGAACCACTTTGGAAAAGTATACATGACGATTTCCAAGCTGGATCAACTTCAGTAAGTCCTGGCAATCACAATGAGCAACGAATATACGTCCTGTAAGATGACTTTATAGTTGCTGGACTACTCTGCAGATAGTTCACCCTGAAAACTAATTAAACATATGGATATGTGAAAGTCATCCTATTTCTAGTGTATTTTTAAAACAGAAGTAGAAGATACTATTGTATATATTGAATACTACAACATATACACTATGACTTGCTATCTTCCTAACTTGCATCTGAAGCTATTTTAAATGTATTTTTAAAGAATAACAGTTAATGAAGTCCTGGGAGTGTGACTGGTGATCAACAGTGTGGTGGTGTTCAGTCACTAAGTTGTGTCCAACTCTTTGCAACCCCATGGGCAGCACATCAGGTTCCCATGTCCTCCACTCTCTCCCAGTTCAGTTCAGTCGCTCAGTTGTGTCCGACTCTTTGTGACCCCATGAATCGCAGCCCGCCAGGCCTCCCTGTCCATCACCAACTCCCGGAGTTCACTGAGACTCACGTCCATTGAGTCCGTGATGCCATCCAGCCATCTCATCCTTGGTCGTCCCCTTCTCCTCCTGCCCCCAATCCCTCCCATTGATTATGTTTTTTGCAGCCAAAGATGGAGAAGCTCTATAGTCAACAAAGACAAGACTGGGAGCTGACTGTGGCTCAGATCATGAACTCCTGATTGCCAAATTCAGACTTAAACTGAAGAAAGTGGGCAACACCACTAGACCATTCAGGTATGACCTAAATCAAATCCCTTATGATTATACAGTGGAAGTGAGAAATAGATTTAAGGGTCTAGATCTGATAGATAGAGTGCCTGATGAACTACGGAATGAGGTTCGTGACATTGTACAGGAGATAGGGATCAAGACCATCCCCATGGAAAAGAAATGCAAAAAGGCAAAATGGCTGTCTGGGGAGGTCTTACAAATAGCTTTGGAAAGAAGAGAAGCAAAAAGCAAAGGAGAAAAGGAAAGATATAAGCATCTGAATGCAGAGTTCCAAAGAATAGCAAGAAGAGATAAGAAAGCCTTCTTCAGC
>SJXQ01010580.1:114248-137173 GCA_006408695.1 Aepyceros melampus
AAAAGCAAAGGAGAAAAGGAAAGATATAAGCATCTGAATGCAGAGTTCCAAAGAATAGCAAGAAGAGATAAGAAAGCCTTCTTCAGCGATCAATGTAAAGAAATAGAGGAAAAGAACAGAATGGGAAAGACTAGAGATCTCTTCAAGAAAATTAGAGATACCAAGAGAACATTTCATGCAAAGATGGGCTCCATAAAGGACAGAAATGGTCTGGATCTAACAGAAGCAGAAGATATTAAGAAGAGGTGGCAAGAATACACGGAAGAACTGTACAAAAAAGATCTTCATGACCCAGATAATCATGATGATGTGATGACTAATCTAGAGCCAGACATCCTGGAATGTGAAGTCAAGTGGGCCTTAGAAAGCATCACTACGAACAAAGCTAGTGGAGGTGATGGAATTCCAGTTGAGCTGTTTCAAATCCTGAAAGATGATGCTGTGAAAGTGCTGCACTCAATATGCCAGCAAATTTGGAAAACTCAGCAGTGGCCACAGGACTGGAAAAGGTGAGTTTTCATTCCAATTCCAAAGAAAGGCAATGCCAAAGAATGCTCATACTCTCTCCCAGAGTTTGTCAAATTCATATCCATTGAGTCGGTGATGCTATCAACACTAAGTGGGGTTAACTGGCATTCCCTGGGAAAATGAATGTGTGGCTGGATAAGAGGATTTACACTAGCAATGGAGACAGGGGTCACAAATATGCTATCTAGAGGAGATCTGAAGATAGACGTGGAGGTAGGGTTTTCATAATAAAGCAGGAGGAGAATGACAGCTTTGTAAGAAAATCTGTGCTTTGTGTCTTGAGGCAGTATGGTTTGTAGTGAAGTGTTCAGTAGTTTCTCCTTTCCCCTCTTCAGCTACCACCCCACCTTGCTCAAAGGAAAAAAAAATGCACGCACACACAAAAAGCAAAAACAAAAAACTCAAACATTTGTTGGGTCAAAAAAACATAACACAAGAAATGGCGAGAGGGAATGTTGAGAAGGGGCAAGTGTCCTGATTCATGAGTAAGTTCTAAGCATTTAAACATAGACTTCCAGCTGCTGACTTCTCTTCCCTTTGGGCTGCTTTCCAGTAACTCATCTCTCAGTCCTTTGGTTCTGACTGTGGGGACTGCAACAAACCATAGAAGCCTCAGTATAGCTCTGATAACAAATATCAAAAACCAAAGGGACCAGTTCAAGTAGACAAAGGCCTGGGAACAACTAAATATACAGGACCAAGAAAGAGAAAAGGCAGATAAAAGAATCATAGCTGAGGTCCCCTTATCACTGATCTATTTGAGCTTTCTCACTTTACAGATGCAGAAGCCAAGATCCTGAGAAGTGGCAAATTCATCATCACATAGCTGATTTTGGTCAAGATCAAAATGAAGGCACATATTATTTACACGTCCTAAGAGAACTTCTTAAACCCACGAATTTAAGAGGGGTTAGGTTAAAAAACCCACTCCGGTACTCTTGCCTGGGAAATCCCATGGACGGAGGAGCCTGGTGGGCTTCACTTTTCACTTTCATGCATTGGAGAAGGAAATGGCAACCCACTCCAGTGTTCTTGCCTGGAGAATCCCAGGGACGGGGGAGCCTGGTGGGCTGCCGTCTATGGGGTTGCACAGAGTCAAACACAACTGAAGCAACTTAGTAGGAGCAACAGCAGGTTAAAAAAAAAAAAAGATTCTTTTTAAAAAAGAAATAAAGAAACTTTATAAATGAAAAGAGGAAGGGAAATAATGAATACGTATACTTAGGAGTGAACTGGTCACTGGTGATTTCCCATCAAAACAGAAAAATCACACAGCGATACCTTGTTTCACTTGATCACTGATCCAGATTCTTCTGGGAAACCACAAATAACAACTTGCCTCCTGACAACCGTTGGAACTACTTGGGGCTATCTGTATACCTAAGAAATGTTTTCATTACTTTATATTTTTAAGTATAGATTTTTATTTCAGTTAAGGCTGGGCCATGGATGGGCAATTCTGTACTGAAAAGTTCACATTCCTTTCTTGCTTAAGAAATATATCATCAGTGAACAGATGTTTAACAGCATAACATTTTAAAAACAAAGTTACATCTTTATTTCCCTGAAATATTAAATGACTTTTCCATTATTGCAAATTATTTTATATACCTAAGTATGCTATTTAAGCTTTGAACATAGAGTATCTCTGACATAAAACTACCCTCTGTAATCTAAAAGTCATCCCACAGAGATTTTAGAAAATATTAAAATTTAAAGTGTCCTATTGGGTCTAAATGTATTTATTTTATAGCCAAGGATATTACAGCTCAAAATCCATGACTGCCTAAAATCAATGATGGAGGAATGGGACGGAACACAGAACTGAAGGACTTCTCATCACCCTTCACCATCTTTTTCTCTTAATGTATCCCTCCCTTGTAATCAATAACTCTCAAGGACTCTCTCTGCTAAATGTCTCTTGAATCCTTCCACTTAACCTACCCTGGTTCAGATCACCATCATGTTCACCCATCATTACTTCAATGAACTCTTAAGTGGTCTTCCTATAGCTCTTCTCTGCCAAACCATTCTCCATAGCACAGCAGAGGACCCTTTCCAACTAAAATTTTGATCATGCTGTTCCCTGATTTTAAAAAAATCCCTTGTTCCTAAGATAAAGCCCAAACACCTAATAAGCCCATCCCATAACCCTGTTACTTCTGCAGCCTCTACACTGAACTCCATGCTGCAGCCATAATGAACCTTTTTACCCTCTAGCTAGCTGCTGCTAAGTTTACAAAGTTACATCTTTATTTCCCTGAAATATTAAATGACTTTTCCATTATTGCAAATTATTTTATATACCTAAGTATGCTATTTAAGCTTTGAACATGAGTATCTCTGACATAAAACTACCCTCTGTAATCTAAAAGTCATCCCACAGAGATTTTAGAAAATATTAAAATTTAAAGTGTCCTATTGGGTCTAAATGTATTTATTTTATAGCCAAGGATATTACAGCTCAAAATCCATGACTGCCTAAAATCAATGATGGAGGAATGGGACGGAACACAGAACTGAAGGACTTCTCATCACCCTTCACCATCTTTTTCTCTTAATGTATCCCTCCCTTGTAATCAATAACTTTCAAGGACTCTCTCTGCTAAATGTCTCTTGAATCCTTCCACTTAACCTACCCTGGTTCAGATCACCATCATGTTCACCCATCATTACTTCAATGAACTCTTAAGTGGTCTTCCTATAGCTCTTCTCTGCCAAACCATTCTCCATAGCACAGCAGAGGACCCTTTCCAACTAAAATTTTGATCATGCTGTTCCCTGATTTTTAAAAAATCCCTTGTTCCTAAGATAAAGCCCAAACACCTAATAAGCCCATCCCATAACCCTGTTACTTCTGCAGCCTCTACACTGAACTCCATGCTGCAGCCATAATGAACCTTTTTACCCTCTAGCTAGCTGCTGCTAAGTTGCTTCAGTCGTGTCTGACTCTGTGGGACCCCAGAGACAGCAGCCCACCAGGCTCCCCTGTCCCTGGGATTCTCCAGGCAAGAACACTGGAGTGGGGTGCCATTTCCTTCTCCAATGCATGAAAGTGAAAAGTGAAAGTGAAGTCGCTCAGTCGTGTCAGACTCCTAGCGACCCCATGGACTGCAGCCCACCAGGCTCCTCCGTCCATGGGATTTTCCAGGCAAGAGTACTGGAGTGGGGGTGCCATTGTCTTCTCTGACCCTCTAGCTAGGGATGAGCTCTATTCTTTCAAATAAGAATCCTGTCCCAATCCCGTCTCAGTCCCCTCCTGACCCTTGCTGCTGCTGCTAAGTCACTTCAGTCGTGTCCGACTCTGTGTGACCCCACAGACAGCAGCCCACCAGGCTCCTCTGTCCCTGTGATTCCCAGGCAAGAACTCTGGAGTGGGCTGCCATTTCCTTCTCCATCTGCCCAGCTCGTGTGTGTGTGCATGTGTGTGTGTGTATGTGCAGGTCTCCCACATTGCAGGCAGATTCTTTACCAGAACCACAAGAGAAGCATTTATATATGTGTGTGTGTGTATATATATATATATATATATATATAAGAGAGAGAGAACACAACTTAATCTCTCAAGCCCCACACTACACTGAATGTGTGTCACCTGGTTGACTTGTCTGAACCTCCTGCTAGTGTGCAGGCCCTGTGATCTGTCCCTTGACTGTGCATCCCTAGCACAGTGGATGACAAACAGTAATCATTCAAATAAATATTGACTGAAAAACTGGGTAAGTGCACACACTCTAAGACATTCTGTATATTTGTGGGGAGGGAGATTTCTTCTTGAAGGGATCCTTACAAAGGATATGTTTATCACCACCCTCCAGAACTACTAATTAAAGTCACACCAAGGAGTCGAGAGAAAGACAATGCATAAGAAACAATTATAGAGTAATACACCCGATTTACTAATAAAGTGTTAAATGAAAAGAGAATCAAATGACAAAATCTCCAGTTGAAAGAGGAAATACTATGAGTGGTCAAAAACTAGCCCTACATGCTTAAGATTTTGCCAGTTACAAAGATAGTGATAGTAAGGCAAAATACCCAAAACTATGGATATTAAAAATAAATGAGAAAGCCAGAGACAAAAAGAGAATTAAGTCAAAATACTAAAAGTGAGTAGAGATAAACAGCATTAGGAACAGAGATAAGATCAGTCTGCTAAAGACTGTGCAACTAGCTAAATAAATATTTTAAAGTGCTTTAGATACACTATGCTAAAGAGACAAACCAACCCAATTTTTTGCCTTGAGAGGCAGATAAAACTGGCTTTCTTTACTGTGATGTCAACAGTTGGCTGGAGCAAGTTCTACTTCAACTGGAAGAACAGAGGTTGGAACTAGAATAAGTACAGACTGTATGTGAAAACTGGATTTACTCCAATCCCAGGGCTACCATATTTTAAAACATCAGTATAGAATCACAACTGTTACTTTGAAAGGTCAGATTAAATCCTCAAAGATAATAAATGGACAAAGGACCTAAATACAGAAACTTAGAGTATGTCATCAAATTTGAATGTAGATTCTAAGGAGTGATTATGGAAAAGTTAGGGGAAAAATATTCTATCGGGAAAAAAAAAAAAAAGGATATGAAATTCAACTGGGGCAAATGCAATATATAAACTTAGTGACAGAACATTCATACCAGAGAAAAGTAGGCATGTGAATCGAAAAAGTCCTAACTTTATAGGTAGGTGTGGTTTAGAAGAAGGGATACTGCACCCAGAGAGCCTGGTTTTTTAGTAAGGGCAAATCTCTTAACTTCCCTTGGCTTTATTTGCTTCTTATGAAAATTGGGACTAACACTATCTTAACCACTGGCGTATAGGGAAGATTTTCTTTATACTTGTGCATTGTTATAATGAGCATATATAAGATTAAATAAGTGAGAATTTTTTTATAAGTTGTAACCTGTAAAGGACTACAAAAATGTAAAGTTTAAGTAGGAACTGTGTGGACCACCAGCAGATGAACAGCACCTAGTAATTCTGTCCCACCCAACGAAGGTCCTGATAGTAAGTGTCCCCAAGAATCTTTGTAGAATGAATGAGACATGCCTGGCGGGGCAATGGAACCAGCACACAGAATAAAAAAGGCATGCGGAGGTCAGAAAGCACTCCCTCCTCTGAACTCAATACGCAACACACTCAATTTTTCAAAACAAGACGGGGAAACTTAAATATTTCACCGAGTAATTCAAAGTAGTAAAAGAAAACTCATTCCACAAAAATGCTTAGCCATTTGGGTTAGTTCAACATTGTAGAATGGGTATGTTAAATCTTTATATTCACTCCCCCGGAATGAAGGTGTAGCAAAAAATGTTTTCCATTAAAGGGCAAATATTCCAGGCCAGGGTCATAATTAAGCCCTTATGAACCATCTCCAGCTATCTGTTCTCAGCTAACAGGATTAGTAGGACTCTCAGTCTGCAGGCAGGGAGAACACACAGGAAGGGCATGAATCTCTGGTTAAGAGCTAATAATTTAGCAGGGTAACTGTGGTGTTGAAGACTCTTAAGAGTCTCCTGCACTGCAAAGAGATCAAACCATTCAATCCGAAAGGAAATCAACCCTGAATATTCATTGGAAGGAATGATACTGAAGCTGAAGCTTGAATCCTTTGGCCACCTGATGTGAACTGATTCACTGAAAAAGACCCTGATGCTGGGAAAGACTGAAGGTAGAAGGGGACGACAGAGGATGAGATGGTTGGATGGCATCACCGAATGAATGGACATGAGTTTGAGCAAGCTCTGTGAGATGGTGATGGACAGGGAAGCCTGGTGTGCTGCAGTCCATGAGGTTGCAAAGAGTTGGACACAACTGATCAACTGAACTGAACTGAACTATAAAACTGTAACACTTGGCTGGCTGGGAGGCTGGGGAGGCAGCAGGAGTGGGAAAGTAGATCTGAAAGAGGAGGATGTCAAAAAACCAAAGACAACCCTCTTGCTTGAGCTTCACAATTCCATCTTGGACCAAATACAAAAAAACCCCTTTGAAAACAAAAGGCAAATTAGTCTTCATATTGTATTCGACTACTCAAAGACTTAATGGCTAAGATACTGATTAATTTTTGGACAGGTTTGTGGAAATGCTAAAAGAAAACTGGCCTAAATTAAAATGAGGCAAGCGGGGAGTGGATTAGTTATAGTATTAGATAGGCACTCTGAACTCATGACCTTCAGGGTGATAAACCCTAGAACAGTCTTAGAGGCTGTGATAAGTTGTTCTTGATAGTTCAACAAGAGAGAGACACTATTTGTCTCCAATGGTTCCTTAGTTTGTCTGTTGAAAGGAGTTCTCCCAGATGACCGAAAAAACTCCTGCCAGTTAATCAAAGCTTCCTTTGATACCTTCGAAATGAGAAGCTGAAAAAGGCACCAGTATCAAAGCATCTTTGATCAGACGATGAATGAGAAGACAAGTGGCTGCCTAGAAAAGAGTTAACAGAGCATAACCCCACGAGGGCCAGGACTTTATCATTACCGCTGTATCCCTTGAATCAAGTCTAAAACATGATATGGAACTTCCTTGGCAGTTCAGTGCTTAGACCAGGTTGATTAAGATTCTTTGCTTCCACTGCCAGGGGCATGGTTCAATCCCTGGCAGTTAAGATCCCACATGCCATGTTGGGCGGCCAAATAAAAAAGTCTAAAACATAACAGACTCGTTAAATATTTGTTGAACATGTTGAATGGAGGGAAAGGAAGAAGGAATATACAAACAGATAAATGAATTCTGACTTCGCAACCAACTGTCTGTGTTGAAATTCTGGCACAATCTCATACTAGTTCTACGTTTTAGGAAAAAGAACTGTTTTCGGACTCAATTTCCTCACCACTTAAATGGATATAATCGAAGTATGTAACTCTGAGGAGTTTTTATGAGGATTAATGAGATGATATAAGTAATGCGTACTTATGCATTATATATGAGATGATATATGTGAGATTACATATGAGATGATATAAGTAAAGCTAACAAACACTTACTGAATTAACTTTAAGAATTTCCTATCTGGATGAAACAATGAACCATGGGACGTAATTTAAGGCCTGATGACAAACAAATACTTCAAACAAATGCCTTCACACAATTTACTTGCTTTTAGGATGTACATGGAGGCAACAGTTAGTCACCTAAATTTCCTGCCCAGTGCCCCTCCTCCTCCTGCAAGAATTTTAAAGTAAGATTACTCTCTAAGTGGTAAATGTGTAAAATATGAAAATCATGGCTTAACTTACTCATCAAGATGAAATCAAGAAACAAGATGTACACAGCAGTATAGAGTTTTATGTAAAACTTCAACAGAGTGACCTGGGTATACTCTCGGATATTAAGTTGATCAGGTTACCCTGGTCTAAGACAAGCAGTAGTGAATCAGTCAGGAAAAAGGCTAGGATTTTCCAGTTTCTGTAAAGCATAGTTCTTTCAATTAAAAAGTTATGATAAGCTAGTCACAAAGGACTTCACTGTGATAAACCCTTTAACAGTCTCAGAGGCTGTGATAAGTTGTTCTTGATAGTTTCAGAAAAGTAGTAGTCAAATGTAAATGGAGAGGAGAATAGGGGTTGCCTAAGGCTTGGGGCTGGGTGGATGGGCAGCAAAGGGAACAAAAGGTTATTTAATGGGTACAGAATTTCAGTTTGGGATCCCAAGATGGAAAAAGTTTCAGAGATGGACGGTGGTAATGGCAGTACAATAATATGAATGTTCTTAATGCCATGGAACTGTACACTTAAAAAAGACTGAATGGTAAAATTTGCATTATGTTTATTTTAGCATAATGTTTTAAAAGTTCTGGGAAGACAAATCTTCCTTTTTTAAAAAAGGAAAAAGAAGTCACCAGCAAACAGTAAGACCCTTGGCACCTCACTTCACGAGCCATAATCAATGGCTCACTTCATGACCCATCTATAAAACCACTTTAGACTTGGGATACATCATCTCTAATGGGCCTTGAAGATCTTTAATAACGGCTATACAATTTGGGAGCATTACCTAGAGCGAACTGCATCTGTAATGGGTCAGGAGGGAACATTTTAGGCCTTGTGGGCCATGTGATTTCTGTCACAACCACATAACTCTGCCCATACAGGGCAAAGACTGCCAAAGACAGTATGTAAACAAGTGGACGTAGCTATCTTCCAATAAAACTTTTAAACAAAGAAAATAAATAGAAACAGGCAGTTAGCCAGACATAGCCCTTGGGTTACAGTTTGCCAGCTCCTTACCCAAAGAATCTCTCTGTGAACGTGCATTTTCCTGTTGTTTAGTCACTAAGTTGGGTCCAACTCTTTCACAACGCTATGGACTGTAGTCTGCAAGGCTCCACGAAAAGATAATAGCAATTAAAAAGTTCCCTATATCCCAAGGTTGAAAACTTCTATAGTTTCAATAAGCTTTTGATGACAGTCTCAAACCAAAATGGTTTTAGTGCAACGTCTTAAATCAAACTTTCCGCTTTTTGTTTCCAGGAATGAGTAGGACACAGTGGCTAAACTACCAGAAGGGAGTCATCCTCATCACTATTATCATCATCAAACAGCCAGGAGAGCTAGAAACAATCTTTTATTCTTCTTTGTAAAGATCTGCATAATCTGATATTTCTCCTTAGTTACGGTGTAGAAAGTTTACCAACAGAAGAAGGATATTAAACAAAAACATTCTCTCCTGTTTGCCAAAGAGCAGGGCTTAGTCCCTCACCTCTGACTTCAAAGCACCAAATAGTCATGGTGGCATTTAAAGAGAAAGGATTTCCCCATTCTACCTGGGATTCTAGGGTGCTGATCTAAGAGAAAACACAGGACTTGGAAGGGTAAGCTTTCTGCTTGCATACTGATGGACAGTGCTGCGAGCTGGCCTGACCTGGGGAAGCCATGCTGGAGTGTGTGTTCACGTCATCTCCAGCCTCAGTAGCCTGGACCTTGTCTCAGAAGCAGCCCTGAATGACAGGAGGCTGAGCATTCACCTTCCCATCTCCATAGACCTTTGAAGGACAACAGCTGCAAGGACGGTCAGCATGTTTGAAATCAGGATACTGTGTCTATGGGAACTAGATCTGGCCTCACAGCCTAAGGAGAGGAGAGATGCTTCCATTTCTACACGTGCTAAACAGAAATTTACACAACCTGAGTACTGATGATACTCGGCCCCCTGAAGCTTTTTGGACGAGTGTTGCAGGTAAATCAAGAAGGATCTGTGAGTAGGGGAAAGAGTTGCAAAGTACTTTTCACATAAGTCATCAAGACTGAGCACCATTCACTACCTACATTGTAGAATTACAAAAGGGGAGGTTTTGACATTAGATCATGTGAATGCTGGCATTTTAATTTACCAAATTAAGAACACTGCAAAGTCCAAGGAAGAGATGTAATTACATGTATTTGCTTATGTTTTTAAAAGGTAAATTTTGTCAAGAATTGTTCTTGATTTGAACAGCTTACAATGGTGTTTCACTTCTTAAAATTTCAGAGGATGATACTTATCATAATACTGACAAGGAAGTTAATTGGAATATGATGATTATAAATTAGCAGATCACCACTTCCTTTACAGTGGAGTTCCTGAACAATTTGTTCTTTAACCCTCTAAGTACTCACTTCTACTGGCAAAAGAAAGAATTTCTGTAATTAGAAACTGAATTTATTAGCACAGGCATGAATACTTTTATGAAGTCTTTATATAAGTGAGTTCACTTCAGAAGTATCCAACAATAAACACTAGTCATTAATAAAACTGGATACACAGAATTTAACTTTTAAAAGTTGATATTTATAATATCCATACTCAACAATGTGAATATTTCTCATTTTATAATTTACTCATTAACCTCATTATTTAAATATTCCACATTAAGGATTAAATATTACATGTTATATATCTGCACAGATTTCTTCTAAATGCCTGCTAAGGGTTGAATTCTATGTCCCAAAAGATACACATAAAAATACAAATATAAAACTCTCAACTTTTACATTTTTCTGTGACTGTGACTTAATTTGGAGAAAAGGTCTTTGAAAGTATCACCAAGTACAATGAGGTCATACTAGAGTAGTGGGGCTCTTAATTTAATATGACTCAGTTCAGTTCAATCGCTGTTGTGTCCAACTCATTGTGACCCCATGGACTGCAGCACACCAAGCTTCCCTGTCCATCATCAACTCCTGGAGCTTGCTCAAACTTATGTCCATCAAGTCTGTGATGCCATCCAACCATCTCATCCTCTGTCATCCCCTTCTCCTACTGCTTCAATCTTTCCTAGCATTGGGGTCTCTTCAAATGAGTCAGTTCTTCGCATCAGGTGGCCAAAGTACTGTAGTCTCAGCTTCAGCATCAGTTCTTCTAATGAATATTCAGGACTGATTTCCTTTAGGATGGACTGGTTGCATCTCCTTGCAGTCCAAGGGACTCCTAAGAGTCTCCTCCAACACCACAGTTCAAAAGCATCAATTCTTCGGCACTCAGCTTTCTTTATAGTTCAGCTCTCACATCCACACATGACTACTGGGAAACCATAGCTTTGACTAGACAAACCTCTGTCAGCAAAGTAATGTCTCTGCTTTTTAATATGCTGTCTAGGTTGGTCATAACTTTTCTTCCAAGGAGCAAGCGTCTTTTAATTTCAAGGCTACAGTCACCATCTGCAGTGACTGTGAAGCCCAAGAAAATAAAGTCTGTCACTGTTTTCTGTTGTTTCCCCATCAATTTGCCATGAAGTGATGGGACTGGATGCTATGGCCTTAGTTTTCTGTATGTTGAATTTTAAGCCAATGTTTTCACTCTCCTCTCATTTTCATCAAGAGGCTCTTTAGCTCTTCTTTGCTTTCTGCCATAAGGGTGGTGTTATCTTCGTATCTGAGGTTATTGATATTTCTCCCAGGAATCTTGATTCCAGCTTGTGCTTCATCCAACCCAGCATTTTACATGATGTATTCTGAATATGTTAAATTAGCAGATTGACAATATACAAGCCTGACGTACTCCTTTCCCAGTTTGGAACCAGTCTGTTGCTCCATGTCCAGTTCTAACTGTTGCTTCCTGACCTACATACAGATTTCTCAAGAGACAGGTCAGGTGGTCTGGTATTCCCATCTCTCTCAGAATCTTACACAGTCAGAGGCTCTGGCATAGTCAATAAAGCAGAAGTAGATATTTTACTGGAACTCTCTTGCTTTTTCTATGATCCAACGGATGTTGGCAATTTGATCTCTGGTTCCTCTGCCTTTTCTAAATCCAGCTTGAGCATCTGGAAGTTCACAGTTCACATACTATTTAAGCCTGGCTTGGGGAAATTTGAGCATTACTTTGCTAGCGTGTGAGATGAATGCAATTGTGCAGTAGTTTGAACATTTTTTGGCATTGCCTTTCTTTGGGATTGGAATGAAAACTGACATTTTCCAGTCAGAAAAGGTCTTTGAAGGTATCACCAAGTACAATGAGGTCATACTAGAGTAGTGGGGCTTTTAATTTAATAGGACTAGTGTGTCCTTCGGAGAAGGCAATGGCAACCCACTCCAGCGTTCTTGCCTGGAGATCCCAGGGACGGCGGAGCCTGGTGGGCTGCTGTCTATGGAGTCGCACAGAGTCAGACACGACTGAAGCGACTTAGCAGCAGCAGCAGCAGCAGCAGTGTGTCCTTATAAGAAAAGGAGACAGACGGACAGGGAGAGCATCACATGAAGACACAGATGCACAGAGAGAAGATGATCGTGTGACGAGAGAGGCAGAGACTGGAGCAGTGGTACCTGAATGGCACGTTTCAGGGGAGGGGAAATTCTCTCCAGGGATGTTTCCACCAGAGGGGACAACAACTCAGCTACCACCAGGTTAAAGAAGCTAAGGACACTGATCACATTTAAGATGATGGCTACAGGAAATGAGAGAGAATTTGTTCAGGCACTGACAGAAGGATTTTTTAAGAACCCAGCACTGAGAATCCAGTTGAACTGGATACTGTATTTCTAGTAGCACTGATTTGCAGACAGCCATGATGGAAAAACAGATGAATGGACTCACCAAAAGGCTAACACATGTGGAGAAACATATGGTATATGAATGGAGCTGAGAGAAAGCTAAGGGAAGGGTAGTGAATCCCCATTCATATTATTATTAATGTAAATTCCCAAGTGTATAAGCCAAAATGGTTATTTAAAAACTGAATTATATTGTACTTAACTCGAGATATTCTTTTTCATCAGTTCAAAGGAATCTGATATAGATTAATACTTACAATATCTGGCATAGAACTAATTTGTACTACATATAGCCACATAGCTACAGAGGTTACTTGATACATATATACATTAACATACATGCATACATACATGTGGGCTTCCCTGGTGGCTCAGACAGTAAAGAATTCGCCTGCTATGTGGGAGACCTGGGTTGGATCCCTGGGTGGGGAAAATTGGAGGAGGGCATGGCAACTCACTCTAGTATTCTTGCCTGGATGATCCCATGGACAGAGGAGCCTGGCGGGCTATAGTCCATAGGGTTGCAAAGAGTTGGACATGACTGAGCGACTAAGCACAAATCACCTATAAATATACATTCACCATATGCATGGTATATTTTAAGGACTGCATGAGCTAAGAACTAAGGAGATGTATTTCTTCAAACATTAGAGTCATATTCACTTTTAACTGATTATCTCATGTTTTATCAGACACAGATATCATCAAGACTGATTTGCAACTGGTGGTGTCAGTGTCCTGCATTATATTTGGAGCACTATACCACAACTATTAGCATTTGTAAACCCTGATCCTGGAAACCCTTTGAATTGCACATAAGAACACTCTCTACCACATATGCTAATATCTATAATATTTAGAATAAAAAAACAGACAAGCAGCACTTAGGAGGTAAAATATTGTGCTAAACAAGAATGTGAGTGTTTTGTAGTGTTCTGCTCTAAGATGCTGTTTCTTCATGAAGTGTAATGTTCATGCTGTAGGTTTCTTCATACAGTTTCTACCACAAAGACAGGACTGAAGTACAACTTTTTTTTTTCATATTTTTACAAAGACAGACCACATCAAGCTTGGGAAAAAAAAAAAAGCAAACTTCCTACTACATCAATGAATTCAGCTTACTTTCAGCTAAATTTTTTATAGTTAAAAGGAAAGCTTCAAGAAAAGGTATGAAACAGAATTGTTGTCATTATATAGGGAGCTGCCTCCTATGATCTTACCCACCCAAAGCATAAAAGCAAACAGAAGCAGCATGCATGAGTTGCTGCAGTTAGACACTACAATTCTTTTAAGGATATTCATAGTTACTTCCAATTTCGATTATTCAGTTCTCTATCTCATCCCTGTCAGTACAGCAGCCTCTGGGTACACAGTATAAAATATTAACCAAGAAAGGGAAAAAAGCAGCAAATAAACTTCCAGTTACTTCTGGTCCAATAATTCATTTCCTCTGACCAGCATAAGAGTGTTCTGTGCTGTTATGGGACACTGCCACTTACTCAGACCCAGTCATTCCTGAGTGACTGCCAAGCATTTTCTTCCCTAAAAATCTGTGGAATGGAGATGGAGGTGAAAACAGAATGGCCTCACTTAACATGTCATCCCCATACACTCATATGCCTTCTTGTATGCAAAGGCTAGAATTTGAGTAACACCTTTAAAATCCTATCTCAGGCTCCAGCTAGGCAAAAGACAACTCCATGAACCCTCCTCAAGTGTCACTCAACCCGAGTCAGCTTTCTAAAGCCACTACTTACCTCCTTGCTCAACAACGAATGATGTAATGAGCACTGCCAAGTACTCAGCACTGTGCTAAGTGCTTTATGATTCTCTTATTTCTTAACAGCAACCCTGTGGGATAAATAAACTCATGGTCCTCGTTTAACAGATGAAGCCATGGCACACACAGCTTGCGTGGATCAGGACCTTACGGCACACGATGGATGGAAGCGGGTGTGGAGCCCAGCAGGGCAGTTCTAGGACAGCCCCTGGGCTACTGGACAGCCTTCCAGACCACTTGGCTCTGGATAAGCACAGTGCTTCCGGGGCCCAGAAACCAGACAAGCTTCATCACCTTCATTCCATTCTCCAACACAGCACCTCCCCTCCACAGCTGCAGCGGACTTCTCACCATCCCGCAAACAAAATGTGAAAACCAGCCCCTAACCCTGGCTTATTTATAGCGCTGCCCACCACGTGGAATGCTCTATTTCCTCCTTCTGACCCTCCAGGAAGGCCAACTGCAACTCAACATCTTCTCAAACTATTCCTTTTTCCAGCCTTCCCACCTCTTCTGAGTGTCTCTGTTCTGAGACCTGTTGCAGCTTTGTTGCTCCTGAATACTTAAGAGTTCAGGATGAGTACTGATGTTTGGTGTTTATCCGGTCCACCAGGTTAGGCAACAAACACCCTGGAGGCAGGGACACAAAGAACCCAGCACATGTCTGTGAGCTGAGCAGATGCTCAATACCTGCTGGCGGAATGTATAACAATCTCACAGGATACAGTAGGTAATGAACGCAGTGCACCGTCATGAGCACTTGAGACATCATCTCAAGACTTCTAGGGTAAAAACAAAGGCGCACATAACATCCAGAGTATTCCTCAACTGGGCAACCTATTTCCCCACTGATCACACCAACTAAGCAGGCATTTCTGTGTTTGGATATCACCAGTCTATGCACATGTGAGTGTAAACAGCCAGGGACTGACACTCGAGCAGTGTTCAAACACAGCCCTGGAAACAGAATGAAGCATCCCAATTTGCTGGAAACAAAATGATGTTCTGAAAAGGCTGATAAGATGGCAAGTGAAAATAAAATGCGCTCAGCTGCCATACTTTTCTGCTCTGGTTCATTTATGTAACAAATGCTTCCCAGGACCTGCTCTTCAAACACTCTTCGGGGGCACTCTGGAGGAGGCCGCCATGGTCTGGCAGAGGTTTTTGTGAAGCACCTCGTCTGTCTGAGAATTTTTCAGTGTCAGGATGAGCTATTTATTCTTTTACATTTGAATGAGGTGAAACCTGCTCTCTGACTACCATCGGAATTCAAACACAGTTTTGAGAAGTCAAAAAGATACACAGAGATCTGGGTCAGAATCTGAAGCATTTCTGACTTTCAGTGAATTTTTTTTTTTTTTTTTTACAAGAGCAACTCATAGAAGAGAGAAAGGGAGGGACCAAATAGCAGAGAGCAGGTGTGGTCTAATCAGTACCAGGTGTCTAGCACGAGGCAGCACAGCAGCCTCTCTGCTTTCCACAGGGCCCTGGCACCCAGCCACACTCACGTCCCTGAGCTCCCTCACAGTGGCCCGCACAGACCGCAGGTTCCGCTGGCCCTGCGCTTCTATGGCAACGAGGAACCTCTGTGGGACAATCATCTCTTACTGGGCTAAGCCAATTATACAGCTTGATAGCAGAAATCTTCAGGTGGCATCCTCTCAAAAAGAACACTCTTTAAAGGGTATCTACTTGTTGATGTGGCTCAGCAGTTAAGAATCTGCCTGCCAATGCAAGAGATGTGGGCTCAATCCCTCGATCAGGAAGATCGCCGGAGAAGGTAATGGCAACCCACTCCAGTATTCTTGCCTGGGAAATTCTATGGACAGAGGAGCCTGGTGGGCTACAGTCCATCAGGTCGCAAAAGGTCAGACACAACTTAGTGACTAAACAACAGCCACTTGCGGATGTATCTTTCTAGGAGACTGCCAGATTAGCTTTTAGATACAGTGTAGCTATATTAAACACCCTTCTGCATACATTACTCACAGGGGGAGAACGAAATCCCTAGAACTTCACGCAGTTCAAGGAGCACATGAGTAAGTGCTGTGACCATGGGATGAATCATAAGAAAAAGGGCACTTTCTGGCACTTACCTGCTGGAGCAGAGGTAAATACTGTACAATAAGGGGAAGAGGACCAAGCATCTCTCACAGGGAGGCGAGGGCCAGCCTTCTGGGATAAGGAGGGAAGCTAAGGGAGAGCCCAGGGACATAGGAAGTCGTAAATCATTCACAGGTCAGAAAGCGCCCAAGCTTTTCTGAAGTCTACTACGATTATCATCTGTGAGATGACTTGCGACAAACAGCAAAAGGTACAAATGGTAGAGATTCAAACAAACAAAAACAAACACTCCTTTTGGAGCTCTTCTGAACTCCCTTAAATGAGTTGGCATGTGCACACTGATTCCGCACTCACTCATGCCCCCAAGGCTGACTGCTGCTGCTGCTAAGTCGCTTCAGTCGTGTCCAACTCTGTGCGACCCCATGGACTGCAGCCCACCAGGCTCCTCTGCCTATGAGATTTTCCAGGCAAGAACACTGGAGTGGAGTGCCATGACCTTCTCTGAAGGCTGACTGGGACCTGGCTAAACTAGGATGACTATAACTTGACATCAGCAGGCATCTCAGTTCAGGCTGCTAGAACAAAAGAGTATAAAAGGGATGGCTTATAAAGGACAGAAACTTATTTCTCACAGGTGTGGAGGCTGGAAGTCCAAGGTCAGGGTGGCACCATACCTGGGTGCTGGTGAGAACAGAGCCATCTCTAGTTTGTGGGTGGCCCACCACCATTGTAATCTCATATATGCCAAGAGCAGAACAGAGGCAACAAGCTCACACGACTCTTATAAAGGCATAATCATAAGGGACCCAGGGTTCCCTGATAGCTCGATGGTAAGTCTGCCTGCAACATGGGAAAGCTGGGTCTGATCCCTGAGTTGGGAAGATCTCCTGGAGGAGGAAATGGCAATCCACTCCAGTACTCTTGCCTGGAAAATCCCATGGATGGAGGAGCCTAGTAGGCTATAGTTCATGGGGTTGCAAAGAGATGGACACAACTGAGTGACTTCACTTTCACTTTCATAAGGGATCCACCCTTAGCACTTCATCTAACCTTGTGTGTGTTAGTCGCTCAGTCATGTTTGACTCTTTGTGATCCCATGGACTACAGCCTGCCAGGCTTCTCTGTCCATGGAGTTGTCCAGGGAAGAATACTGGAGTGGGTAGCCATTCCTTTCTCCAGGGATCAAACCCAGGTCTACATTACAGGCAGATTCTTTACTGTAGGAGCTGCCAGGGAAGCCCCAAAGGGCCGCCTTTTAACACCATCATATTGGTGAGTGGAGATATGACTTCACCACAGGACTGCTGGAGGACACAAACCTTCAGTGGATAAGATTACATGTCCTCTGGTGTGTTATGTGTCCTCTAAGACCACCATACAGGGATTCCCATGCTTGTGAAATTCACTTCTTCCCTAGGGAAGATCCCATCAATTCTTTTTTATTTTCCTCCTCCCCCCCCCCTTGCCGACAACAGTTCTTCATAGGATGAAGAAGAGGAAATATAAAAGCCAGAGGACAGATGGGTAAATGAAATTACATTAGGAAAAAAACTTGCTGATAAAAATGTAAATAGAGTCAACAGGATGATTAAATGGTACCAAATACCACAAACGTTTGGAATTTTTATGAGTGTCGTGGTCACAGACTGCAGATGGCCAAGGTGCCGACAACCACCTGTCAAGAAATAGCTTTCAATGGGGAAAAGGAAAGTATTTGACTTAAAGCTACTGAAACCTACCAATGACAAGAAGCTCATAACTCCAAAGAGGGGAAAAGAAAAGAAAAAAAAAACAGCATTTACTTTTGGATGAGGACAGTTTACACTACCTATCTAAGTTCCATCTGACAACAGAGAACACCAGCAGGGACACCCTCCACTAGGGCTGTCGCTACTGCCACGGTCCCAGGAATCAGCGGCAGCCAGCACCCTAAAGCGGCAGGATTTCTAGGGAAACGCACAAATAAGACGAGCGGGTGGAACAGCGCTGTCCTTACCACCCTGACTCCTGGGAATCAAGTAACAGGGCTGTGGCTCTCCTCTCCTCTCGCTCTGCCTCACAGAGCTCGTGCACTCTTCAGAAGACCAATCTCTTTCATGTTAACAAGGGGAATTTTTCATGGAAATACAGGAAGAGCAAGACAGTTTTAAGTCTTCCAGATCTGCCTACAGATTCCTACGCCTTTGCTCCTTCAGCTTACAGTCAGCAGAAGCCGTCAGCATCAGTGCCATGAGGGAGCTTGCGAGGAATGCAGAGTCTGGGGCCTCAGGTAATTTGGACACAATTAACATTTCAGAAGCACTGTGACTGGACGAAAAATATTTCTTACTCCTGGGATTAGGCATTTCTCCCCACATGCCAGGGATCAGTGTAGTTAAGGCCAAGTCTAGGACGATCTTAGCATCAAAATGAATTACAGTGGGGGATTATAATACGCTGAATTTAAAGAAAAGCAGCCATGACTCTAAATTTATAACAAACAGATGAATGGGTAAGAGGAAGTTCTTCTTTAAAAAGAAGGCCATTTTACTATTTTTTATTTTTTAATATAATTTTATTTATTTATTTGGCTGTGCTGGGTCTTTGCTGCGTGGGCTTTTCTTTAGCTGCGGAGAGCAGGGGCGACTCTTCCGTGCAATGTGCAGGCTTCCCATTGCGGTGGCTTCTCTGGGTGCAGAGCACAGGCTCTAGAGCTCCTGGGCTCGAGAGCACAGGCTCAACAGTGGCTCACAGGCTTTGTTACTCTGCAGCACATGCACTCTTCCTGGGGATCGAACCCTTGCCTCCTGCACTGGCAGGCAGATTTTTTTTTTTTTTTTTAATTATTGAGCCAGCAGGGAAGCACAAAAGAAGGCCATTTTATAACTATCAAAGAATGAAAGAGTTAGAAAATTACCATTTTGCAACCACCAAAATTATAGTGGATTCAGTCAAGAATCTCCAGGAATCCTAAAGCCATGAAGTAAACGTTTGTTGGGGTGCTAAAATATTTACACACCGATGCAGTGTCCCTCCACATATTATGAATTACAAGAGGAAAGTGGCACCTTTACAGAGGAGAACTGTGTTGGACACTACATTAATCGAGTGATCAAATTTAACATCACCAGGAACAGGACCACCCGCCATATGTATCTGCTGAGGTGATGCATGCAGAAGGATATACTAGCACTTATGTGATATTCCTGCCCCCTAAATGTATACTACTACTACTACTAAGTCGCTTCAGTCGTGTCCGACTCTGTGCGACCCCATAGACGGTAGCCCACCAGGCTCCTCTGTCCCTGGGATTCTCCAGGCAAGAATACTGGAGTGGGTTGCCATTTCCTTCTCCCCTAAATGTATAACATGACCCTAATTATAAAGAAATAAAAATAAGCCCACATTGAGGGACATTTTATAAATCAAATGGCCTGTACTTTTCAAAAATGTTAGTATTAGGAAAGACAAAGAACTGAGAAAGATGAAAGGGGCTTGATAACTAAATGGCATGTGTGATCCCAGACTTTTTCCTGGATTGAGACTTCCTTTTTGCTCTTTTATGGATATTGCTGCACTCAATTTGCCAGCAAATTTGGAAAACTCAGCAGTGGCCACAGGACTGGAAAAGGTCAGTTTTCATCCCAATTCCAAAGAAAGGCAATGCCAAAGAATGCTCAAACTACCGCACAATTGCACTCATCTCACATGCTAGTAAAGTAATGCTCAAAATTCTCCAAGCCAGACTTCAGCAATACGTGAACCGTGAACTCCCTGATGTCCAAGCTGGTTTTAGAAAAGGCAGAGGAACCAGAGATCAAATTGCCAACATCTGCTGGATCATGGAAAAAGCAAGAGAGTTCCAGAAAAACATCTATTTCTGCTTTATTGACTATGCCAAAGCCTTTGACTGAGTGGATCACAATAAACTGTGGAAAATTCTGAAAGAGATGGGAATACCAGACCACCTGACCTGGCTCTTGAGAAATCTGTATGCAGGCCAAGAAGCAACAGTTAGAACTGGACATGGAACAACAGACTGGTTCCAAATAGGAAAAGGAGTACGTCAAGGCTGTATATTGTCACCCTGCTTATTTAACTTCTATGCAGAGTACATCATGAGAAACGCTGGACTGGAAGAAACACAAGCTGGAATCAAAAATCAATAACTTCAGATATGCAGATGACACCACCGTTGTGGCAGAAAGTGAAGAGGAACTAAAAAACTTCTTGATGAAAGTGAAAGGGAAGAGTGAACAAGTTGGCTTAAAGCTCAACATTCAGAAAACGAAGATCATGGCATCTGGTCCTATTACTTCGTGGGAAATAGATGGGGAAACAGTGGAAACAGTGTGAGAATTTATTTTTTTGGGCTCCAAATCACTGCAGATTGTGACTGCAGCCATGAAATTAAAAGATGCTTACTCCTTGGAAGAAAAGTTATAACCCACCTAGATAGCATATTCAAAAGCAGAGACATTACTTTGTTGACTAAGGTCCATCTAGTCAAGGCTATAGTTTTTCCATTAGTCATGTATGGATGTGAGAGTTGGACTGTGAAGAAGGCTGAGGGCCAAAGAATTGATGCTTTTGAACTGTGGTATTGGAAGGAAACAGTGTGAGAATTTATTTTTTTGGGCTCCAAATCACTGCAGATTGTGACTGCAGCCATGAAATTAAAAGATGCTTACTCCTTGGAAGAAAAGTTATAACCCACCTAGATAGCATATTCAAAAGCAGAGACATTACTTTGTTGACTAAGGTCCATCTAGTCAAGGCTATAGTTTTTCCATTAGTCATGTATGGATGTGAGAGTTGGACTGTGAAGAAGGCTGAGGGCCAAAGAATTGATGCTTTTGAACTGTGGTATTGGAGAAGACTCTTGAGAGTCCCTTGGACGGCAAGGAGATCCAACCAGTCCATTCTGAGGGAGATCAACCCTGGGATTTCTTTGGAAGGAATGATGCTAAAACTGAAGCTCCAGTACTTTGGCCACCTCATGCGAAGAGATGACTCATTGGAAAAGACCCTGATGCTGGGAGGGATTGGGGGCAGGAGGAGAAGGGGCCGACAGAGAATGAGATGGCTGGATGGCATCACTGACTTGATGGATGTGAGTCTGAGTGAACTCTGGGTGTTGATGATGGACAGGGAGGCCTGGTGTGCTGTGATTCATGGGGTCTCAAAGAGTTGGACACGACTGAGCGACTGAACTGGAACTTGAAGAGGTGGGTCATAGAGGATCTTGTTGTGATCTGTTTTATAGAGCATTCTGCCTGTGTTCTCCTCTGAGAGTTTTATAGATTCTGGTCTTACATTTAGACCTTTAATCCATTTTGAGTTTATCTTTTTGTATGGTGATAGGAAGTGTTCTAATTTCATTCTTTTACATGTAGCTGCCCAGTTTTCCAAGCACCACATATTGAAGAGGCTGTCTTTGCCCCATTGCATATTTTTGGCTGCTTTGTCAAAAATAAGATAGCAATAGGTGTGTGGTTTATCTCTGGGCTTTCTATCTTGTTCCACTGGTCTATATTTCTGTTTTTAAAACAGATGTTTCTGCAAAGAAGACATACAGATGCCTAAAAATACATGAAAAGATGTTCAACATCACTCATTGTTAGAGAAATGCAAATCAAAACTACAATGAGATATCACCTCACACTGGTCAGAATGGCCATCATCAAAAAGTCTACAAACAATAAACGCTGGAGAGGATATGGAGAAAAGGGAACCCTCTTGCATTGTTGGTAGGAATGTGAATTGATATAGCCAGCATGGAAGACAGTATGGAGATTCCTTTAAAAAACTAGGAGTAAAGCCACCATCAGTTTAGTCACTTCAGTCAGTTCAGTTGCTCAGTCGTGTCCAACTCTTTGCAACCCCATGAATCACAGAAGGCCAGGCCTTCCTGTCCATCAACAACTCCCGGAGTTTACCCAAACTCGTGTGCATCAAGTCAGTGATGCCATCCAGCCATTCATCCTCTGTCATCCCCTTCTCCTCCTGCCCCCAATCCCTCCCAGCATCAGAGTCTTTTCCAGTGAGTCAACTCTTCGCATCAGGTGGCCAAGGTTTCAGAGTTTCAGCTTTAGCATCAGTCCTTCCAATGAAAATCCAGGACTGATCTCCTTTAGAATGGACTGGTTGGATCTCCTTGCCGTCCAAGGGACTCGCAAGAGTCTTCTCCAACACCATAGTTCAAAAGCATCAATTCTTCAGCACTCAGCTTTCTTCACAGTCCAACTCTCACATCCATACATGACCACTGGAAAAACCATAGCCTTCTCTAGATGGATCTTTGTTGGCAAAGTAATGCCTCTGCTTTTGAATATGCTATCTAGGTTGCTCATAACTTTCCTTCCCAGGAATAAGTGTCTTTTAATTTAATGGCTGCAATCACCATCTGCAGTGATTTTGAAGCCCCCCAAATAAAATCTGACACTGTTTCCACTGTTTCCCCATGTATTTCCCATGAAGTGATGGGACCGGATGCCATGATCTTCGTTTTCTGAATGTTGAGCTTTAAGCCAACTTTTTCACTCTCCTCTTTCACTTTCACCAAGCGGCTTTTTAGTTCCTCTTCACTTTCTGCCATAAG
>SJXQ01010580.1:137441-360690 GCA_006408695.1 Aepyceros melampus
CATTCTTTGGCATTGCCTTTCTTTGGAATTGGAATGAAAACTGACCTTTTCCAGTCCTGTGGCCACTGCTGAATTTTCCAAATTTGCTGGCATATTGAGTGCAGCACTTTCACAGCATCATCTTTCAGGACTTGAAGTAGCTCAACTGGAATGCCAGCACCTCCACTAGCTTTGTTCATAGTGATGCTTTCTGAGGCCCACTTGACTTCCCATTCCAAGATGTCTGGCTCTAGATGAGTGATCACACCATCATGATTATCTGGGTTGTGAAGATCTTTTTTGTACGGTTCTTCTGTGTATTCTTGCCACCTCTTCTTAATATCTTCTGCTTCTGTTAGGTCCCTACCATTTCTGTCATTTACCGAGCCCATCTTTGAATGAAATGTTCCCTTGATATCTCTAATTTTCTTGAAGCTTTCTCTAGTTGGGAATTCATGAATTCCCATTCTGTTGTTTTGCTCTATTTCTTTGCATTGATTGCTGAGGAAGGCTTTCTTATCTCTTCTTGCTATTCTTTGGAACTCTGCATTCAGATGCTTATATCTTTCCTTTTCTCCTTTGCTTTTCACCTCTCTTCTTTTCACAGCTATTTGTAAGGCCTCTTCAGGCAGCCATTTTGCTTTTTTGCATTTTTTTTTCCCATGAGGATGGTCTTGATCCCTGTCTCCTGTACAATGTCACGAACCTCATTCCATAGTTCATCAGGCACTCTATCTATCAGATCTAGTCCCTTAAATCTATTTCTCACTTCCACTGTGTAATCATAAGGGATTTGATTTAGGTCGTACCTGAATGGTCTAGTGGTTTTCCCTACTGTCTTTAAGTCTGAATTTGGCAATAAGGATTTCATGATCTGAGCCACATTCCAAACCACCATAAGAGCCAGCAATTCCACTACTAGGCATATACTCTGAGGAAACCAAAATTGAAAAAGACATATGCACCCCAATGTTCATTGCAGCACTATTTACAATAGCTAGAACATGAAAGCACCTTAAATATCCATCAACAGATGAATGGATAAAGAGTTCTAATGAAGTTCTAATAAGGTGGATGAATCTAGAGTCTATTATACAGAGTGAAATAAGTCAGAAAGAGAAAAACAAATACCGTTTACTAGCACATATATATGGAATCTAGAAAGTCATACTGATAAAATTATTTACAGTGCAGCAGTGAAAACACAGAGATAGAGAACAGACTTATGGACATGGAAGAGTGGGGAAGCAGGAGAAGGTGGGATGTATATAGAGAGTAACATGGAAATTACATTACCATATGTAAAATAGCAGATGGTAATTTTCCATATGACTCTGGGAACTCAAACCTGGGCTCTGTAACAACCGAGAAGGGTGGGATGGTGAGGGAGGTTTAAGAGGGAAGGGACGTGTGTATACCTATGGTTGATTCTCATTGATGTTTTGAGAAACCAACACAATTCTGTAAAGTAATTATCCTTCAATTAAAAAATAAATTAAAAATGCAAAAAATTTAAACTAAAAACAACATTAATCTCATTGTACGTTTCCACCTGAGCTCTTGGGTGACCAAAAATAGTAATATTTTGAAATTACTGTCAATGTGCTTAATCATTTCTAGCTTTTGATTTAAAATGAGTAAAGTGTGGAGCTTTATTCCACCAGGGAGCTTTCCTGGTGGTTCAGATTGTGAAGAATCTCCCTGCAATGCAGGAGACCTGGGTTTGATCCCTGGATTGGGAAGATTCCCTGGAGAGAAAAGTGTGACTCTTCCTTTTACTTGAACACTTAGAAGCCACTGTAAGGTTGTTAATTAGCTTAATTTCAAATTTTTGTCTCTCAGGGAATAGAGAGGCCTGAGTAGGGTGAGAGAGATGAAGTAACAACTGGTTGGTTGAGCAGTCAGAACACACACAACATTTATTGGTTATTAACTTCAGCATCTTATATGGGCATGGTCTGTGGTGCTCCAAAGCAATTACAATAGTAACATCAAAGATCACTGATCAGATTACCATGATCAATATAATAATAAAAAAGTTTGAAATATTGAGAGAATTATTTTGATAATATGACAGACATGAAATGAGCAAATGCTTTTGGAGAAATGGTGCCAATATACTTGCTTGGATGCAAGGTTGCCATATTTTTCACAATTAGTGAAAAACACAGTATCTGTGAAGCACAGTAAAGCAAAGGACAATAAAACAAGATATGCCTGTAAAATCACCATGCTCTATGTTAGATCCTCAGAACTTATTCACTTTATAACAGAAAGTTTTCACTCTTTGACCAATAGTCCAAGTGTCCTAAATTCACGAATGAGTAAAGAAAATGTGGTATAACTATAAAATTGAATTTTATTCATCTATGAGAAAGAAAGAAATTCTTCCATTTGTGACAAACAAATGGACCTGGAAGACATTATGTGTGAAGTAAATCAGACATGGAAAAATGAATACTATATTACTTATATGTGGGATCTAAAAAAGTCAAACTCAGAACCAAAGACTACAATGGTAGTTACCAGGGGCTGAAAGTGGGGGAAATGGCAGATGGGGTACTTTAAATGTTAAAAGTAACAATGTTTTGGGTCTAGTTGTCCTAAACCAAGTTGCCCTAAAACTAGCATCCTTCTTAGCAGGTAGGGTAACAGGGTCTGAGGAATGCTTTACAACACTTTGGTTAGATGAAAGTCATATCCCTAATTGGGATAGTAGAAAACCATTCAGAAAGGAAGCCAGAAGGAAAAAAATTCTGAGGTTTATTGGGCAATTAAAGCAATTTTTAAGATGCCGGTGAATGATAAGCTGTCAGGGATGACAAGGAATGTCTTTTAGTGTAAACATGGACGTTATAAGTGATAATCCACAGAAGAAATTTTTGGAAGCAGTGGCAGTTTTTCTTCAGAGCATAAGGAATGCTCATATAATCTAGGAAATGGGGTAGAATTGGGTTCCCGGCTCTTAGTGTAGAACTAGATTGGTGACTCACTCCTTTTTGAGGCTGATAGAGGTTATTACACCTAGATTTGAAATGACCAATTGTAGTTAAATTTCCTTTGTGACTTGTATTCAAGATAAGGCATTCGTTCGATTGTTTACTGAATGCTTATAGTAAACTTGGCCATATGCTAGAATGTGTTAGGGATAAAATGATAAACAACATTGACATGACCCTTACCTTTATGGTAGGTAATTATTTAAATGCTATAAGAGAAGTATTGGGGCTTAGAGAGAATATATGAGAGACACCCAATATGCCTTGTGAATCTGGGAAAGCTTTCCAGGGGAAACGAGGTCTAAGCATAGGCCTGGAGAACAAATGAGGATAGCTAGGTGATCAGATGCATGACAGGCATCCCAGGCACAGGGAACAGTTTGAGCAAAAAAAAGGAAGTGAAGCCATGCATTTGGAGAATTATGGTATGGTCCAGTATAACTAGTTCACTTCAGTTCAGTCGCTCAGTCGTGTCCGTCTCTTTGCGACCCCATGAATTGCAGCATGGCAGGCCTCCCTGTCCATCACCAACTCCCAGAGTTCACTCAGACTCACGTCCATCCAGTCAGTGATGCCACCCAGCCATCTCATCCTCTGTCTTCCCCTTCTCCTCCTGCCCCCAATCCCTCCCAGCATCAGAGTCTTTTCCAATGAGTCATCTCTTCACATGAGGTGGCCAAAGTACTGGAGTTTCAGCTTTAGCATCATTCCTTCCAAAGAAATCCCAGGGCTGTTCTCCAGAATGGACTGGTTGGATCTCCTTGCAGTCCAAGGGACTCTCAAGAGTCTTCTCCAACACCACAGTTCAAAAGCATCAATTCTTCGGCGTTCAGCCTTCTTCACAGTCCAACTCTCACATCCATACATGACCACAGGAAAAACCATAGCCTTGACTAGATAGACCTTAGTCGGCAAAGTAATGTCTCTGCTTTTGAATATGCTGTCTAGGTTGCTCATAACTTTTCTTCCAAGGAGTAGGCTGTAATTCTCCAAGTGTGATCCACAAGCCATTTGCATCAGAGTTACATGGACTGCTTCTTAAAAAAATGAAGGGTCCTTGTAGAGGTGGGGAGCTGAATGAATTGAGAGCTTGGGAGTAATACACATGCAGTATTGAGGCTATGTATAAAATAGATAACTACTGAGAGCCTACTGTATTGTATAGTTCAAAGAACTATACTCAGTGCTCTCTGGTGACCCTAAATGGGAAGGAAATCCAAAAAAGAGGTACAATAGAAATTAACACAACATTGTAAAACTGTATTCCAATAAAAATTAATAACAAATGAAGAGTTCCAGATTTACTGTATCTACATGGTAGCATCTGAAAATCTGGATTTCAGTTTGTTTTCTTGTGATTATGATGCACTATAATGTTCTATTAGTCTATACAGTAAGCATCCATACATTCATGTATCAAGAAAAATAATATGAATGTGAACTTGTGTGTGTGTGTGCATTTAGGAGCTAACTCTTCAATCTTTCTCATAATTTGCAAGACTTCTCTTCCTAAGGCCAAGGTCTCTAGGGCTCAGTTAACCTAGGTCTCTCTGCTAGGCTGAGGTGATCAATATCTGGGTGCACTTATAATTCATTTTGGGCACACTGATTGGGAAGCTCTGCTGTTGACTATGAAAAGGAGTACAGATTTTGTTTAATAAGCAATGATCCACTGAAAGGTTTTAGGAAGAAAGTGACTTGAACTGATTTGTTGTTTAGAAAAATTATTCAGTTTACAAGAGACTGGATTAGAGTAGGGGCAAGATTGAAAATGCGGAGATTTGTTAGGGGAATATTGCAATAGTAAATTCTTCAACTCATCTGGCTTGATAAATAAAAATACATTGTTTTATTCAAGAGTTAGAGGTTAGCAACACTTTCCTCATCCCTCTATTTTCTCTGTGCCTGATAAAATGAGGCACTGTCCTGAATGTCAGGAGCTGCAAATAAAATGAGACACTGTCCTGAATGTCAGGAGCTGCAAGGAGAAGATTTTGTTTCATAGTTGAATTTAATTGATTACGATGACAAATGTTCATCCTCACACCTAAAGTTTCTTAAAGTAGAAATATGAGAAACTGAAGGTAATGGAGGTCTTCCTTTATGATTGGCTCTGGGTTCTGTCCATGGGACCCCCTTCATTGAATGGGAGAGGTAAGATCAGAATCCCTGAGATAGAACACAGAATCAAAATTCAGGAAAGTGCCAATTGGTGCATAAACCTGAAGAAGCAGAAGTGCCAGAGTGTAAGAGATAGCTGGCAATGGGGAAAAAGTACCCAAGATAAATGAGACATATTCTGGACATCCTCTCCTGCTCTGCCAGTTCCCTTGAGATCTGTGGACAGTGATTCCTTGCTTCTGTGAATGGTAACCAGACTAAGGTAATCTCAAGTTCACAAAGGGATCTGCAGAGGGCAGTGGTATATGAGCCTAGGGATTTGAAAAGCTATTTGTCTATGAAGCATTTCTCATTTGGAGAGGGACTGATTCATTTGGGAAGGAATCTGGTTTCTGGAGATGTGTGATGTGGTTTGACCCCCTGGAGCCTGCATGGCCTGCTCAGGGGCAGTCTTCTCACCCTAATTAAGACTTTTGCTGCAGGTAAAAGAAACAGCTCCTGCTATCCGGAGTAAATTAGTCACAAAGAAACCTGCTCCTCATTCTGTCTCCTGGCTTCCCATAAATTACTGAAGCCCAGTCTTGGAATTGGTATGTACTTTTAATTATTTCAAGAGCTGGCATTGCTTGTCTCATAGTAAAAGTGTCATGAAATTACTGTAAGGTTGCATGAGTCTGGGCCATAAATCTTATTCACTTCGGCTACATCTCACATCTTAATTCACTAGAGTATAAAATGCCATTTATACTGGTTCATAGTTCACTTAATCATAATTAAATGACCTCAATGAGTAGTAATTTGTTGAGGCTTTGACTTTGATGTGACACAAATAACAAAGTTGGTTAGTCATGTGGACAGGTTCCTCTATACTTTTACACTGGCCACAGACCTTGTGGAGTATATAATGTTGGCTTTTTGGTGTGGGCATGTACTCTGGTTACATGGAACATCTGGGCTACAGATGTGGTTGAGGGGACCAGCTAAACTGTCCCCTCTGGAATTTTGTGGAGCCATCTTCAGGCCTCTCTAGGACTTCTCATGTCCCTAATCATCATGTGTTTTTTGGGATCTAGATCCTCAAGACCAGCAGCTCTGGGTGCCATTACTATTTGGACATTCCACTTAACTTGGCACAACTTTGTTGTATTCCCATCAAAATGGATTCCTCTCATCATCTCCGTCATCATCAGTGGCACTTACCATCCTTGTGACCTCCCAAGTTCTAACCCCTGAAGCTCGTGTTAAGTAGAATAGTTCCTCCAAACCCTTGTAGATGTTGTTCCCTAATCTCAGAAGCTTTGAATATGTTAAGATATATGAAAAAGAATTAAGGTTGCTGGAGTTAAGGAATTAAGATTGCTATTCAACTGGTCTTTAGATGGAGAGAGTCTTCTGGATTATCTGGTGGGCCCAATGTAATCACAAGGGTCCTTAAAAGTGGAAGAGGAAGGCAGGGGGAGAGTTACAGGAAGGTGGGAATAGAAGTTCAGAGAGAAGCAATGCTGCTGGCTTTGAAGGTGAAGGAAGAGGGTCATAAGGCAAGGAATGTGGGTGGCTTCTAAAAGGTGAAAAGGGCAAGAAAAGAATTCTCACCTAGACCTCCAAAAATAAATGCAGCTGGTCTATATCTTGATTTTAACCCAGTGAGATCCACATCAGACTTTTGACTACACAACTGTAAGATAATAAATATATGTTGTTTTAATTCACCAAGTTTGTGATCATTTCTTATAGCAGCAATAACACAAAGCCACTTTTGAATTTTTTCTTTTATCGTATCTAACTAAATGATACATCTTATGAATCTCTTTTCAGCCACATCTCTCAGATTCTTATCTGATATTTTCCACTTGTTATACAACTTGGTTTTCTTCATGGACTCCAAGATTCTTTGCTCCAAATGATCCTATATATTGATACTAGAAGAATTATTGTCAAATATGGTTTTCATCATATCATTCTTACTCAAGAATAAGTTATGGCCTTATATTGCCTCAGTTCCAGAATTCTTATTCTGGTCTCCAAGGCTTCACTGTTAGAATATGGAATTTATAGGAAATCTCCTTGCTATCTGTAAGTCATTTATATCAATGTAAGGAATTGCTGTTAAAAATATTGCTTGCTAATGAGGCCAATATCTTGCTTTCTTCCTTGTTCATTGAAGTTAATTTCACACAGGGAAGACATCTAAGACACAACTCTGCTTACATCTACCATAATATTGTTTTGTAAGTGCTATCAATAGCTCAGTTTTTAAAAAGCTTTTTTAAAGCAAAACAAATTAAAAAATAAAAATTAATAAAATTTAAAAAAGGGAAAAAAATAAACCCTATGTGATTCAAATGCAAAAATAAAAATAAAAAAATAAAATGTACAGCATAAAAAAAGAAAAGCTTCCTGTTTCAGTTATCTATTACTACACAGTACCCCAAAACTTGGGTGGTTTTAAAAAACAACAATTTATTCTACTTATGATATTGTGGGTTGTCTGGGTGGTTCTTTTCCAGTGATATTTGTTGGAATCGTTCTTATGTCTGAGTTCAGCTGGTGTTCAAGTTGGGAGATTCTCCTTCATGTCTTTTCTCTCTTTGTGTGATGTCTTATCTTTTAAGGCCTTCCTGTGCCCACTGCAGTGGAAACTCGGGGTATTAACCACTGGAACACCAGGGAAGTCCCTCAGGGCCTTTCTAAATAGCCTCTTTCTTTCTCCAGTAGGATTAGCCCAGGCTTTGTTACAGGCTGGGCTCCAGGAAGGAGCATTCCAAGAAGACAAGCTTCTATTTGTATCATGCTTGCTAATATTCTATTGGCAAAAACAAATCATGTAGTTAAGCCCAGAGTTAATACTGAGAACCACCCAAGGGCATAAACACTGGGAAGAGTGGTCCATTTGGAGTTAGCTATCAATACAAATCTACAATAGTTCCCTCTCTCTCTTTTTTTGGGCATCTTTTTTTTTTTGGTCTTGTGGCTTGCAGGCTCTTGGTTCCCTGACCAGGGATTGAACCTAGGCCATGGCAGTGAAAGCAGTCAGGGAATTCCCCTACATTTATTCTCTTCTTTTTAACCAATAGACAATTTTTAGAACAGATTTAGGTTTATAGAAAAGTTGAGCCTATAGTGTGGAGAGTTCCTGCTTACCCCTCCCCAACACTTTCTCTTTTTCTTATTTTTTTGACAAATAAAATTGTATATATTTAAGGTATGCAATGTGATGTTTTAATATGTGTATGCATTGCAAGATGATTATGGCAATCAGATTAATTAGCACATGCATCACCTCCCATCATTACAATTTTTTGTGTTTATCATGGGAACACTGAGATCTATTCTTTTAGCAATTTTTAAGTGTATAATATTGTATTACTAGCTATAATTACCATGTTGTACATTAGGCCTCCAGCACTTACTCATCTTATAATTGAAAGTTTGTGCCCTTTGATCACTATCTCCTCTTTCTCCCCACACCTGAGACTCTGGTAATCACCCTTCTATTCTATGTCACTGTAAGTATGACTTAAAAAAAAAATTCTACATGTAAGTGAAATCATGTGGTGTTGGTCTCCCTTTGTCTGGCATATTTCACCTAGCATAATGCCCCCTAGTGAAGTGAAGTCACTCAGTCATGTCCGACTCTCTGTGACCCTGTAGACTGTAGTCTACCAGGCTCCTCTGTCCATGGGATCCTCCAGGCAAGGATACTGGAGTGGATTGCCATTTCCTTCTCCAGGGGATCTTCCTGACACAGGGATCGAACTCAGGTCTCCTACATTGCAGGCAGACACTCTACCCTCTGAGCCACTAAGAAAGCCCCTAGGTTTATCTATATTGTCACATGAATTTCCTTCTTTTTAAAGGTTTAGTAGTATTGCATCAGTGTGGTCACTTGTTACAATTGATAAACCAATATCGATACACTATTATCAACTGAAATCCATAGTTTACATCAAGTTCACAGTTTGTGTTATATAGAGTTCCATGGGTTTTGACAAATGCACAATGTTGTGTATCCAGCATTACAATATCATACAAAGTAATTTCATTGCCCTAAAAATCCCTTGTGCTCCACCTATTCATCCCTCCCTCCACCTTCAATTCCTGGCAACCATTGATCTTTTTACCATCTCCATAGTTTTGCTTTTTCCAGTAGGTTATATTGAAATAATACAGTAAGTAGCCTTTGCAGGTGGGCTTCTTTCACTTAGAAAGATGTGCTTAAGTTCCCTTTCCTTTTTGTTGGCATTTGATGTCACAAGCAGGCCAGAGGTAGACCTGACTATAGCCTCAGGGCCTTCTCCCACTTTCTGCTAGGCTTTGTTTTTGAAAGACATTCGAGTAGTTTTCATGAGGAATCCAGACAGGATGGGAAAATAAGCAAACAATTGTGCCAACCACTGGATGTGCCTGCCTAAATTCTGAATCACAGCTGTGGCAGATTGTTAAAGTAATTATTCCTAATGAGTCATGTCTCCTGGGATCTATGCACTTTTATGGCTCTTTCTCATATTGATGTTTGGCTAAGTAACTTGCTTTGGCCACTAGAATATTAGCAAATGTGACACAAACAGAAGCTTGAAAAATCTTTGTGATGTGTGGTTGTCTGTCTTGCTCAGGGAACTCTTTTACCACCATAAGAAGAAGACCAGACTTTGAGGATGAGAGATTTTGAGGATGAGTGACCACACTGAGAAGCCTAGCTCACAGGCAGTACCCACTGCCACACATATGAAGAAGGGTATCTTAAGACTATCCAACCCAGCTATTGGATAGCTATAGCCACATGAGTGGCCCAAGAGAATCCAGCAGAAACGTCACTCTGCTAAGTTCAGCCCCAATTTCTGATTCCCAATATTTGTGGGCACAATTAAATGGTTGCTTTTTGTTACTAAATTTTGAGGTGGCTTGTTACAAAGCAATAAATATTTGCTACAATAGCTATCTAAATTTGAGTTATCTGTTATGGGTCATTGGCTAAAACTGGTTTGCCTGTAAGTGTCCTGCCAGAACCTGTCTGAGTAATCAGAGAATCACAGTTAAACACTGAAGGAACCCAAAATTTATTTGTAGCTATTGTGTTTCTGCTTCCATATCATAGCATAGTGGTTAAAAGAACATACCTTGGGGTCAGACTTCATGGGTTCTTATTGCAGCTCCTGTATGTACTTACTAGCTGTGTGACCTTGGACAAGTTATTTAACTTCATTGTGCTTCAATTTCCTCATCTGTAGAATGAACTTTATCACCTATCTCTTAAGACAGATAAATAAGATTATATGATTCATATAAGGCCCTTATAATAGTGCCTAGCACATATTCTCAATCAATATTGACTTTTTAAAATTATGTAATATAGACAGGGTTTCAAGCCTAAAGGCAGGTTCTTGCTAGACAGGCCTCTCTTAGAGAGAACTTTTAAAAATGGGGTAAGTGTTTATTAAGACCCTACCATGGGCAAGATCCTCTGCTAAGGGTTTTTTTTTTTTAATATAAATTTATTTTAATTGGAGGCTAGTTACTTTACAATATTGTATTGGTTTTGCCATACATCAACATAAATCTGCCATGGGTGTACACATGTTCCCCATCCTGAACCCCCTCCCACCTCCCTCCCCGTTCCATCCCTCTGGGTCATCCCAGTGCACCAGCCCCAAGCATCCTGCACCCTGCATCGAACCTGGACTGGCCATTCATTTCATATATGATATTATACATGTTTCAATGCCATTCTCCCAAATCATCCCACCCTCTCCCACAGAGTCCAAAAGAGTGTTCTATACATCTGTGTCTCTTTTGCTGTCTCACATACAGGGTTTGCTAATGGTTTAAAAACAGCTTTTGTAGGGAGCATGGCTACCTGATATTCTATTTCTGTGCCAAGGCCCCTGTTCAATTAGTTGGTGAATGCATCATTATAGATTGCTTGCTGTGGGTCTGCTGTGGACAATATGGAAAAACACTACACACTATGTTTTCCTCTCAAGGAGTTTCCAGGATAAATTAAATAACTGATAAAGATGAAAGTACAGGATATGATAGAAGACAATTTATGCTAAGTGCCAAGTGACAGTAAGTGTTGCAGAATTTCAGAGAAAGGAGAGATTTGTGAGAATAAAGGAGGAAAGACAGGCTTCCCAGAAGAACTAATGCTTGAGTCAGGCCTTGAAGGATTTATTAGATAGAAAGAAGAAAGGAAGCCATTCCAGGCAGGCTATACAATCTAAGCAGAGCAGGAGGCTGATGTGGCTAAGTGAATTCAGGTAACTGTGAAGAGACCATTAAGGGATGTACCCTCAACTTGCAGTGTTTGAGGTTTCCCCATATTTACCGTCCTCTTGCTCTTCCCTTCTTGTTCTGTTACTTGCTACTTCTAGCACAAGTGGTTCCCTCAAAACCTCTGCCTAATAAGATAGCACATTGGGAATTTATTTAGCCTGGCAGGTAGAAAGTTTATTCAACCCAAGTTCAGGCTCCCTAAGGGCTGTTACAAAGTTTCTATCTGGCCAGAAAAGTTCTGTGCATATTCAAGCACGTATTTACTGTTTACTGTATAAAATGAAATGTCCTAAGGAAGAAGAAAGGTGTGGCTTTCTGTAAGAAGTTGGTGGCAGAAGTCAAATTCTAAAGCTGATAAAAAATGCTGGGATCTTTCAAAGATGATTTTGAGCAGCCTAAGGCAAATTAAGCTTTTATACAGATGTGTTCTAAAGAATAGGGAAATTAGATAGGAGGGAAAACAGGTGGAGAGCTTTGACAAGAAAGCACAATCATGGGGCTTCATTTGTAGACATTTGGGGGCATCTAGCCTAGGTAACGGAGAAGGCAATGGCACCCCACTCCAGTACTCTTGCCTGGAAAATTCCATGGATGGAGGAGTCTGGTGGGCTGCAATCCATGGGGTCGCTAAGAGTCAGAGACGACTTGACTTTCACTTTTCATTTTCATCCATTGGAAAAGGAAATGGCAACCCACTCCAGGGTTCTTGTTTGGAGAATCCCAGGGATGGGGGAACCTGGTGGGCTGCCGTCTATGGGTTTGCACAGAATCGGACACGACTGAAGCGACTTAGCAGCAACAGCAGCAGCCTAGGTAAGCATGTGGAATTGTGATGTGGAAATTTTTCTTTATGCAACTGAAACAGAGTGAAAGCAGAGAAGACTTACATGGAACTGAAAGCAGTTTTTTTCTCTGTACAAAATAGATGCAGGACAAGTACTTGGGAGGTTCTGAAATCTAAATGAGGGCCTACTAAGAAGGCCATTCATGATTTTTTATCTTGCAATATCTAAGAATATGAAGCAGCAGAAATTTAACAGTCACAAAGCAAATGGTTCTTCTTTCCTTTATATTGCAGAGTTCAACTTTGCTCAGATTCATACAGTGATTTTTTTTCCCCAGAAAGTATTATATCAACCACTTTGTCTTTTGGGCATCCTGTATTCAGCTTGCTGCTGAGGACCTTAGATGTTGCCAAGCCCCTTTCAGTCAGGAGGTCCTAGTCCTTTGGCACCTCCTTTTCTGACTCATTGGGCTTCCCAGGTGGCACTAGTGGTAAAGAGCCTGCAAGGTAGGAGACATAAGAGATGTGTGTTCAATCCTTGTGTCGGGAATATCTCCTGGAGAAGGGAATGGCAACACACTCCAGTATTCTTGCATGGAGAATCCCATGAACAGGGGAGCCTGGCGGGCTATAGTCCATAGGGTCACAAAGAGTTGGACACAACTTAGTGACTTAGCATGTATGCATGCACTTTTGACTCATTAATCATTCTTTTAGGATTTCTATGGTCCCCTTCTCCCAATGGGGACTGCGGAAGCCTCCAATTCTTTCTCCACACCCTATATGAGCGTACAAGGTCCTGCAAGACTGCCCTCAAGCCCACCTGCCTTGCCTCCAGTTTTAGTCTTAGCTCTTCCATAGCTTTTACACCACATTATGTGAAGCAGCAGGGGCTTCAGGGCTACTCCTTGAGGCTTGTAGTCTCCCTAGGCTATGGCTAGGGAAGCAAAGGCACAAGCCTTAGATGTTCTTTTATTTCCCTAAACTGACCTAGGGCCTTCCCCGCTGCAGGCCCATGTGAGGGTTTCGACCCTGTGGGTCAAGACAAGAGAATTGATTCTCGATTCCTTTCCTTCCCTCTGTCCCCATTCCCTTCCTTCTCAGTTCTAGAAGGCTTATCTTTTTGCTATGGGGTGGGAGGTTTCCTTATGTTATAACTTGCAATCTCAATTCTATGATTTATTTTATGGTGAATCCTCCAAGTTTGGTTATTGAAATGTAAAAACTCAGCTTTTTACAGTTCTGAGAATAACCATTTTTCTCTTTAAAAGGCTGAATTGCAAGATTGTTGTCTTTATATGGACTTTCAAAATCCTAGTTGGGAACTTAAAGTTGAGCAGTGACTTTCATTTTTGGTACCACCTGTCTTTCTTCGAAGAAGAAGTCATACTTATTGGGATCTAGGCTTAATCATAAGAAGGTCTAGGCTTCAGTGAAGGTTGATTGTGTCCTCTAGGAAACATTTGACAGTATCTGGAGACATTTTTGATGGTCACAAATATAGGTTGGTGTACTGGCATCTAGTGGGTAGACACCAGAGATGCTGCTAAACATCCTGAAATGTGCAGGATGGCTCCCTACAATGTCAGGAATGTTTAGTTTATTGATATGTAGTTGTTCTTTTCTTGTAATTAATTTTTCCCCAAGTTTTTCAGAGCTGTACTGTGCTGCAAATATTGCTTTGAGACTTTTTCTTTCTTTTTAAAATAGAATCTTTTATCTTAAAAACTATGTTGTATAATTAAATATATTTTCTTTTTAATTCTGAATTCTGAGTTTTCTAACTTAAAAAATTTTCCTCAGCCCAAAGGTTACATATCTTCCTATTATTTCCAATATTCTAGTATTCCACTTTTTATACTTATATTTTTAAACCAGGATTAAAATCAATCTAATGCTCATTTTTGCAGATTTTGAAGTGCATATTCTAATTGTTTTCTTTCAAAAATATACTAAAAAAATTTTGGCAGAAAAAAAAAAAAGAGAGAATGCTTAGGTTGAGAAACCCTGGTCTAGGACCAAGAAGTGAAAACCTATTGAGTGATATTTTAAGATGTTTCCATGCTGCTTTTACTGTGAAAGGTCTAACTTTCTAAGGAGGGACCAAAGTCTTATTGTGCTAAACAAATAAATGCAGAAGTATGATATAGGGGTTGAGATCTAATCAAGTTCATAGTAGCAGTTTTTTTAAACCTCATTCTGCACCGTAGCCTTTAAACTTATGAACTTTTCTGAGTGATTAGTTGTATTTAAACTTTTCAGTTTAACAAATATTACATTACAAGTATTGCCTGTGTTCTAGATTATATCCACCAATCCCCATCTGCCTGAAAGTTTTCTCATGAAGTCACATGCTGGCAACACTGTCCACTTATTGGGAGCCTTCTAAATGGTGACATAAAGTCTAGAAAGAACTAATCAACCTTAATAGTGTTGAACTTGGTAAATTCAAATGTATAATATGAGGAAAAAATGTTATGGCTAAGATGACCACATAATGTATCTCCCAAACTGTAACACTGCTGCTGCTGCTGCTAAGTCGCTTTAGTCGTGTCCAACTCTGTGTGACCCCATAGACGGAAGCCCACCAGGCTGCCCCGTCCCTGGGATTCTCCAGGCAAGAACACTGGAGTGGGTTGCCATTTCCTTCTCCAATGTGTGAATGTGAAAAGTGAAAGGGAAGTCGCTCAGTCGTGTCCGACTCTTAGTGACCCCATGGACTGCAGCCCACCAGGCTCCTCCACCCATGGGATTTTTCAGGTAAGTGTACTGAGTGGAGTGCCATTGCCTTCTCCAAAACTGTAACACATTTGAGAGTAAATGAGGGTGTTATTAAATAATGATATTAGGACAATAGGTATAAACTGAGACGATCCGGAGCAAATCTTTGTCATATCCTTCTTAAGGTTACTGCCAAAAATATCTTTCAGGTAAGTGTACTGAGTGGAGTGCCATTGCCTTCTCCAAAACTGTAACACATTTGAGAGTAAATGAGGGTGTTATTAAATAATGATATTAGGACAATAGGTATAAACTGAGACGATCCGGAGCAAATCTTTGTCATATCCTTCTTAAGGTTACTGCCAAAAATATCTATTTAATTCCTCATAAAGTGTTAGCTGCTAACAGCTTACAGTAATGTCTCCTTCTAGAGGCAGTTGTGTTTTCAGATGGGGCTTTAAAACACTTCAAGAGCATTTCAGATCTAAAATAACGCAGCTGTTATGATACTAGGGTTGACTAGCCATGGGGAAATTGGGAACAGGAAATACCTTTCTTCTTGTTCAGTCACTCAGTGTCTGACTCTGTGACTCCATGGACTGCAGCGTGCCAGGCTTCCCTGTCCTTCACCATCTCCCGGAGTTTGCTCAAATGTATGTCCATTCAGTCGATGATGCCATCCAGCCATCTCATCCTCTGTTGTCCCCTTCTCCTCATGCCCTCAGTCTTTCCCAGCATCAGGGTCTTTTCCAGTGAGTTGACTTTTCACATCAGGTGGCCAAAGTATTGGAGCTTCAGCTTTAGCATCAGTCCTTTCAGTGAAATTCAGGGTTGATTTCCTTTAGAATAGACAGGTTTGATCTCCTTGCTGTCCGAGGAACTCTCAAGAGTCTTCTCTAGCACCACAGTTTGAAAGCATCAATTCTTCAGTACCCAGCCTTCTTTATAGTCCAACTCTCACATCCACACATGACTACTGGAAAAACCAAAGCTTTGACTAGATGGACTTTTGTCGACAAGGTGATGTCTCTGCTTTTTAATATGCTCTCTAGGTTTGTCATAGCTTTTCTTCAAAGAAGCGAGCATCTTTTAATTTCATGGCTTCAATCACTGTCCACAGTGATTTTTGAGCCTGAGAAAATAAAGTCTGTCACTGTTTCCACTTCTCCCCATCTATTTGCTGTTAGGTGATGAGGCCAGATGCCATGATCTTAGGTTTCTGAATGTAGGTTTTAAGCCAGCTTTTTCACTCTCCTCTTTCACTTTCATCAAGAGGCTCTTTAGTTCCTCTTCACTTTCTGCCATTGAATGGCAAAGAATGCCGTTAGGTGATGAGACCAGATGTCATGATCTTAGGTTTCTGAATGTCCTCTTCACTTTCTGCCAAAGAATGGTATATCTGAGGTTATTGATATTTCTCCTGGCAACCTTGATTCCAGCTTCTGATTCATCCAGGCTGGCATTTCACATGATGTACTTTGCATCAAAGTTAAATAAGTAGGGTGACAATAAGCAGCCTTGATGTACCTTTCCCAATTTTAAACCAGTCCATTGTTCCATGTCCAGTTCTACTCATTGCTTCTTGACCTGCATACAGGTTTCTCAGGAGGCAGGTAAGGTGATCTGGTATTCCCACCTCTTTAAGAATTTTCCACCATTTGTTGTGATCCACACAAAGGCTTCGCATAGTCAATGAAGGAAAAGTAGATGTTTTTCTGAAATTCTCCTGTTCTATGAGCCAATGGATGTTGCCAATTTGATCTCTGATTCCTCTGTCTTTTCTAAATCCAGCAGGTACATTTGGAAGCTCTTGGTTCATGTACTATTGAAGCCTGGCTTGAAAGATTTTCATGTGATATGAGCCCAATTGTGCAGTAGTTTGAACATTCTTTGATTTGCCCTATTTGGGATTTGAATGAAAACTGACCTTTTCCAGTCCTGTGGCCACTGTTGAGTTTGCCAAATTTGCTGGCATATTTGTACAGTACTTTAACAGCATCATCTTTTAGGATTTGAAATAGCTCAGCTGGAATTCCATCACCTCCATTAGCATTGTTTGTAGTAATACCTCCTGTCACATGCTTAACTTCACACTAGAGGATGTCTGACTCTAGGTGAGTGACCACACACCATTGTGGTAATATTTTTTGTACAGCTGTTCTGTTTATTCTTGTGACCTCTTTTTAATCTCTTCTGCTTCTGTTAGGTCCTTATTGTTTCTGTCCTTTATTGTGCCCATCTTTGCATGCATGTTCCCTTGATATTTCTGTTTTACCTGAAGAGATCTCTAATCTTTCCCATTCTGTTGTTTTCCTCTATTTCTTTGATTTTTTCACTTAAGAAGGCTTTCTTTTCTCACCTTGCTTTTCATTGGAACTCTGCATTCAATTGGGTATATCTTTCCTATTCTCCTTTGGCTTTCACTTCTCTTCTTTCCTCAGCTATTTGTAAGGTCTCCTCAGACAACTATTTTGCCTTTTTGCATTTCTTTTTCTTGGGGATGGTTTTGGTCACTGCCTCCTGTACAGTGTTACAAACCTCTGTCCATGGTTCTTCAAACACTCTGTCTATCAGATGTAATCCCTGGAATCTATTTGTCACTTCTGCTGTATAATCATAAAGGATTTGATTTAGAACATACCTGGTCTAGTGATTTTCCATAAATTTTTCAAATTAAGTCTGAATTTTGCAATAAGGAGCTGATGATCTGAGCCACCCAAAAAAGTGGATCTCACCAAAAAAAGATACCGCATGTCCCAGGGCAAAGGAGAAGCTCTAGCAAGATGGTTCAGTTCAGTTCAGTTCAGTCGCTCAGTTGTGTCCGACTCTTTGCGACTCCATGAATCGCAGCATGCCAGGCCTCCTTGTCCATCACCATCTCCCAGAGTTCACTCAGACTGGCATCCATCGAGTCAGTGATGCCATCCAGCCATCTCATCCCCGGTCGTCCCCTTCTCCTCCTGCCCCCAATCCCTCCCAGCATCAGGGTCTTTTCCAATGAGTCAACTCTTCGCATCAGGTGGCCAAAGTACTGGAGCTTCAGTTTTAGCATCTTTCCTTCCAAAAAAATCCCAGGGCTGATCTCCTTCAGAATGGACTGGTTGGATCTCCTTGCAGTCCAAGGGACTCTCAAGAGTCTTCTCCAGCATCACATTTCAAAAGCATCAATTCTTCGGCACTCAGCCTTCTTCACAGTCCACTCTCACATCCATACATGACCACAGGAAAAACCATAGCCTTGACTAGATGGAACTTAGTCGGCAAGGTAATGTCTCTGCTTTTGAATATGCTATCTAGGTTGGTCAGAACTTTTCTTCCAAGGAGTAAGCGTCTGTTAATTTCATGGCTGCAGTCACCATCTGCAGTGATTTTGGAGCCCCAAAAAATAAAGTCTGACACTTTCCACTGTTTCCCCATCTATTTCCCATGAAGTGATGGGGCCAGATGCCATGATCTTCATTTTCTGAATGCTGAGTTTTAAGCCAATTTTTTCACTCTCCCCTTTCACTTTCAATCCACCTCCTCTTAATATCTTCTGCTTCTGTTAGGTCCATACCATTTCTGTCCTTTATCGAGCCCATCTTTGCCTGAAATGTTCCCTTGGTATCTCTAATTTTGTTGAAGAGATCTCTAGTCTTTCCCATTCTGTTGTTTTCCTCTATTTCTTTGCATTGATTGTTGAGGAAGGCTTTCTTATCCCTTCTTGCTATTCTTTGGAAGAATGGTAGGAGGGGTGAAATCATATTTAAAATCAAACCCCATACCCACCAGAGAATCTCAGAGAGCTCAAACAAACCTTGTATGCACCAGGATCCAGAGACCCCACAGAGACTGAGCCAGAACTGTGTTTAAGTATCTCCTGTGGAGATAGGGGTCAGTAGTGGACTGCTGCAGGGGCAGAGGCCTTGGGAACAGTAGACCTCCTATTGGAGGAGACTCATGCCATTAATCCCATCACAGAGCTGCCACAACTTATACAGGACTGCGGAAACAGACTCTTGGGGGGGGGGGGGGCACAAACAAAACCTTGTGTGCACCAGGACCCAGGAGAAAGGAGCAGTGATCCCACAAGAGACTGACCCAGACTTGCCTGTGAGTGTCCAGGAGTCTCCAGTGGAAGCGTGTGTTGGCAGTGGCCTGCTGCAGAGTTGGGGGCACACAGCAGTGCATGCATGGGACCTTTTCACGGACATCACCATTATCTTCATTACCTCCATCATAGTTTGGCCTCAGGTCAAACAACAGGGAGGGAACACAGCCCTGCCCATCAAAAGAAAGTTAGATTAAAGATTTACTGAGCATTGTCCCACCAATCAGAACAAAACCCAGTTTTCCCCTCAGTTAGTCTCTCCCATCAGGAAACTTCCATAAGCCTCTTATCTTTCTCCATAAGAGTGCAGACAGACTGAAACCATAATTACAGAAAACTAGCCAATCTTATCATATGGACCACAGCCTTGTCTAACTCAATGAAACTATGAGCCATGCCTTGTAGGGCCACCCAAGATGGACAGGTCATGGTGGAGACTTCTGGCAAAATGTGGTCCACTGGAGAAGGGAATGGCAAACCACTTCAGTATTCTTGCATTGAGAACTCCATGAACAATATGAAAAGGCAAAAAGATATGACACTGAAAGATGACTCCCCAAGTCAATAGGTGCCCAATATGCTTCTGGAGATCAGTGGATAAATAACTCCAGAAAGAATGAAGAGATGGAGCCAAAGCAAACACAACACCCAGTTGTGGATGTGCCTGGTGATGGACGTAAAGTCTGATGCTATAAAGAGCAATATTACATCGGAACCTGGAATGTTAGGTCCATGAATCAAGGCAAATTGGAAGTGCTCAAACGGGAGATGGCAAAAGTGAACATTGACATTTTAGGAATCAGTGAACAAAAATGGACTGGAATGGGTGAGTTTAACTCAGATGACCATTATATCTACTACTATGGGCAAGAATCCCTTAGAAGAAATGGAGTAGCTATCATAGTCAACAAAGGAGTCTGAAATGCAGTATTTGGATGCAGTCTCAAAAACGACAGAATGATCTCTGTTCGTTTCCAAGGCAAACCATTCAATATCACAGTAATCCTAGTCTATGCCCTGACCAGCAATGCTGAAGAAGCTGAAGTTGCATAGTTCTATGAAGACCTACAAGACCTTCTAGAAATAACACTTCAAAAAGATGTCCTTTTCATTATAGGGAACTGGAATGCAAAAGTAGGAAGTTAAGAGATACCTGGAGTAACAGGCAAATTTGGCCTTGGCGTACAAACTGAGGTGGGACAAAGTCTAACAGAGTTTTGCAAAGAGAACACACTGGTCATAGCAAAACACTGTCTTCCAACAACACATGAGAAAACTCTACACATGGACATCACCAGATGGTCAATACTGAAATCAGACTGATTATATTTGCAGCCAAAGATGAAGAAGCTCTATACAGTCAGCAAAAAGAAGACTGGGAGCTGACTGTGGCTCAGATCATGAACTCCTTATTGCCAAATTCAGACTCAAATTGAAGAAAGTAGGGGTAGTCACTAGACTATTTAGATATGACCTAAATCACATCCCTTACGATTATACAGTGGAAGTGAGAAATAGATTCAAGGGATTAGATCTGATAGTGTGCCTGAAGAACTATGGATGGAGGTTTGTGCATTGTACTGGAGGCAGGGATCAAGACCATCTCCAAGAAAAAGAAATGCCAAAAGGCAAAATGGTTGTCTGAGGATGGCTTACAAATAGTTGAGAAAAGAAGAGAAGTGAAAGGCAAAGGAGAAAAAGAAAGATATAACCATTTGAATGCAGAGTTCCAATGAATAGGAAGGAGAGATAAGAAAGACTTCCTCGGTGATCAGTGCAAAGAAATAGAGGAAAAGGATAGAATGAGAAAGATTAGAGACTTCTTCAAGAAAACTAGAGATACCAAGGGAACATTTCATGGAAAGATGGTCACAATAATGGACAGAAGCCATATGGACCTAACAGAAGCAGAAGATATTAAGAAGATGTGGCAAGACTACACAGAAAACTATACAAAAAAGATCTTCATGACCCAGATAACCACAATAGTGTGATCAGTCAACTAGAGCCAGACATCCTGCAATGTGAAGTCAAGTGGGCCTTAGGAAGTATCACTACAAACAAAGCTAGTGGAGGTGATGGAATTCCAGCTGAGCTATTTCAAATCCTGAAAGATGATGCTGTAAAAGTGCTGCACTCAATAGTCCAGCAAATTTGGAAAACTCAGCAGTGGTCACAGGACTGGAAAAGGTCAGTTTTCATTCCAATTCCAAAGAAAGGCAATGCCAAAGGATGCTCAAGCTATAGTACAATTGCATGCATCTCACACTTTAGCAAGGTAATGCTCAAAATTCTCCAAGCTAGGCTTCCACAGTATATGAACTGTGAATTTCCAGATGTTCAAGCTGGTTTTAGAAAAGGCAGTGGAACAAGAGATCAAATTGCTAGCATCTGTTGGATCATCAAAAAAGCAAGAGAGTTCCAGAAATACATCTACTTCTGCTTCATTGACTATGCCTAAGCCTTTGACTGTGTGGATTACAATAAACTGTGGAAAATTCTGAAAGAGATGGGAATATCAGATCACCTTTCCTGCCTCCTGAGAAATTTGTATGTAGGTCAAGAAGCAACATTTAGAACTGGACATGTAACAACGACTGGTTCCAAATTGGGAAAGGAGTATGTCAAGGCTGTATATTGTCACCCTGCTTATTTAAACTATATGCAGAGTACATCATGCAAAATGTTCGACTGGATGAAGCACAAGCTGGAATCAAGATTTCTGGGAAAAATATCAATAATCTCAGGTATGCTGATGACACCACCCTTATAGCAGAAAATGCAGAAGAACTAAAGAGCCTCTTGGTGAAAGGGAAAGAGGAAAGTGAAAAAGTTGGTTTAAAACTCAACATTCAGAAAACTAAGATCATGGCAACTGGTCCCGTCTCTTCATGGCAAATAGATATGGAAATAATGGAAACAGTGAGAGACTTTATTTTGAGGGGCTCCAAAATCACTGCAGATGGCTACTGCAGCCATGAAACTAAAAGATGCTTACTCCTTGGCAGGAAAGTTATGGCCAACCTAGATAGCATATTGAAAAGCAGAGACATTACTTTGCCAACAAAGGTCCATCTAGTCAAGGCTTTGGTTTTTCCAGTAGTCATGTATGGATGTGGGAGTTGGGCTATAAAGAAAGCTGAGTGCCAAATAATTGATAGTTTTCAACTATGGTTTTGGAGAAAACTCTTGAGAGTCCCTTGGACTACAAGGAGATCCAACCAGTTCATCCTAATGGAGATCAGTCCTGGGTATTCATTGGAAGGACTGATGTTGAAGCTGAAACTCCAATACTTTGGCCACCTGATGTGAAGAATTGACTCACTGGAAAAGACCCTGAAGCTGGGAAAGATTGAAGGCGAGAGGAGAAGGTGCTGACAGAGGATAAGATGGTTTGATGGCATCACTGACTCGATGGATTGAGTTTGTGTAAGCTCCGGGAGTTGGTGATGGACAGGGAAGCCTATCGTGCTGCAGACCATGGGGTCTCAAAGAGTCAGACACAACTAAGTGACTGAACTGAACTCAATTGATATGTGCCACAGTCAGCTCCTGGTCTTGTTTTTGCTGATTATATATAGTTTTTCATTTTCTGCTCAAAGAATATAATCAATCTGTTTCGGTATTGACCATCTGGTGATGTCCATGTGTAGAGTTGTTTCTTGTGTTGTTGGAAGAGGATGTTTGCTAGGACCAGTGTGTACTCTTGGCAAAATTCTGTTAGTGTTTTCCCTGCTTCATTTTGTATTCCAAGGCCAAATTTGCCTGTTATTCCAGGTATCTCTTGACTTCCTACTTTTGTGTTCCAGTCCCCTGTGATGAAAAGGACATCTTTTGGTGTTAGCTCTAGAAGGTTTTGTAGGTGTTTTATAGAATCATTCAATTTCAGCTTCTTTGGTATTAATGGTTGGGGCATAGACTTGAATTACTGTGATATTGAATGGTTTGCCTTGGAAACAACCCAAGATCATTCTGTCATTTTTGAGATTGCACCCAAGTACTGTATTTCAGACTCTTGATGAATGTGAGGGCTACTAAATTTCTTCTAAGGGATTTTTTTCCTGCAGTAGTAGATTTAATGGTCATCTGAATTAAGTTTGCCCATTCCCTTTCCATTTTAGTTCACTGATTCCTAAAATATCAGTATTCATTTTTGCCATCTCATGTTTGACGATGTCCAATTTACCTTGAGTTATGGACTTTATATTCCAGGTTCGTATGCAATTTTGTTCTCTACAGCATTGGACTTTACTTTCACCACCAGACACATTCACAACTAGATGTTGTTTCTGCTTTGGTTCAGCCTCTTCTTTCTTTCTGGAGGTATTTCTCCACTCTTACCCAGTAGTATATTGGAAACCTATTGACCTGGAGGCTCATATTTCAGTGTCATATCTTCTTGCTTTTTCATAATGTTCATGGAGTTCTCAAAGCAAGAATGCTGATGTGGTTTGCCATTCTCTTCTCCAGTGGACCACATTTTATCTGAACTCTCCACCATGACCCATATTCTTGGGTGGCCCTATATGACATGCCTCATGGTTTCATTGAGTTGCACAAGGCTCTGGTCCATGTGATCATTATGGTTAGTTTTTTGTAATTGTGTTTTTCATTCTGGAGGCCATGGGTTTGAAGTTCTGCTTCTTCTGCCTGCCCTCTGATGGATGAAAATAAGAGGCTTGTGTAAGCTTCCTCGTGGAAGGGACTGGTTATTGGGAAAACTGAGACTTGCTCTGGCGGGCAGGGCCATGCTTAGTAAATCTTTAATCTAATTTTCTCCTAATAGGTGGTACTATGCTCCCTCCCTGTAGTTTGGCCTGAGGCAGCTGAGTCTTGCAGTCTGCAGTCTCTATGGTAGAGATATAGGCTCTATGGTAGGGCTAATGGTGACCTCCTCCAAGAGGACTTATGTCAACACTGTGCACCTCCCAGGACTGCTGCTGTCAGTGTCCCTGATCCCATGGCAGGCCACTGTCAAGTTACGCCTCCATCAGAGACTTCTAAACATTCACAGACAAGTCTGGCTCCGTCTCTTGTGGGATCACTGCTCCTTTCCCCTGGGTCCTGGCACACACAAGGTTTTGTTTGTGCCCTCTAAGAGTCTCTGGCCAGTATGAGGTTTGATTTTAACATGACTGCACTTCTTCTACCATCTTGTTGTGGTTTCTCCTTTGTCCTTGGATGTGAGGTATCTGCTTTTGCTGTGTTACAACATCCTCCTTTCAGCAGATAGTTGTGATTTTGGTGTTCTCACAGGAGAAGATGAGCGCATGTCCTTCTACTCCGCTATTTCTCTTCAAATTGTATTAGGCAGATGATGATTTTTCTTGCAGATCTTTTGGGAGAAGTCAGGAGTTCTGGGCTCCTATGAAACCCTTCTTTGATGACAAGTCTCTTCTTTACAAGTGAATCATTCAAAGTGACCATACAATTGAAACAGACAAGTCATCTTGACTAATTCGTGCCAGAATATGGCCAAGTTTGCAAGTAAGTAGGTAGTTGGCATTTGGTTTTCAGAGCTAATATAACACCAGCAGATGGTGCTAAAATGTAGCTTCTCCCTCTTAAAATAAATATCCAAGTTTTCCTTAAAATCAGATATTAGTTAAATGTAGGGATATTAATTGCTCTGAAAAGTTCAGATGAGAGTTATGTTTGTCATATTTAACTTCCTTGAGCAGAGCTTCACTTGAAACCTAGGTGCATCTTCTACCCATACATCCAGACTTCTTTCAAGCTAAATCAGTTTTCTTCCAGTTGGAATCTCATTCATAAGAATGTAACTAAACTACAGAAGATTTTAATCTCTTGCTCCAGTTGGCAGGCAAAATGCAACCAAAGATCTAACTATGTAGCTCAGTGACAGATGATTATTTGCTACTTCTTGAGGTTTTGAGTACTTCTTGTGTTTTCTTCCCAGCAGAGAACCAATCTCAAAAGAAAAAAATAGTTCTTAATTTATGACTCTTTCTTCATAGACATATAGAACATTAGAGCTTGTAGGACATTTATCAAGTATGCAAATCAGTAGCTTTCTATTTTTAGCATTAGAATAGTTTTTCTTTTTCAAATGGAATCTTTTGTGGAAGCCTGATATATAAAACTGATAGAAGCTGAATTACTCTGTCAGAATGTGTGTTAGAAAGGTCCATATCTCTGCTCTTTTGGCCTCTCTCTGTCTTTCTCATCCATGAAGTTGCCCCTGAGCCATGAACCCAAACCATGCCCTTGAGTCTGAACCCTAGGGCTGCACAGAATAGTTTGAAAACTATGATTACATTCCAACCCTTCATTTACATACCAGGAAACTGAATCTAGTGAGGGAAAATGCTCAAGGGTATGAAAGATGACTGGAAAGGCCAGTTAGTCTGGACAGCAGGGCCAGAGTTCATGTGCATGCAGAGTTCATGTGCAGGCAGAGTTCATGTGCAGGCAGAGTTCATGTGCAGGCAGAGTTCATGTGCATGCAGAGTTCATGTGCAGGCAGAGTTCATGTGCATGCAGAGTTCATGTGCAGGCAGAGTTCATGTGCATGCAGAGTTCCTGTGCATGTAGTAGAGCCCTAGTTCTCTGGAACTTCTGGTGGATTGGTGTAGATGTGTGCACAGGTCTTAGAACAATATTTGATATTCCAATGAAGTTCATTCAGTTCATCCCCCTGGGAGAGATGTAACCTCTCCACTCTGCCAAAGATATCCTTGGGGAAATACCTCATGACCCTCTGATACGTCCCACAGCTGAGTATATGTGGTGCACTCTTGGTTTGGCTCAAGGAGATTTGTGAAATCTTCCACTTAGCTTGAACATATTCTAATCTTACCTTTCCATGACTCCTTCTCCCCTAGGCACTTAAGAATTTTATGCTAGGGAGAAAAAGGTCTGTTGATCTTATTCAGGCCAAGATGGTCCCTTCAAGTGTTCTATCTTTAACAAAATTGAACCTCTCTTTCCTTTTATGTAATGCAAGCTCTCCATTCTTTGAAGAGAGAGGCCACTCCTCATGGGCCCTACATCTTGGATAAGGAAAGGAGACCAAGACAGAGATCTAGAGAGTTGTTCTTTCTCACTGAAGAAGGAAACTGAAGTTCTGAAGTGGGGAACTCTTTTGCCAAAGGTTAGTGGTGAAATAGGCTTCCCAGGTGACTCAGTGGGTAAAGAACCCGCCTGCAATGCAGGAGACACAAGATACCTAAGTTTGATCCCCGGGTCAGGAAGATTCCATGGAGGAGGGTATGGCAACCCACTCCAGTATTCTTGCCTGGAGAATCCCATGGACAGAGGAGATTGGTAGGCTATAGTCCATGAGGTTGCAAAGAGTACACGACTGAAGTGACTGAGCATTAAGGGGGAAACAGGCTTTAAACCAGTATGCATGGTACAAGACATATGTATGCCATGGCAGGTATTTATACTTTAAAAACCTGTGTCAGGTTCTCAAATATGCTGCCGGGTCATTTTAGGGCCTCAGGTATCTCCTACAATGTGAATAGTACTGTTTGGAGTTGTGTAACCCCAAGGTACTGAAAGTGAAGTCACTCAGTCATGTCTGACTCTTTACGACCCCATGGACTGTAGCCTACCAGACTTCTCTGTCATTGGGATTTTCCAGGCAAGAATACTGGAGTGGGTTGCCATTTCCTTCTCCAGGGGATCTTCCTGACCCAGGGATCAAACCCAGGTCTCCCACATTGTAGGCAGACACTTTCCCTCTGAGCCACCAGGGAAACCCTTAAGGTACTGAAGATGATCTTAATTAAACTTCATAGTCAAAACTTCTGGGAGAGTGATTTCTAACATGGATGTGTTTGTGTGAACAAATCATGAGTATTAAAACCAAAAAGATTCTTAGAGATTACCTAGGATTACCTACAAATTACCTAGGATTACTAGATTACTTAGTTCAATCCTGTGGTTTTAAAATGGATGGATTTGAGAGGGATGGGTTTTAAGATGAACTTTAAAAGCCCATATAATAGAAAGGGATTTCTTTTTCTTTTTAATATTTATTTATTCAGCTGTACCAGGTCTTAGTTGCAGCATGTGGGATCTAGCTCCCTGACCAAGGATTGAACCCAGGTCCTCTGAATTGGGAGTGGGAAATTTTAGCCACTGGACCACCAGGAAAGTCCCAGAAAGGGATTTCTTAAGGTCACATATATGGTAACAGAATTTGGACCAGCAACCAGTGTACATTCTGCTCTTCTACATATGTAAGAACCACGAGGCCAGCCCCCTTGTGGGAAAAGAAGTTCCATGAATGGAACTGAAGCATTTACATTCTTTGCTCATTTTTTGAAGGGTAAACAGCAAGGTGAGGGGATTGCTAGAGGAACTGGTGTACCCAGAGAGTCTGGGCAACACTATCTGGTTTCATTACATCAATCCAGGAAGACCTAGGCTCAGGTAAATGCTGGAGCCTTTGCTAAGAATAAGGTGAAAGGAAAAAAAAAACAGGCTTAGAAATTTAATAGGAAGAATGTGAGCATTGAAAAAAAATGTACCACATTGCTCAGTAAACTTGAAAGCTATCCTCATTGCTGGTAGAATAACACCCAAGCACTGGCAGATGTTCTCACAGTCAGACTTGAGCACCTGCAATAAACTTAATATACTGAAATAGTGCAATTAAGCAGACTCCTCATGCCGAACTTCCAGTTTCACTCACTTTAACAAACATAATTTGGATGACATCATGAAAAAAACATTCTTCTTATGAGTGAATGTAGACACAAAGAAAATGATCACATGGCTTAGCTTTGGCAAGCAAAAATAAAGCACTAAGTTTGGCCCTTATGAAAATGTGTTCTAAAAATTATTGGTGCTTACACAAGTGATCGGGGTTGTTCAATACAGTATGTGTGTGTGTGTGTGTGTGTGCATGCTTGCATATATCTACCCATGCATGTCACTGCTCGGCATCCCCTTAATTCTAGGTCATAGAATTATAAATGTCAACTTTCAAAGCAACCTTAATTACCCCAAGCACATTGTTCTACAGAAGAAAAACACTGAGAATAAGAACTGGACAGTGACTTGTCCAATGTCATGCAATGCATCAATGACAAAAATCTGGATAGAACAGAAGTCTCATGACTGCCAGTTCTATACTTTCCTCTCCCCCTCTTACTTAGCACTGTGCTGATATGATTGGGACACTCCTCCTGAGCCATCATAGTCAACTTTTGTTATTTCTCTACAAAATTTATCTCTTTGTTTTCTTTAAACAGTGACTTTTGCCTGTTGTCCTGGAAACAGTGTCTTGAAATCCCAGTCCCACACCAACAGGAATTTTCTGAAGCCTGATTTCTGTCCTGTATTAAGTTGAAAAAACCTCTACTGCTCTGGAGACAAATCCCTGATGAGACAGAAAGAGGTCATCAGGAGAGGAGTGTGCATTTAGTCAAAAGAGACTCTATGATGAGTAGCCCCAAATTTAAAGGTATATAATAATTTGAAGTATATGACAGTGGCAGAAAGGGAGTTAGGTGTGACCATTGTGATTGATTCAACAACTATTAAGTATCAACTTTATATCGGGTACTTTGGTATAGTGGAAGAACACAGTCTTTAGAACCTGAATGTACAATTTAAATTCTACTTAGACTACTTGCTAGTGGGATCTCAGTCGAGTTATCCCAACCCCCTGTGACTTAGTTTCATCATTTATTAAATAAGAATAGTAACAGTATATACTTTCTAGGTTGTTGAGAGAGGACTTTAGATAAAATAGTATATGCTAAGTATCTATAAGTTTTTGGTATATAGTGAATGTGGAATAAAGGTTCTTTTTTTTTTTTGCTGAACATGATAACAGATAATAGTTTCATGAAAACCAAATAAAATATTCTCTCTATCTCCAACAGCAGGATTTGAAAAGATCAAAGCACTTCAATTATCTTGACTGAAAGAAATTGTCTATTGATAAATCAAGCTTAATCAATGCAAGAGGTGATGGTCAGAGGCTAGGTTCAAACTTTTTGGATCTGTCTTACCACAGGCTTATTTGTTTTCTACTTCATTCTAATCCATTACATTTGAGAGCCTTGTTCAGTTTAAATAGCATCATAAAATTTTTTCCTCTTCAGCTTTAAATTGACTCTCCTCAGGAAGCTTTTGTGTTTGGACTGTATATTAAGGGTGTAACATAAAAACGCAATGCTGTGTGTATTCATACAAAATAGAAGGTCACAGGACCTTGCTCCCAAATGCCAAATTCTTCTAATCACCAGCATAAAATACCAGTGTTTAAGGGGAAGGCTGCCTCACAAAACATGGCACAGGCAATTGTACTGCTTGCCCCTGTGGCTTCCATGGCAGCTGTTCAGGGAAGAACTGCTCTTTCTACTTGTACTGCCAGTGTTCCTAGAGCCAGAATGCTGAGTTGAACTAACAGATTTTATTTTATTTTTAAAAATTTATTTATTTTTAATTGGAGGCTAATTATAATATTGTAGTGAGTTTTGCCATACATTGACATGAATCAGCCATGGGTGTACATGTGTTCCCCATCCTGAGCCCCCCTCCCACCTCCCTCCCTATCCCATCCCTCAAAGTCATCCCAGTGCACCAGCCCTGAGCACCCTGTCTCATGCATCGAACCTGGACTGGCAATCTGTTTCACATATGATAATATACATGTTTCAATTCTCTCAAATAATCCCACCCTCACCCTCTCCCACAGAGTCCAAAAGACTATTCTATATACAGATGTATATCTGTGTCTCTTTACTGTCTCGCATATACGGTCATCATTACCATTTTTCTAAATTCCTATATATGCGTTACCAAAGAATTGATGCTTTTGAACTGTGGCCTTGGAGAAGACTCTTGAGAGTCCCTTGGACTGAAAGGAGATCCAACCATTCCATTCTAAAGGAGGTCAGTCCTGGGTGTTCATTGGAAGGACTGATGTTGAAGCTGAAACTCCAATACTTTGGTGACCTGATGTGAAGAGCTGACTCATTTGAAAAGATCCTGATGCTGGGAAAGATTGACAGAAGGAGAAGGGGGTGACAGAGGATGAGATGGTTGGATGGCATCACTGACTCGATGGACATGGGTTTGGGTGGACTCCAGGAGTTGGTGATGGACAGGGAGGCCTGGCGTGCTGCAGTTCATGGGGTCGCAAGGAGTCAGACATGACTGATCGACTGAACTGAACTGAACACTGTATTGATGTGTTTCATTCTGACTTGCTTCACTCTGTATAATAGGCTCCAGTTTCATCCACTTCATTAGAACTGATTCAAATGTATTCTATTTAATGGCTTAGTAATAGTCCATTGTGTATATGTACCACAGTTTCTTATCCATTCGTCTGTCAATGGACATCTAGGTTGCTTCCATGCCCTGGCTATTATAAAAAGTGCGGCGATGAACATTGCGGTACACGTGTCTCTTTCAGTTCTGGTTTCCTCAGTGTGTATGCCCAGCAGGGGGATTGCTGGGTCATATGGCAGTTCTATTTCCAGTATTTAAAGGAATCTCCACACTGTTCTCCATAGTGGCTGTACTAGTTTGCATTCCCACCAGCAGTGTAAGAGGGTTCCCTTTTCTCCACACCCTCTCCAACATTTATTGCTTGTAGACTTTTGGATAGCAGCCATTCTGACTGGTCTGAGATGGCACCTCATTGTGGTTTTGATTTGTATTTCTCTGATAATGAGTGATGTTGAGCATCTTTTCATGTGTTTGTTAGGCATCTGTATGTCTTCTTTTGAGAAATGTCTGTTTAGTTCTTTGGCCCACTTTTTTTTTTTTAAATTAATTTTTATTTTTTAGTTTGTTTTGCTTACAATACTGTATTCGTTTTGTTACACATTGACATGAATTAGCCATGAGTGTACATGAACTCCCAATCCCGACCCCCACCTCCACCCTCCATTTGGCCCACTTTTTGATTGAGTCATTTATTTTTCTGGAATTGAGCTGTAGGAGTTGCTTGTATATTTTTGAGATTAATCCTTTGTCAGTTGCTTCATTTGCTATTATTTTCTCCCATTCTGAAGGGTGTCTTTTCAACTTGCTTATAGTTTCTTTCATTGTGAAAAAGCTTTTAATTTTAATTAGGTCCCATTTGTTTATTTTTGCTTTTATTTCCACTACTCTGGGAGGTGGGTCATAGAGCATCCTGCTGTGATTTATGTTAGAGAGTGTTTTGCCTATGTTCTCCTCTAGGAGTTTTATAGTTTCTGGTCTTACATTTAGATCTTTAATCCATTTTGAGTTTATTTTTGTGTATAGTGTTAGAAGGTGTTCTAGTTTCATTCTTTTACAAATGGTTGACCAGTTTTCCCAGCACCACTTGTTAAAGAGATTGTTTTTCTCCATTGTATATTCTTGTCTCCTTTGTCAAAGATAAGGTGTCCATAGGTGCATGGATTTATCTCTGGGCTTTCTATTTTGTTCCATTGATCTATATTTCTGTCTTTGTGCCAGTACCATACTGTGTTGATGACAGTAGCTTTGTAGTATAGCCTGAAGTCAGGCAGGTTGATTCCTCCAGTTCCATTCTTCTTTCTCAAGATTGCTTTGGTCATTCGAGGTTTTCTGTATTTCCTACAAATTGTGAAATTATTTGTTCTAGCTCTATGAAAAATACCATTGGTATCTTGATAAGGATTGCACTGAATCTATAGATTGCTTTAGGTAGTATACTCACTTTCACTCTACTGATTCTTCCAATCCATGAACATGGTATATTTCTCCATCTATTTGTGTCATCTTTGATTTCTTTCATCAGTGTTTCATAGTTTTCTATATATAGGTCTTTTGTTTCTTTAGGTACATTTATGCCTAAGTATTTTATTCTTTTTTTGTAATGGTGAATGGGATTGTTTCCTTAATTCTTCTTTCTGTTTTCTCATTGTTAGTGTATAGGAAAGCAAGGGATTTCTGTGTTAGTTTTATATTCTGCAACTTTACTATATTCATTGATTAGCTCTAGTAATTTTCTGATTGACTCTTTAGGGTTTTCTACGTAGAGGATCATGTCATCTGCAAACAGTGAGAGTTTTACTTCTTCTTTTCCAATCTGGATTCCTTTTATTTCTTTTTCTTCTCTGAACTTCCAAAACTATGTTGAATAATAGTGGTGAGAATGGGCACCCTTGTCTTGTTCCTGACTTTAGGGGAAATGCTTTCAATTTTTCACTGTTGAGGATAATGTTTACTGTGGGTTTGTCATATATAGCTTTTATTATGTTGAGGTATGTTCCTTCTATGCCTGCTTTCTGGAGTTTTTTTTTTTTATCATAAATGGATGTTGAATTTTGTTAAAGTCTTTCTCTGCATCTATTGAGATAATCCTATGGTTTTTATCTTTCAATTTGTTAATGTGGTGTATTACATTGATTGATTTGAGGATATTAAAGAATCCTTGCATCCCTGGAATAAAGCCCACTTGGTCATGATGTATGATCTTTTAAATATGTTGTTGGATTCTGTTTGTTAGGATTTTGTTAAGGATTTTTGCATCTATGTTCATCAGTGATATTGGCCTTTTTTTGTGGCATCTTTGTCTGCTTTTGGCATTAGGGTGATAGTGACCTAATAGAATGAGTTTGGAAGTTTACCTTCCTCTGCCATTTTCTGGAAGAGTTTGAGTAAGATAGGTGTTAGCTCTTCTCTAAATGTTTGTTAGAATTCAGCTGTGAAGCCGTCTGGTCCTGAGCTTGTTTGCTGGAAGATTTCTAATTACAGTTTTGATTTCGGTGCTTGTGATGGGTCTGTTAAGATTTTCTATTTCTTCCTTGTTCAGTTTTGGAAATTTATACTTTTCTAAGAATTTGCCCATTTCTTCCATGTTGTCCATTTTATTTGCATATAGTTGCTGATATAGTCTCTTATGATCCTTTGTATTTCTGTGTTATCTGTTGTGATTTCTCCATTTTCATTTCTAATTTTGATGATTTGATTCTTCTCCATTTTTTTCTCGATGATTCTGGCTAATGGTTTGTCAATTTTATTTATCTTCTCAAAAAACCAGCTTTTAGCTTTGTTGATTTTTGCTATGGTCTCTTTTGTTTCTTTTGCATTTATTTCTGTCCTAATTTTTAAGATTTCTTTCATTATACTAGCCCTGGGGTTCTTCATTTCTTCCTTTTCTAGATGCTTTAGGTGTAGAGTTAGGTTATTTATTTGACTTGTTCTTGTTTCTTGAGGTAAGCCTGTATTGTTATGAACATTCCCTTAGCACTGTTTTTACAGTGTCCCTTAGATTTTGGGATGTTGTGCTTTCATTTTCATTCATTTCTGTGCATATTTTAATTTTTTCTGTGATTTGTTGGTTATTCAGAATTGTGTTGTTTAGCCTCCATATGTTAGAATTTTTAATAGTTTTTCCCTGTAATTGAGATCTAATTGTACTGCATTATTATCAGAAAAGATGCTTGGAGTGATTTCAATTATTATGAATTTACCAAGGCTAGATTTATGGCCCAGGATGTGCTCTATCCTGGAGAAGGTTCCGTGTGCACTTGAGAAAAAGGTGAAATTCATTGTTTTGAGGTGAAATGTCCTATAGATATCAATTAGGCCTAACTGGTCCATTGTATCATTTAAAGTTTGTGTTTCCTTGTTAATTTTCTGTTTAGTTGATCTATCCATAGGAGTGAGTGGGATATTAAGGAATCCAACTATTATTGTGTTATTGTTAATTTCCCCTTTAATACTTGTTAGCATTTTCCTTACATATTGTGGTGCTCCTATGTTGAGTGCATATATATTTATATTTTCTTCTTGGAATGATCCTTTGGTCATTACATAGTGTCCTTCTTTGTCTGTTTTCACAGCCTTTATTTCAAAGTCTATTTTATCTGATATGAGTATTGCTACTTCTGTTTTCTTTTGGTCTCCATTATGTGAAATATCTTTTTCCAGCCCTTCACTTTCAGTCAGTATGTATCCCTTGTTTTGAGGTGGGTCTCTTGTAGGCAACAAATATAAGGGTTTTGTTTTTGTATCCATTCATCCAGTCTTTGTCTTCTGGTTGGGGCATTCAACTCATTTACATTTAAGATAATTATTGATAAGTATGATCCCGTTGCCATTTTCTTTGTTGTTTTGGGTTCAAGTTTATAAACCTTTTCTGTGTTTCCTATCTAGAGAAGATCCTTTAGCATTTGTTGGTAAGCTGGTTTGGTGGTGCTGAATTCTCTTAGCTTTTGCTTGTCTGTAAAGCTTTTGATTTCTCCTTCATATTTGAATGGGATCTTTGCTGGATACAGTAATCTGGGTTGTAGGGTTTTCTCTTTCATCACTTTATGTATGTCCTGCCAGTCCATTCTGCCCTGAAGAGTTTCTATTGAAAGATCAGCTATTATCCTTATGGGAATCGCCTTGTGTGTTATTTGTTGTATTTCCCTTGCTGCTTTTAATATTTGTTCTTTTTGTTTGACCTTTGTTAATTTGATTAACGTGTGTCTTTGGGTGTTGTGCCTTAGATTTATCATGTTTGGGACTCTCTGGGTTTCTTGGACTTAGGTGACTATTTCCTTTCCCATTTTAGGGAAGTTTTCAGCTATTATCTCCTCGAGTATTTTCTCATTGCCTTTCTTTTTGTCTTCTTCTTCTGGGACTCCTATGATTTGAATGTTGGGGCATTTGACATTGTCCCAGATGTCCCTGAGGTTATTCTCATTTCTTTAAATTCTTTTTTCCTCTCTGCTTCTTTTATTCCCACCATTATATCTTCTACCTCACTTATCCTATCTTCTGCCTCAGTTATTCTACTGTTGGTTCCCTCCAGAGTGTTCATTTATTCGTTACTGATTGACTCTTTTTTATTTCTTCTAGGTCCTTGTTAAACATTTCTAGCATCTTCTCAGTCCTTGTCTCCAGACTATTTATCTGTAACTCCATTTTGTTTTCAAGACTTTGGACATTTTTACTATCATTATTCTGAATTATTTTTCAAGTAGACTCCCTATCTCCTCCCCTTTTGTTTGTTTTGGTGGGCATTTATCATTTTGCTTTACCTGCTGAATATTTCTCTGCTGTTTCATCTTGTTTAGATTGCCTTTCTGTATTCTGGCAGTTTGTGGTTCCTCTTTATTGTGGAGGTTCCTCCCTATGGGTGGGGTTGGACAAGTGGCTTGTCACGGTTTCCTGGTTAGGGAAGCTTGCATTGGTTTTCTGGTGAGTGGAGCTGGATTTCTTATCTCTGGGATGCAATAAAGTGTCCAGTGGTGAGTTTTGAGATGTTTATGGGTTTGGTGTGACTTTGGGCAGACTTTATATTAAAGCTCAGCACTATGTTCCTGTGTTGCTGGAGAATTTTCATGGTATGTCTTGCTGTGGAACTTGCTGGCTCTTGGGTGGGACTTGTTTTCAGTGTAGTTACAGAGACTTTTGGATGAGCTCTTATCGATTAATGTTCACTGGAATCAGGAGTTCTCTGGTGTTCTCAGGTTTTGAACTTAAGCCTCCTGCCTCTGGTTTTCAGTCTTATTCTTACAGTAGCCTCAAGACTTCTCCATCCATATAGCACTGATGATAAAACATCTAGGGTAATGGAGAAAATATTCTCCACAATGAGGGACACCCAGAAAGGTTCACTGAGTTACATGGAGAAGAGAAGAGGGAGGAAGGAGATAGAGGTAACCAGGAGGAGAAGAGGGGGAATCAAAAGGGGAGAGAGCAATCTAGCCAGTAATCAAATCCCTATGTGCTCTCCACAGCCTGGAACACCCAGAGAGGTTCATGGAGTTACACAGAGAAGAGAAGAGGGAGGAAGGAGATAGGTCTGACCAGGAGGAGACGAGGGTGGGGGTGGGGGAGCAAAAGGAGAGAGACAGATCTAATCAGTAATCAGTTCTCTAAGTGTTCTCCACAGCCTGGAATACCCAAAGAGATTCACAGATTTGAGTATAGAAGAGAACGGGGAGGGAGGAGATAGAGGTGACTAGGGGAGAAAAAGGAGAGTAAAAGGGGGAGAGGGCAATCAAGCCAGTAATCACACTCGTAGGTAAAAATGGGTACTGAAGATTGGATTCTTAAAGGTACAAAATTGATAACAAATACCAAAAAGCAAAGAAAATACAATATTGAAAAACACAAAACAAAATCACAAAGATTATTTTAAAAATATGAAGTTTGCTTTAAAATTAGGGTCATTTGTTTGCAATGTAATAGTAGGTTATAAAAATGAAAACTAAAGGAGTAATAGAGGACTTAAAAAATAAAAAAAATAAAAAATTAAAAAATGATAATACTAAAAATATATCTAGGAATTTCTCTGGAGCTGTTGTAGGCTGTGTGGGGTCAGTTCAGTTTCAGATAGTTCCGTGTTCCAGCTTATACTTCTCAAGATCTGGGGCCCCTTCCAGTGTAGTCAGTGCTAACTATAGGGTTTTAATCTGTTGCACCTGTCGCTTCCAAAGCGGTTCCCTCTGTTTTAGCTTCTTCTGTTTGCAAGTCTCTTCAGTGTCTAATTTCCACCCTGACACAAGTGGGCAAAGGTGGTTACTTATTTAGGCTCACTTGTTCAGTCGTGCTGTGAGGAGGGAGGAACATTGCAAACAAATATCACTGGTGTGTGTGGGGAGTGCTCACAGTGTCTCGGCCACATTGGGTTTGCCCCCACTCACAGCATGTGTGCTTTCCCAGTCTACACTGCTTAGGCTCCTGGTTGCTCTACAAGGGATGTGTCTAAAGGGGGCCCTGGGTTGCATGCACTTCCCAGGTTCAGGTTCTCGGGTACTCCACAAAGGCGCAGACTCAGTTGGGCCTGCGTTTTGTGCCCTTCCCAGGTCCAAGCAGCTCAGGCGACCAGGTGCTTGGAGAGCGCACTCTCCTTAAGTGCCGTGCGTTTTATCACCTCCCCAATCCCAGCTGCTTGGTTTCCCGGGTGTGCCATCTCAGGTGTGCCATGTGTCTCTTCTGGGGAGCTACTCTCTGGCTGCAACTCTCCCAGCAGATGTCATCGTCCAGGATCCCAGGAAGGCTTGATTGGCAACTGGGAGCCTGCTTGCAGTTTGGTGGAGGATGCCGTCTCTGGGGCTTAGTTTGCCCCTTTCTGGCTCTAGCTGTTGCCGCCTGCCTCCCTGCCTTCAGCAGGGGATGGGCCAGTCTGCTGCCGGCTAGCTTTTTTCTGGTATTCACTCAATCCTTTGTTCTGTGAGCCAGCCGGCAGTGCCATGGTTTAGGGCTTTTCGGAGGAAAGTTCTCTCTCTCTCTCTCTCTCTCTCTCTCTCTCTCTCTCTCCCACAGTTTGGGCTGCTATCTCGTTAGCTCCCTCAGATTGCCCTCGGGGCATTCAGTTACAGTCCTTACCCTAAGCAATGCGGCCCGCATCTCCCTGTTCAGCCCCGCTTGCTGGTGGTGGATGCAAGCGTCTGGGCTACTCCTCTGCTGGGAATTGCCATTAGGCACATAATCTGTGGGTTTTATTTATTTATTTATTTTTCCTCCCGGTTATGTTGCCCTCTGAGATTCCAAAACTCCCCACAAACCTGCCGGTGAGAAGGTTTCCTGGTGTTTGGATACTTCTCCTCTTTTATGGCTCCCTCCCTTGGATCTCTGTCCCTACCTCTTTTGTCTCTCTTTTTATCTTCTATATTTTGTCCTACCTTCTTTTGAAGACAATGGGCTGCCTTTCTGGGTGCCTGGTGTCCTCTGCCAGCATTCAGAAGGTGTTTTGTGGAATTTGCTCAGTGTTCAAATGTTCTTTAAATGAATTTTTGGGGGAGAAAGTGGTTTTCGCATCCTATTCCTTCGCCATCTTAGGACCACCCCCCCCCAACCCCCACCCCGGAATAAAGGTTCTTTACCTGCTGTGTGAAATGAATAGATGAAGATATAGTCACCAGCTTTAGGGAAAGTACAGCTTAGAAAAGGAAATAAGCCATGTATTCACATGACTGTTACACATTTTTATAGTTTTGATCCTTTTGACCTGCTTATAAGGGGCCATCCAGGCTCTTGTGTCCATGGAATTCTCCAGGCCAAATATTGGAATGAATAGCTGTTCCCTTCTCCAAGGGATAGTCCCAACAGAGGGATCTAACCCAGGTCTCCCACGTTGCAAGCAGATTTTTTTTTTTTTTTTTTTTTTTTACTATTTGAGCTACCAGGGAAGCCCAAGAATACCAGAGTGGGTAGCATATCCCTTCTCCACTGGGTCTTCCTGACCCAGGAATCCAACCAGGGTCTTCCGCAGTGCAGGCAGATCCTTTACCAGGTGAGCTACCAGGCAAGCTGCCCCTTAAAAGGGGCAAACACTACTAATTACCTACTTAATAGGTAATTTAAAAAATACAAGTTTGTGCCTTTAAAAATTTTATTTATTTATTTTATTTTTGGCTGCACTGAGTCTTTGTTGCTGCATGTGGGCTACTCTCTAGTTGCCATGCACAGGTCTTCTCATTGCGGTGGTTTCTCTTATCATGGAGCATGGGCTCTAGGGCACATGGGCTTAAGTGGCTGGACTCTACAAGATTCAGAAGGTCACTGAAGCTCATGTTTGGGGTGTCTATAATCAGTGGATCCACTGACAATAGGAATTTTGCTGTAGTGTTATCTTTGTTCCAAGTGTACTGACAGATTTATTACGGGAGGTAAAAGGTAAGGCCATAGCCTAACTAATGAACAGTCCAGTAATATTGGTGCTAAAGACTGAAAAGAGAGGTTCATTGTTTAAAGTATATTGATGATGGAAACAAACATAGAAACACAGGGAACACTATTGGAATTCTCTGTCTTTGTCCCTGACCAGTGCTCTTAGGGACCCAAATCTTTTCCAAGGTGTCTTGGTGTCTCAGATTGTGGGGTGCCAGTATAAGCATCTGTCTTCAGGATAGCTTTTGTGGTTTGTATCTCCTTTATTCTGGTCCTTTTTCAAAGAATATAGTCTAAGGTACAAAGTGCTCAGAGCCCAAGGAAGGCACAGAGAAAGAGTATGGGAATTCAGATGCTGGGGAAACCCAGAAGACTTTTCAGAAATTGTGACTTTAGAATTAGAACTTAAAGGTGGATTGTGTTTGTACATGGGTGAAAGATAATGGGAATGGTAAAAGAATTTTCCAGGAAGAGGTGAAAAGAGTGAACAAAAACAGAGGTGGGAAGTATGATCTTGTATGATGAGCAGGGCTTATACTTTCAGAATTTAGAGACATTAAGAAAATCTTAAAAGGACCTTATGCAGCCTCATTCAGCTCTGGAGTTTTCCTTGGGGTTGACAATCTATTCTAGCCCTAGGCAGCATGCAAATCAGATATGTCACCCCCTTCCCCAATCCAAACCACCATGGCCTCTCCTCATATTTATAACAACATCCACTTTCCGTAGTATGGCGGTAAAAAGAATTTGTGCATACTATTTGTATCACTCATGTAAATTCTCTTTGAGGGAGAGTTAACAAAATATTAAAGTCAGTTTCTAGAAAGTACAGATTGAAAAACTGGATGTCAGTGCTCAGTGCATTTTAGAATTGATTAGTAAACTGATGGCTTGTGAGGATCCAGAAAAGGTAAGGGATCACTAGGAGCTGGCCTACCAAAGGAAGTCAGTTTCTTCTCTAGATGTGGTTACTAGACTTCTAGACAAAGAACTCTTTAGTAATAACATATATTGACTCACCGCTCCAGTGCTGTGCAGCTCTCGCTCACTGCTGTAAAACCACCATCACAGAAAACTAAACAATCTGATCACATGGACCACAGCCTGGTCTAACTCAATTAAAGAATTTAATATATATTGATGTGGAAAGATACATTATTAGATTTTTAAAAAATATTTCCAAATGGAATATTTATCAATTAGTCAGACTTTTATTTAGTATCTACATTGTACCAGGCATTGTTCTAATAACTAGGAAGAGAATGGAATTTAATTCTAATTGGATATATACTATACTCTCATTTATATAAAAATTTGAATATATATGTGCTTCAGTTCAGTTCAGTCACTCAGTCGTGTCTGACTCTTTGTGGCCCCATGAATCCCAGTACGCCAGGCCTCCCTGTCCATCACCAACTCCCAGAGTTCACTCAGCTCATGTCCATTGACTCATGTCTCATCCTCTGTCATCCCCTTCTCCTCCTGCCCCCAACCCCTCCCAGCATCAGAATCTTTTCCAATGAGTCAACTCTTCGCATGAGGTGGCCAAAGTACTGGAGTTTCAGCTTTAGCATCATTCCTTCCAAAGAACACCCAGGGCTGATTTCCTTTAGAATGGACTGGTTAGATATTCTTGCAGTCCAAGGGACTCTCAAGAGTCTTCTCCAACACCACAGTTCAAAAGCATCAATTCTTTGGCGCTCAGTGCTCGCTAGATATGGAATGATTACATGTAGCATTCCTGGAGAAATGTAATGAGAAATGATATCAGAAAAAAGTGACAGTGGCCAGATTGTGAGGGCCCTTGAATGCCAGATTCAGGCCTTTAGAGTTAATTATTTAAGAGTTATTAAAGGAGGGGAGTGACAGGGTCTAGCCTCTGACTTAAAAGGACAACTCTAGAGTTTACATAAACAGTGGAATAAAAGCAATGGGAATGGTACAGAAGGAAGACAACTAAGAGGCTACTTCAGTAGTCTAAATAAAAGATAACAAGGGCGTGGACTAAGATAGTGATGATGACAATGAGAGGGATGAGGATTTGGGAATCCTCAGTATGTGGGAGACATCCAAAGGTATGGAAATAGATGAACTTACCCTCAGAAAAAGTATAGACTGGAAAGAGAAGAGAATAAAACATCAAACTCTGGGGAAAGACTATGCTAATTATCTTGATTGTGACAATCACTTTACAATGAATATATATATCAAAATATCACATTTTACCCCTTAAATATATGTAATTTTTATTTACCAAATAATACCTCAATAAAACAGGGGATGGGAGAGACAAGGGAAGAGTTCTCAAATGAGAATGAAGAAAAACCAGAGGAGCAATAGGAGAACCAGTAGAGTACAGTGCTCTAAAAACCAAGGGCAGAAAGTCTCTGAAGGTCTACATTACCCTGGAGCTAGCCTTACTTTGATCTGCATATTGAAAAAAAAGTCTGTGATTGCACGTCATAATTTTGGCTCATAGTGAGTTTGTTGTCAACTACAACTCCCAAGTCGTAGCTACAAGAATTGAAATCCAGTCAGATTTCGCTGTCCTAGACATTTGCAGCTGCAAAAACAAGATCTATTATGTTATTAGTTAGTGTTATTGTGTTTGTTTTGACTTTCTATTCCAGCTTGTCCAGGAATTTTTTATATCTTGAGTTTGATATTCAGCATATTATTATCCAAGCTTTATATCATCTGCAATCTGATCAGCTCATTGTCTAGGTCTTCACCCATATACTAGATTAAAATGACTAGAAAAGAACCAGCTCCAATGTGGCACTAGAAATCTCCTTTAGGCTGATATAAAACATAAATCAATTATTTGAGGGTTCAAATTATTAACCTAGTTCTGTTCCATCATTCAGGCCATGTTTCTGCATTCTGTACACAAAGATGTCACAGAGAAAATGCACTGAAGACATTATCAGTTGAGTTCCGTGTTCAGTCATGTCCGACTCTTTGCGACCCCATGGATTTCAGCATGCCAGGCCTCCCTGTCCATCACCAACTCGCAGAGTTTACCCAAACTCTTGTCCTTTGATTCAGTGATGCCATCCAACCATCTCATCCTCCGTTGTCCCCTTCTCCTCCTTCCCTCAACCTTTCCTAGCATCAGGGTCTTTTCAAGTGAGTCAGTTCTTCACATCAGGTGGCCAAAGTATTCGAGTTTCAGCTTCAACATCAGTCCTTCCAATGAACACTTAGGACTGATCTCCTTTAGGATGAAATGGTTGGATCTCCTTGCAGTCCAAGGGACTCTCAAGAGTCTTCTCCAACACCACAGTTCAAAAGCATCAATTTTTCAGTGTTCAGTTTTCTTTACAGTCCAACTCTCACATCCATACATGACCACTGGAAAAACCATAGCCTTGACTAGATGGACCTTTGTTGACAAAGTAATGTCTCTGCTTTTTAATATGCTATATAGGTTGGTCATAACTTTCCTTCCAAGCAGTAAGTGTCTCTTAATCTTATGCTGCAATCACCATCTGCAGTGATTTTGGAGGCCAAGAAGATAAAGTATGTCACTGTTTCCACTGTTTGCCCATCTATTTGCCATGAAGTGATGGGACAGGATGCCATGATCTTCATTTTCTGAATGTAGAGCTTTAAGCCAACTTTTTCACTCTCCTCTTTCATTTTCATCAAGAGGCTCTTTTAGTTCTTCTTCACTTTCTGGCATAAGGGTGGTGCCATCTGTATGTCTGAGGTTATTGATATTTCTCCCAGCAATCTTGATTCCAGCTTGTGCTTCCTCCAGCTCAGCGTTTCTCATGATGTACTCTGCATCTGTTAAATAAGCAGGGTGACAATATACAGCCTTGACGTACTCCTTTTCCTATTTGGAACCAGTCTGTTGTTCCATGTCCAGTTTTAACTGTTGCTTCCTGACCTGCATACAGATTTCTCAAGAGGCAGGTCAAGTGGTCTAGTCAGAATTTTCCATAGTTTATTGTGATCCGCACAGTCAAAGGCTTTGGCATAGTCAATAAAGCAGAAATAGATGTTTTTCTGTAACTCTCTTGCTTTTTCCATGATCCAGCAGATGTTGGCAATTTGATCTTTGGTCCCTCTGCCTTTTCTAAAACCAGCTTGAACATTTGGAAGTTCATGGTTCATGTATTGCTGAAGTCTGGCTTGGAGAATTTTGAGCATTACTTTACTAGCGTGTGAGATAAGTGCAGTTGTGCAGTAGTGTGAGCATTCTTTGGCATTGCCTTTCTTTGGGATTGGAATGCAAACTGACCTTTTCCAGACCTGTGGCCACTGCTGAGTTTTCCAAATTTGCTGGCATATTGAGTGCAGCACTTTCACAGCATCACCTTTCAGGATTTGAAATAGCTCAACTGGAATTCCATCACCTCCACTAGCTTTGTTTGTAGTGATGCTAAGGCCCACTTGACTTCACATTCCAGGATGTCTGGCTCTAGATGAGTGATCACACCATCATGATTATCTGGGTCGTGAAGATCTTTTTTGTACAGTTCTTCTGTGTACTCTTGCCATCTCTTCTTAATATCTTCTGCTTCTGTTAGGTCCATACCATTTCTGTCCTTTATGGAGCCCATCTTTGCATGAAATATTCCCTTGGTATCTCTAATTTTCTTGAAGAGATCTCTGCTGCTGCTGCTAAGTCACTTCAATCATGTCTGACTCCGTGTGACCCCATAGATGGCAGCCCACCAGGCTCCCCCATCCCTGGGATTCTCCAGGCAAGAACACTGGAGTGGGTTGCCAATTCCTTCTCCAATGCATCAAAGTCAAAAGGGAAAGTGAAGTCGCTCAGTTGTGTCTGACCCTCAGGAACCCCATGGACTGCAGCCTTCCAGACTCCTCCGTCCATGGGATTTTCCAGGCAGGAGTACTGGAGTGGGGTGCCATTACCTTCTCTGGAAGAGATCTCTAGTCTTTCCCATTCTGTTATTTTCCTCTATTTCTTTGCATTGATTGCTGAAGAAGGCTTTCTTCTTTCTTCTTGCTATTCTTTGGAACTCTGCATTCAGATGCTTATATCTTTCCTTTTCTGCTGTGCTTTTCGCTTCTCTTCTTTTTACAGCTATTTGTAAGGCTTCCCCAGACAGCCATTTTGCTTTTTTGCCTTTCTTTTCCATGGGGATGGTCTTGATCCCTGTCTCCTGTACAATGAATGTCATGAACCTCATTCCATAGTTCATCAGGCACTCTATCTATCAAATCTAGGCCCTTAAATCTATATCTCACTTCCACTGTATAATCATAAGGGATTTGATTTAGGTCATACCTGAATGGTCTAGTGGTTTTCCCTGCTTTCTTCAATTTCAGTCTGAATTTGGTAGTAAGGAGTTCATGATCTGATCCACAGTCAGCTCCTGGTCTTGTTTTTGTTGACTGTATAGAGCTTCTCCATCTTTGGCTGCAGAGAATATAATCAATCTGATTTTGGTATTGACCATCTGGTGATGTCCATGTGTAGAGTCATCTCTTGTGTTGTTGGAAGAGGGTGTTTGCTATGACCAGTGCATTTTCTTGGCAAAACTCTATTAGTCTTTGGCCTGCTTCATTCCGCATTCCAAGGCCAAATTTGGCTGTTACTCCAGGTGTTTCTTGACTTCTACTTTTGCATTCCAGTCCCCTATAATGAAAAGAACATCTTTTTGGGGTGTTACTTCTAAAAGGTCTTGTAGGTCTTCATAGAACCCTTCAACTTCAGCTTCTTCGACTACCTGTATTCAAATCCCTGCTTTAACAAATGTTAGGTAATATGATCTTGAACTTATCTGTGTTCCTCCTGTTATAAAATAGGAAACTTGACAGAACCTACCTCAGTGGGTTGTTGTAGGAATTAAGTGTTTTTACAAGTAAAACACATAGTACAGGATCTGTCGTACAGTCTGTCTTAAGTAAATATTGGTGAGTATCATAATGTTTTCCTATAGTTATTCACTAGCAAATACCAGAGCCAGAACTGATCCACCAAATCTTTTAAGCCGAGGTTGAGTATCCTCTCCATTGCTAGATGTTATGTCTCAGGGTGCTTGCTGAACGCCATCTGTAGGGCTGTGGTGTTGCCCTAGTCTGTTGTCTGCAGAAGTTCTCAGCTACCTTTCTAGCTCACATTCCTCTGCATTTCTACCAGCCTCAGCAATCTCACTGTGCAGTCAATCCTGTATATGTGAAGTTCCTGGAGAGGAGAGGGACATGAAAATTAGCAAGGGACATATATTTCATAGTCAATAATACAGTTGACGTTTTGATATCATCAAATTTGACTAATTTAAACTTCAAAGGGCCAAAGAATCATTGAATTAAAGGAGTTGGAGTGATCTGTCATTCTTCAGCCTAGAGACTGTCAAACCTACCAGTTTAAATTTTGGTAGTTCCTTCGGAGAACTCACTGGGATCAAGAAAAAGCCTTCCTTAAATTTGAGTGTCCAATCCTTCAACAAAATTGTGGTGGTAGACAATCTCTTTTGTCCCTCCACCTTTGCTTTCTGAGTCCCTGGTCCTGCTTTTCAAAATTCCCCAGCTCTATGAACTGCATGCTGTCCAGTCTCTGGACTGTATGCATCTTGAAGTGATGAACCACAATTTACTCACCTTTTCATCTCCGGAATGTAGTGTGAGACAACAGTGTCCACGCATTGCTGATGCGAGCGATGCCACACACACCAAGAGGATCCCTTCTGTCGCCTCCTCCAAAACTTGGTCTCCTCAGTTGGTTTGCCTTAGCTGGTTGTCAGCCTGCTACACTAATTCACCAGAGAAAGCATGACAACAGCTAAATGCGAAGTAAATGTTCATTTTATCATACAAACTGCATTCAAAGGGTTTTAATAGTAGAAACCCAGGCAGTATTTATGAGAGTCAGAACGATATCTGGGGGGCAGCTGGACTTCCCTAACACCTTCATATCACACCACACAAACCGAAGCTTCTCTCTCCTATAAATAAAGGCTACTTGACTTTGATTGTTACACATTTTAGTTTAGATTTTATTAGGTTAATTTGGAGAGCCTCCATTCTACATATTAATTATCCCACCTAAATAATTTCTGAAAAGGCACAGCTTTCTTTAATCTTAAAAATGTCAATCATTGTCTCATTGTCCTCTTTTATAGCAAAGCCAGGCTGATGACCCAATACCTTGAGCACTCACTGACTCTTTAAGCCCTCATATCTTTCTCCACTTCCTACTCTTCATTTACATGCTTCCTCCAGGAAGCTGGAAGGAATCCAAAGGGTTAATTCTAGATCAACTCCTCATTTTGTAGGAGAGGAACCTGCAGAGATGTCAGTGACAGAATCTTGAATTCCCAGTCATTATTCCATGCCTTGTCCGTCTAAAGGTAAACAATGCATTGCCAGCTGCCTCCCTGACTTTTACCTGTCACCACCATCCTTTGAGCCCCTGAGGATTAAAATGGGTGTATTTTGACTCTTCTTTTTCTTCAGGCCTCCCCTTCCACATCAGGATATCTCTGACTTGTCTTTCTAGTCTGAGCTGTCCCATGACTCAGGGCTTTTTCTTTTTACAACTGTATTACTACAATAGGTTGTTAAATGGTTTCATTCTCTCTCTCCAGTTTCCTCCTCTTTTACAGAGTCAACCTTGCAGAACCATCTTAATATACCTCAAGTTTTTTTTTTAATTAATTAATTTGAGGATAATTGCTTTACAACATGGGGCTTCCCAGGTGGCACTGGTGGTAGAGAACCCACTTGCCAACGTGGGAGATGTAAGAGAGGCAGGTTCGATCCCTGGGCTGGGAAGATTCCCTGGAGAAGGGCACAGCAACTCACTCCAGTATTCTTGCCAGGAGAATCACGTGGAGAGAGGAGCCTGGTGGGCTATCGTCCATGGGGTCACACAGAGTCAGACACGACTGAAGTGATTCAGCATGCATGCACTTTACTGTATTGTGATGGTTTTGGCCATACATCAGCATGAATCGGCCACAGGTATACGTATGTCCCCTGCATCCTGAACCTCTCTCCCACTTTCCTCCCCAGCCTATCCCTCTGGGTTGTCCCAGAGAACCAACGCTGAGTGTCCTGCTTCATGTATCGAACTTGCACTGGTCATCTATTTTACTTGTGGTAATGTACACATTTCAATGCTGTTTTCTCAAATCATCCCACCCTTTCCCTCTCCCACTGAATCCAAAAGTCTTCTCTACATCTGTGTCTCCTTTGCTGCCTGCATGTACGATCATCAGTGCTGTCTTTCTAAATTCCATATATATGTGTTTTTTAATAGTTATAATAAAATGGTGACATTTTGCCAAGTAAAGTCAAATTCAACATGCATTTAGACTATCCATGAAATACAAGTTTATTACTGTCAAGACTTTCCAGTTCTGAAACCTATACTAGTAACTAGCTGAGCAACCTTAGGCAACTTCTATGAACTCTCATGTCCTCAGTGTGTTAAGTGGTAATATTATGAATACATGTGCCTAACTCATAGGTTTGCTTGAGAATTAGGTGAAATAATGAATGAAGAATGATTAGTAACAATAGTTGTCATAGGTAATATTTGCTGAGTCCATAATGCCTATGGACCAGGCATTATCCTAAGCTCTTTAAATGAATTGTATCATATTGACCCTTTAACATAGATCCATTATTATTTCTAGATGAGAAAACTAAGGTCCAAAGGAGTTCAGAAACTTTCCAAGATTAACAAGTCAAGAAGTGACGGAACCAAGATTCAGAACTGGGCAGTCAAACCTGGACCAACCTGTATACCACAGACTGGTACATAGAAAGCACTTAGTTAATGGTAGTTATTTTATTGTTGTTTTTATTATGAGTATTATTACATTAAAGAGAGGAGAAATCCTTTTTTCTGCCTGCCTTCCCAGTTTCTTTCAGAAGTTGAGCCTTAGCATCGCAGTGGGAATCCAGTTGGCTGGGTACCACGTATTCCTGCTTCCCAAAGAGAGGATGGAAGGATGACCAGGGATTCTTGCACTGCTGGGCCCTGTAATTACCCTGGCCCGCCCCATCCCTGTAATATTCTTGATAAAATGGGACTCACACAGGCAATCTCTAGCCCAGGAAGAGTTCACAGAGACAGGTCAAAGATTTGTTCTCTGATGGTGCTAGAGTTCCTTTAGGGCTTTCTCATGGTTGGGACCAGAACATTCTGTCTAGCGCTGCTTGTTTTTCCGCCTCAGAAGATAATTTAGGGAAGAGAATTTCCCCAGTGGCTTCCCAGCAAATAATTCTTTTGGTATATATTATAGTATTTCATTTCCTTCCCTTAGGGTACCTTTTGCATCAAATGGTCTAATTTAAATCTTCTTCCCTTTGATGATGCTAAAAACAAAACAAACCCCTCATTACTGGTTTTGATGTTCCTTCCCAGGTGCTCCTTGCATTCTTCTTTGGGCCACTCAGTTTCTGCATTGTGTTGACACACCAGGCCTTCCCTGCTCCCTTGCTTTCCTCAAGTGTCACTGCCCGCTGAGCATCTGGCTGTTTATATTTGAACATCTGGTCTTTCTGATTCATAGCATTTGACCTTGGCCTTCCAATAATGGGATTTTCATAGATCCTGGAATCATACAATGTTAAAGCCAGAAGGACTTTTGTAGATAACAAAGGCCATGTGATTCCTTTTACAGTGAAGAATCAAGACTCAGGGAAGCCAAGTGTCGGATGTACAACTACACAGCCTATGATAAGGGAAGCTAAACCAGACCCAAGAATTGCACTTCATTTATTTTTTTGTGAGTTAGATTATGATGCCTGGAAATAATAATATAAGGAATTTACAAGTGTCTTCTCCCAAAATGTCTATAGTTTTTCATATCAGTGGTTTTCCTAATACATTTCCAGGAGGCTCAAAGACTAGGAATTCCATGACCAAAAAAAAAAATGCAGCCATAAGAAGACACGAAGGACTTCCCTAGCAGTACAGTGGATAAGAATCCACCTGCCAATGCAGAGGACACAGGTTCCATCCCTTGTCTGGGAAGATTCCACATGCCGCAGAGCAGCTGAAGCCCAGGCACTGCAACGCCTGGATCCTGCACACTCTTTTAAGGGCCCACAAGCTGTAAGTACTGAGACCGCACACCACAACTACTGAGTCCACGTGCTCCAGCTCCTGAAGCCTGTGTGCATAGAGCCTGTGCCCCCCAACAGGGGAAGCCACCGCAGTGAGAAGCCTGTGCATTGCAGCAAAGAGTAGCCCCCATTCACTACAACTAGAGAAAGCCCGCATCCAGCAACAAAGACCCAGCATAGCCCAAAATAAATAAATATATAATTTTTAAGAATAAGGAAGACATGAGTTACAGAGCTGGGAACCTGTCCCAAAATGATCATCTTTCTATTCTAGCATACTTTGTACAGTGTACACAGCAAATCCTCAACAATGATGGTGATGAATGAGGACCAGGTCTCACGTTTCTCTGCTTTCAATTCTTTTTTTTTTTTTTTTTTTTACCATTTTGATCTCTATGTGTGTGTGTGCTCAGTTGCTCAGTTCTGTCTGACCCTTTGCGACCCCCTGGACTGTAGCCCATAAGGTTCCTCTATCCATGGAATTGTCCAGGCAAGAATATTGGAGTGGGTTGCCATTTTCTACTTCAGGGGATCTTCCAGACCCAGGAATTGAACCTGGGTCTCCTGCTTTGCAGGCAGATTCTTTACCATCTAGGGAGTATGCTGCTGCTAAGTCACTTCAGTCGTGTCCGACTCTGTGCGACCCCTAGACGGCAGCCCACCAGGCTCCTCCGTCCCTGGGATTCTCCAGGCAAGAACACTGGAGTGGGTTGCCATTTCCTTCTCCAATGCATGAAAGGGAAAAGTGAAAGTAAAGTCGCTCAGTTGTTTCTGACTTTTAGCGACCCCATGGTCTGCAGCCCTCCAAGGCTCCTCCGTCCACGGGATTTTCCAGGCAAGAGTACTAGGGAGTATAGCCCAGCTATTTCTGGGTTTCCAGACTTTTGGAAACCTGACTCATTCAGTTTAGAGTTCTTATGATGAGTGGGTATTCAGTAGCTGCCTTTCAATAGTGATGATGATAATTTCAAAGGGTTAGAGATCTACCCCCAAGCACGCATAGGTATTTTGAAACTTTTCTAAATTTGAGGAAGTGTGGTCTCAAAATAATACCAACTATTGCATAAAAGAAGCAATCTCTGGCCAGGTAGTTTGGAAAATACTGGATGAAACAGAATTAAACTGTTGGGTTGACTTGTTTTGTTTTTACTGGATCTTTAAAGCACTCTGTGAATCCTAAATTTCTAAAGGGGGACAGTAAAATATGTAGAATTTCCCAGACATATTTGACTGTCAAATCATTTATTCCTTGAACATCTTTTTCATGGAGGGTGATGTAACATGGAACAAACTTTGGGAAATGTTAAATATCCTTTGGGTTTCAATTAGAGTATGCTGCTGCTGCTGCTGCTAAGTTGCTTCAGTCGTGCCCAACTCTGTGCAACCCCATAGACGGCAGCCCATGAGGCTCCCGCATCCCTGGGATTCTCCAGGCAAGAACACTGGAGTGGGTTGCCATTTCCTTCTCCAATGCATGAAAGGGAAAAGTGAAAGTGAAGTCGCTCAGTCGCGTCCAACTCTTAGCGACCCCATGGACTGCAGTCTACCAGGCTCCTCTGTCCATGGGATTTTCCAGGCAAGAGTGCTGGAGTGGGGTGCCATTATACAGTGCTCCATTTGTTCTAAAACTGTTTCAGATGTTCAGATACCTTTCCTGCGGGTTTGTTACTTAGATACAATGACTTAGCCTGTGCTGCTGCTTCTCATATCATTTCAGGACCTGCTGCTGCTAAGTCGCTTCAGTCGTGTCCGACTCTGTGCGACCCCATAGACGGCAGCCCACCAGGCTCCTCCATCAATGGGATTTTCCAGGCAAGAGTACTGGAGTGGGGTGCCATTGCCGTCTCTGTTTCAGGACCTAGACACTGTTGTTTTTCAGCCTGAATTTCTCCAGACAGAGAATCGTAGCTTATTTAACTCTAAATTCATATGTGAGCCGCACAATTTTCAAGATCGTTTCAACTGTCCTATTGTAATCTGCAGTTTTCAAGGTGCAGGGTCACAAAGTCAGTGATGGCTATAGTAATGACAGCCAGCATTTTCGAGTATGCGCGATGGGCCACTTATTGTGCTAACAGCTTTACATGTAATAGCCTACCTACCTGCCACCAAAATCCTATGAGGCAGATTCTTTTTCCATCTTACACTTGAGGAAACTGAAGTCAGCTTATGCAACTTACTTTTCCTGAGAAGATCCCAGGTAAGGAGGGAATGCTGAGATTTGAACCTGATTGTCTTCAACTCTTAAGGATTGCTGTGCACCTCCCTTCCCATGTTACTTTTTAAAAAAATTTTATTGAAGGGTAAATGCTTTACAGAATTTTGTTGTTTTCTGTCAAAACTCAACATGAATCAGCCACAGGTATACATATATCCCCTCCCTTTTGAACCTGCCTCCCATCTCCCTCCCCATTCCACCCCTCTAGGTTGAGACAGAGCCTCTGTTTGAGTTTCCTGTGTTACTTCTATTTTTAAATATATATGCTGCCTTTTCAACCAGAATCCTTTATGAGCAGATACCACATGGTCCAGAGCTCAGTACAGTCTTCTGTCTGACAGCTCCTGGCATGCTATAGCCATTCCTCCTTTGAACATAAAGCTTATGCAACTGGCCTAAGCCATTCAGCTAGTGAGGTGGGCCTGAGATTTGGAACCTTCCTCCCCGACCCCCAACCCCCTCCCCCGCCTGTTCGCAGGGCGCATCAAGAGAGCTTTCTCCTTCCGGGGCACCTTTGCCAGGCTTTCCAGCATCCCATACAAGTTTTGTGCCCCACAGCCTCCAACGCATTCATTCTGCTTTTTCCCAAACAGACTCCGGTCCTACACCTGGTGAACTTTTTAATAAATGTACCCTGAAGCCAGTTTACCTCGTGAAGCAAGTTATAGTGTGCTGATTTTGTTGGTGGTGTTTGACCCCGGTTGAATTCCTTGGTTGGGAAGGTGCCCTGGAGAAGGGATAGGCTACCCATTCCAGTATTGGTGGACTTCCCCTGTGGTTCAACTGGTAAAGGATCTGCCTGCAATGAGGAAGACCTGGGTTCGATCCCTAGGTTGGGAAGCTCCCCTGGAGAAGGGAAAGGCTACCCACTCTAGTATTCTGGCCTGAAGAATTCCATGGACTACACGTGTAGTCCATGGTGTCTCAAAGACTCGGATTCGACTCAGCGACTTTCACTTTCTTTCTCAAGCGTTTGGAATCCTTTCCAGACACTGAAATCTATTTATGTAAAATGCAAACGTCGTGCTCTCCAGGGAGCGCGGGGCGTGGTTTATGGTGAGCCTCCTCCAGGGCATCCCATCCCCCAGGACTCCCATCCTCCATCCCCATGGCTCCCATTCCCAGTGGCTCTGTTCCGCGGGAAGCCCCACCCCCATCCTACCCTCACCATCAAGGATTCTGAAGCCCACCTGAGAGCAACGGAAATCCCCGCAGCCTGCTGAGCGGTGCATGGCCGGACACTGCCAGGCAAAGGCTTTAGCCCTAGCGTTTCTCTTTGTGGCCTTGGCCTCTGCGGCAGTCAGTCCCAGCAGCTGTCCCATCTCAGCCGGCTGGAGCCCATTTTCCTCACACGTTTCCTCCGAATTTCATCATGTCAGTTTCAAACAGCGCTGCTGAGAAGCCCCACAAGAAGGCCCGGACGTCACCATGCCCGGGCTCTCAGGTTTCCGACGAGAAGGCGAGCTGGCTAGTTGAGGGGCCAGAGTACAAGCCTGTCGAGCGCTTCTTGGATCAGTCTTGGCGGTGCCGAGATGGGCAGACCTTCTTTTGGGTGGAACTTCTCTCCCAAATTTAACGAAAAGGATGGGCCTGCTGAGAGAAGGAGCCAGAACCCTTGGTATGAGGTTGCACATGGTAGGCCTAGAAATCCTGCAGGAGGGACAGGCCTGGTTGGTAGAGAGCTTTGGGGGCGCTGGGGCCCCAATCATGCTGCAGACCCCATCTTAACCAGGTGGAAAAAGGACAGCAAGGGAAATAAAGTAACCCATCCTGTTTCTGGGAGACACATCCTGCAGTTTGTAGCTATCAAAAGAAAGGACTGTGGGGAATGGGCCATCCCAGGGGGAATGGTGGATCCAGGAGAGAAGATTTGCGCAGCACTGAAGAGAGAATTTGGTGAGGAAGCCGTGAACTCCTTACAGAAGTCCAGAGCAGACACACAGGAGCCAGAGAAACAATTGCACAAACTCTTCAGCCAGGAGCACTTTGCGGTCTACAAAGGCTACGTGGAGGATCCCCGGAACACAGATGACGCATGGGTGGAGACAGAGGCTGTGAACTATCGTGATGAAACAGGGGAGGTCATGGATCTTCTGCCCCTGGAAGCTGGCGATGATGAAAGTGAGATGGGTGGATATCGATGATAAACTCAAGCTTTATGCCAGCACTCCCAGTTTATTCAACTTGTGGCTGAGAAACGAGGTGCCCACTGGAGTGAACACTACCACGAGTACTGGCGTGGAGTCTCCTGTAAGCCAGAAGCCTGCAGATGAATACAGGTAGGTAAGAAGCAAACAGCCCAGAACTCACACTGAACTCACAGGGAAGACCATTGATCTTGGTGATGATTTCCCAAACTGTCCACAGGCTGGAGGCTTCGTATCAGGTAATAATACTAGACTCATATGGAGAAGTGAACTCATGAGTGTTGGCTTTCCAACTGGAAGAAGAAGAACGTCGTCACTTGTTGTATGTTACATATATGGCTTTAACCAAATTATACAACTAATGCTCTTTGAAGAATTACAGATAAAAGAGATAAATTTTTATCCACCATATCCTCTACTTTTCATCCTGCTTGCATTTGTCAATTCTTTCTCTTGATGTGTTAGACTGTGGTTTAAGTTTAGTGTATAATCTGAGTTTTAGAATAACATTTATTTTTCAAATTTAGCTTTATGTGATCTTATATTCACTGCTTTCAAGTACAGAAGTGCTCTGGTTATTCTTGTTTTTAGAACCTTCAGTTTTATGGGAAAATTCCGTCCCTATTTTAGTCCATAAGGATCAAGTACTTATGAACCAGAAAAAAAAAAAAAATGCAGTGACAAAATGAGTTTAATATCCAGCCTTTTCTCTGGTTATCACAGCTGTTTATTCTGAACAGAGTAGACTAAGCTAAAGACATTTGTTTCATCTCAGAAGACCCTACAAATGCCAATTCCTGTCGGGAAGGAGTCTATCAGGAGATGCATATAATCACAGCCTCTTAAAAAATACAATTCTCATCTACTTTTCTCCATTAAAAAAAAAACCCAACATATAAATAGAGAAAGTGTCTATAGTTAGTTTGCAAACAGAGATACCCCCTGATAATCACCAGTGAAGGGATCCCAGCAGCAACAAATAGGCCAGAAATACATTTCTTCCCTCTCTTGTCACCTAAAACAAGCCAGTTTTAACTTCATTGTATGTAATACAATGTATGGAAAATTAACTCAAACTACTGTGATGAGACTTTTATAGCTAAAGGAGAAAACTATTTGTAGTTTTATAGGTATTGATAATCTCATAAGAAAACGCAATTGTAGGCATTGATAATCTCATACGAAAATACTTCCATAATCATAACTAACACTTATATTCCACTTACCATGTGCACATACTCTTGTAAGTGCCTTATCAGAGTTATTTATTTATTCCTAAGGATTCCCCTAAGAGGAGGAAGGTACTCTTTTCTTTCTATATCTTTTATTATTTTTTAAAATGAATTTATTTTAATTGGAGGCTAATTACTTTACAATATTGTATTGGTTTTGCCATACACTGACTTGAATCCACCATGGGTGTACATGTGTTCCCCATCCTGAACCCCCCTCCCACCACCCTTCCCATCCCATCCCATCCCTCTGGGTCATCCCAGTGCACCAGCCCTGAGCACCCTGTCTCATGCATTGAACCTGGACAGGTGATCTGTTTCACATATGATAATGTACATGTTTCAATGCTATTCTCTCAAATCACCCCCCTCTTGCCTTCTCCCACAGAGTCCAAAAGATTGTTTACATCTGTGTCTCTTTTGCTATCTCGCATATAGGGTCATCGTTACCATCTTTCTAAATTCCATATATATGCATTAATATACTGTATTGGTGTTTTTCTTTCTGACGTACTTCACTCTGTATAATAGGCTCCAGTTTCATCCACCTCATTAGAACTGATTCAAATGTATTCTTTTTAATGGCTGAGTAATACTCCATTGTGTATATGTACCACAGCTTTCTTATCCATTCACCTGCTGATGGACATCTAGGTTGCTTCCATGTCCTGGCTATTGTAAACAGTGCTGTGATGAACAGTGGGGTACATATGTCTCTTTTAATTCTGGTTGGAGGAAGGTACTCTTACCTCACAGGCTCGGCTCTCTAGGGAGCAGACTCAGAGAGGGTGACTGACATTCTAAGAATGTTTCTCAGGGAGAGGTCTTGGACTCTTGAGGAAGGAAGGAGAAAGAAGCAGGGTTGGGTGGGGTGAGATGCTGAGGTGGAAGCCTAGTGAAGCACTCAGTCCACCCCACAGGGAGCTCTGGAGCTGGGAAGGCTCTACCAGCTGCCCTGAATTAGGGCAAAGATTCAGGCCTTGGTACTCTTTGTTGATCAGTCACTGGATGTGGGCTGCCCATGGAAGGGGGTGTGACCTAAGGAGAGACCATTTCCTCGGCCAAGGCCATGCCCAGAGAGGGCTCCCAGATGAATATCATCTTCTGAGATGAGTCCCCAGCAACTGAGAAGGGGGATCTGCAGAAGGCAAGGGTTAGGCACCACAGGGTCCACTGCATATCATCCCCCTGGTTTACAGATGATATGACTGAGGCACAGAGAAGTCACGGAACTTGCCAGTTATACCACCAGCGAATGATGGAGGTGGGATTAAAGCACAGATTTGGGGGCTCAGCAGCCCATCCCCTTGACCACAATACCACAGTCCCTCCAATCTGGAGGGTAAAATATTCGCCTGCAATGCAAGAGAACCCGGTTTGGTTCCTGGGATGGTAAGATCCCATGGAGAAAGATATGGCAACCCACTCCAGTATTCTTGCCCAGAGAATCCCATGGACAGAGGAGCCTGGTGGGCTACAGTCCATGGGGTCGCAGAGTTGGACACGACTGTGTGACTAACACTTGGAGTCCCAAGGTGCCCTGTGTTTCTTTAAAACAGAAAAGAAAATCACCACGACATCTCTTTCTACAAGCACATTCGGTCAGAAATCCTTTTATAAACCTGAAGGACATGTGCACGGCTTCATTTATTTTCCTCTTGAAGGATGTTGCATTTATACGGGTGATGACAACTGTAAAAACATTCACCCCTGGATGCCCACCTTTGTTCATGCTCAGGAAAAAATTTAATACTTGCTTTTCTTTGTAAATTCTATAACTGCTTGTTTTAAGGATGGAATCATCTGTCCTATATATTAGTCTCAACTTAGTAACTTTTCCAGATGAGATATGTCCCAGTCTTTATTTGAATAATTGGGGTACCTGGTTGGTCTAACATTATTTTGAACATTCCTAAACCTACATCATTATTTTTTTCAAAATGTAATAAGCTTCTAAAAAAAATATACTTACACACACACACACACACACACACACACACCCATAATCATTGCAAAGACATGAAATGATGAAGGTCTAATGTCTTAAACTTAATGTATCTAGGACAGAATTTTTGATTTTTTTTCCCCAAGAAAACTATTCTTTCATTACTCTTCCAAGGTAATTGGCACTAAAATCCACCCAAGTTGCACAAGAAAACAAGGAATTATCCTAGATTTCTTGCTTTTTTCACTCCCATATTCAATCCATCTGCAAAATTTAGCTCAACCTTCAACACAATGTATCTGGAATCATTCACTGCTTTCCACCTTCACTGACCACGCTAATCAAGCCACCACCCTCCTTTCCTAAGACTATCCTATTTGCCTCTTAACAGGCTCTCCTCCTCCCATGCTTGTCCTCCTACAGTTTGTTCTTCACAAAAAATGAATGACCTTTTTAAGAATGTCAGTTGCATGTCCCACCTATCTTCAAACTATCCAGTTATTTCCTTTTTTACATAAGACCCAAACTGTTCACCCAGGCTGCCTCTCCCGGGTGATGCCTACACTCTGGTCTGACTGAGTCACATTCTACCCTGCCTAGTCAAGCCTTTCTCTTCTGCCATTCATCATATTTGCCTTGATTCTTCCCTGCCTAGAATATCCTTCCATATCTTCACAGAGCTGGTTCTTTGGGTCAGTTAGATCTCATTCAAATAACACTTCCCAGAAGAGTTTTTCCAGTCATGTAATCTGAAGTAGCTTGTCCAATCCATTTTACTCTTTTACCCTGTTCTATTTTCTGCATAGTATTTAGCACCAGCTGAAATTATCCCATATATTTCTGTCAATTTTGGGTGATGCCTACACTCTGGTCTGACTGAGTCACATTCTACCCTGCCTAGTCAAGCCTTTCTCTTCTGCCATTCATCATATTTGCCTTGATTCTTCCCTGCCTAGAATATCCTTCCATATCTTCACAGAGCTGGTTCTTTGGGTCAGTTAGATCTCATTCAAATAACACTTCCCAGAAGAGTTTTTCCAGTCATGTAATCTGAAGTAGCTTGTCCAATCCATTTTACTCTTTTACCCTGTTCTATTTTCTGCATAGTATTTAGCACCAGCTGAAATTATCCCATATATTTCTGTCAATTTACATGAGAGTCTAGAGATTTTTCTTCTTGTTGACTAGTATACCACCAATGTCTAGAATAGTGTCTGGCATGTCAACACATTATTTGCTGGTATTTATTAACAGTTTTTTATAAAAATGTGTACATGTGTGTCTATGTATGTATGTGTGTGTGTGTGTATATATATATATAATGGCTGCACTGGTCTTTGCTGCTGCACACAGGATTTCTCCAGTTGCAGGGAGCGGGGACTGGTCTTTGCTGCAGTGTGCAGGCTTCTCATTGCCATGGCCTCTCTTGTTGCAGAGCATAGGCTCTAGGTGCCTGGGCCTCAGTAGTTGCAGCACACAGCCTCAGTAGCTGCGGCTCTCGAGTTCCAGAGCACATGGAATCCTCCAGGACCAGGGATCGAACTCGTGTCCTATGTGTTGACAGGCAGATTCTTATCCACTACACCACCGGGGAAGTCCCAACAGTTTGTATATACTCTTCTTTCTTTAAATAAAAATTATAAATGTGATCACAGTACCCTTGGCCTATCTTTTTTATTTAAAAAGATTTTTATCTTGAAATAATTTTAGACTTAGAAAAACATTGCAAAAATATTACATAGAGTTCCCATATTACCCTTCACCCAGCTTCTACAAATATTAAGAACTTGTTTATCTAGTACAATTATTGAAACCTAAAATTAGCATTGATTTAATATTTTTACTACTAACTAATCTACGATCTTATTCAAACTTTGCTAATTGTTCTACTAACGTACCTTTTCTGTTCTAGAATCCTAATTCCATTTAATTGTCATGTCTCTTTTATTTCTTCCAATTTTATAAAGCAAAGTGAAGTCATTCAGTCATGTCTGACTCTGCGACCCTGTGGACTGCAGCCTACCAGGCTCCTCCCTCCATGGGATTTTCCAGGCAAGAGTACTGGAGTGGGTGCCCTTGCCTTCTCCAGGGGCTCTTCCTGACCCAGGGATTGAGCCCCAGTCTGCCGCATTCAGGCAGATGCTTTACCATCTAAGCCAATCTTGTAAAGTAGCTCGATTTTTTTTATCTTTCATGACTTGACACTTTCCTAGGTACTGGCTGGTTTTTTTGTTCTGTTTTGTTTTTTAACTAGAATGTTCCACCATTCCACAATTCGGATTACTCTGACATTTTATTATGCACTGATCAAGGTAATGCATTTTTGTATGAACACCATATTTGGGATGTTGTTTGGCTAACATTTTATATTAAAAAAATTAAGGTAAAATTATCAGTGTAATCACTACCAGATAGTAATCAGTATATGCTCTATTTTAAAACGTCACTGTGGGATTTCCAACCACCTTGTATTACTTTGGGCCTGTATTTTTATATTTTTATGTGTTTCTGTGCACATGCACACACAATCAAATATATGTATGCTAACCCTCCCACCCCTCCTCTGAAAAGAAGTAACTAGGAAGCTCTGAATTTCATTCATGATCTTCTCTATCATCTTCCTTCAAGTTCCAGGGGTGACAGTCAAATACTGTGTATCCCACTGTTACCTACAAAAAAGGAAAAAAAGCCCTGCAAACCATCCCAAAACACAGTGGTTTAAAACAAAAGTATCAAGCTTGTAAGTTTGAAGGTGGACCACAAGGGCAGGACTTGACTGTGTGGTTTTTCTGGTCATGGCTGGGCTCATGTCTGAGAGCTGGCTGTCGTTTGGCTAATCTAGGATGACCTTGGGATGATGAAAGAGACTCTGCTCTGTGCCACAGGTCTTTCATCAAGGCTAGTCCAAGCATGTCCTTATGGCAATGGCCATGGGGCAAAGGTCAAATGGAAACATGAAAGCGTTCCTGAGTCCCAGACTCAGGACTGGCACCAAATCATTTCCCTGCATTCCATTAGAAACAGCAAGTCACAAGGTGAACCCAGATTTGATGCGTAGGAAAATGACTCTATCTCTTCAGTGAGGGGAAGTGAAAGGCCACGTGGCAAAGGGCATGGACACAGGTGTGAAGAATTGAGGCCACGTGACCACTCAGGAGTCCAACATCTACTGTGCCTTTAGCAGTTGCATTGAAATAAAATTCACACACCATACAGCTCCTCACTGAAAATGTACCATTTGGTGGTTTTAACTATATTCAAAAGGTTCACAATCACCTTTACAACATTTTCATCGTCCCATCAAGAAGCTCCATGGTCACAGAATTCCATTACAATTTCTTTCTTTTTTTTTTTGAGCCAAAGACTGTATCTGAATCATTTTTACATCCCCAGTGTCTAGCACAGGGTTTCTTCCACAGTGCTAGTGCTAAGTCGATTCAGTCATGTCCAGCTCTTTGTGACCCTATGGACTGTAGCCTGCCAGGCTCCTCTGTCCATGGGATTCTCCAGGCAAGAATACTGGAGTGGGTTGCAATGCCATTCTCCAGGGTGTTCCACAGTAGGTGCTCAATAAATGTCTGCCAAAAAAGAAATGAAGAACTAGCAGGTTTTACCTGCTCAACCCCGAAGTTTACCTACTATCATTTCTCAGGATTCTAGTGTCAATATTTTGGTGCAACTTTCTGCCACTTCCTCCCCCTGGCAAGGGTTGGGCAATTGTTCCCTTTGATGAATCATTTCCAGTTACTGTCAGCAGGATGCCGAACGTTCTTTTTTCTTTTTATCAGGGTTTTTATCAAACAGGATGACAAACGGTGAAAGTAAAATTATAATTACGAAGTCATTGGGTGGTGAGGTTTGCTTCATCCCTTGCTTAAAGTTTGGTACATACTGTCTCTGGGCACCTCCCTTGCCCTTTCTATATGGAAATAGCAGGTAACAGATACATTCACTCTGTGCCAGGCACTTTGCATGTATTATCATTGATGCTTTCTTATCAGAGCCAAATGAAACATTTTCAGAGAGCCTTCTATGAAGCCAATACAAATTTATCTGTGCCACTTCAAACTAGCAGCTTTTTGAGAGCAGAGGCTGTGCTTTCCTTCTTTTATCATCATCTCCTATGGCTGCATGTGTATTTAATAAGCTCCTGAGTATAAGAGCTAAACACCATTTTCTCCTTATTTAAAAAATTTAGAGTGAAGGAAGGAGTCAAAATACAATAAAAGCCATTTGATTCACTCTGATGAGTTTCATAATGCTAAAGTTCACATATGGCAGGTCACTTTCTAGGTGAGAATATTTTTCCCTTTTGGGAGTTCTTGAAAGGTTTTGATAGCATACGCTTTAAAAGTGGAAGATCGTCAAGACTTTCCTATATGTTATACGAGTGTGAAAAATCACATTTCGGTGTGGGAAGTTTTGTTCTTCAATTTGTCACAAACTAGCTGTAGGAACTTGGACAAATCACATCACCTATTCAAGTTTCCTTCTAGCTTATAATACTTTAAGTGTTAAATTGACAGATACTTGCAATACTTTTTACCTGTATGCTTTTGGAAAGAGTATGTAGGCTTACCTACCTAGAGTCGCTCAGTCACGTCTGACTCTTTTCGACCCGTGGACTGTAGCCCACCAGGCCCCTCTGTCCATGGGATTCTCCAGGCAAGAATATTGGAGTGGGTATGTAGGCTTACACATTTATAAATATTATATATTTGTAAAAAGTAAAATTATCAGAATAGGAATGGGAATTTATATACGGGAGAAATCTGAATCCTGTTGTGACTATATTTTCTTTTAAGAAAATAGTTTAAGAAAATTGATGTATTAATTATCTATTTCTACTTAGCAAAATAACCTCAAGTATACTTAAAATGACATATCACAGTTTCTGTGGGTCAGGAGTCTGAGCTCAGCTTCGCTGCCTTAGAATATCAAATGGCCACAGTCAGGTGTTGATTAGGGCTGCTGCCTTATTGGAGGCTTGACTGGGGAAGGATCTGAGTCCAAACTCATGTAGTCACTGGCACGATTTAATTCATTTCAGGTTGTTGCACTGAGGGCCTCTTTCTTGCTGACTCTTTTTTTTTTAATTCCCATTTTTATTGTTTTTAATTGGAGGATAATTGCTTTACAATATTGTATGAGTTTCTGCCATACATCAATATGAATCAGCTGTAAGAATATATATGTCTCCTCCCTCTTTAACCTCCCTCCTACCACCCACCCCATCCCACCCCTTCAGGTTGTCACAGAGCCCGGTTTGAGTTCCCTGAGTCATACATCAGAGACTGCCCTTAGTTGCTGGCCCTCTTCATGGGCTGCTGCTGCTGCTGCTAAGTCGCTTCAGTCGTGTCCGACTCTGTGTGACCCCATAGACGGCAGCCCACCAGGCTCCCCTGTCCCTGGGATTCTCCAGGCAAGAACACTGGAGTGGGTTGCCATTTCCTTCTCCAATGCATGAAAGTGAAAAGTGAAAGTGAAGTCGCTCAGTCATGTCCGACTCTTCGCCACCCTATGGGCTGCTGCTGCTGCTGCTGCTAAGTCGCTTCAGTCGTGTCTGACTCTGTGCGACCCCAGAGACGGCAGCCCACCAGGCTGCTCCGTCCATGGGATTTTCCAGGCAAGAGTACTGGAGTGGGGTGCCATTGCCTTCTCCACTTCATGGGCTAGCTCATAATAAATAGCTTACTTCTCCAAAGCCAATGAGAGAGAGAGTTTCCTAGGAAAGAAAAATAGGTTACAATGTTACATAATAGAATCATGAATGTCTGTTCATGTACATTTGTTGATTTGCTACTTTCCACCAGTTAGAAGTACATCACAGATCCCAGGTATCAATACACAGGGGGAAAGGATGACACACAGCGTGAGCACCAGGAAGTTGGGATCGTGGGGACCTCCCTAGAGTCTACTGGCCACAACTGGAAAATTACCAAATGTAAGTAAGCAGTAGAGTAGGATTAAATTCTAGGAGTGACTCCCTCGCCAAAATATGCACACAAATAACCCTATAACAAGGGAAGCATCCTGCTTCTTTCTTAGTCTCCCTTTCAGAAAATGCTGCCAGCCATAGCTCAGTCCTCAAACCTAGGAGCTGTCTTTGACACTTTGCTCTCTCTAGCCAGCCCAACCCTCAGTTCAACCCACCGTAAGATACCAGACATGGCCCTTCATTTCCACTGCTTCGCCGACACTTCCGGTTACCACTGTCCTTTCCCCAACCTGACTGCACCTCGGCCCTGGCCTGGATTCCACTTTTGCTCTCCTTTGTGAGCCACTTTCAAGTGTTAACCAGAGTGTTTTTCTTAAAACATAAATCAGATTGTGTTATTCTCCTGCTTAAAATCTTCCATTGACTTCCTACCGAATGTGTCAAGTCCAAACTCCTTTATCTGATTCATAAGACTGACATAAACTGACCTCGACCTGTTTCTTTAACTCCATCTTTTCTATAACATTTCTTTCTGTGCATATCTGCCTACTTAATTTGTGATAATAACATAAACTGTTTATTTCATAACCTAAAAATAATTTACAGTAAATAAAATTAGTACTTTTAAATAATTTAACAAAGAATATAATATCACTTGAATAAAGTAAGTTTTAATAAAGCTAATCATTTCAAGCTAACTTTTTTTGAGTAACAAAAACATTATTTAGCAATGGTGGCTTTTTATGAGTAATCCAATGTGTCATCCATTTGTGGGTGATCCATTGTATCATGTATCAGATAATTTGATTCAAAATGAGATATTCTAAAATAGATGAACTTCTGAAGCAACATGAAATTCAAACTTAAACTACTAAGATACACTAAGGCTAAAATAAGAGAGCAGGTTTATCCACAAAGTGATAAATTTTATTATTTTGGGAGAGGGGCAAGCAAAATTTATTATATAGGCAGCTTATTATTTGAGCTTAATCAAAATATGAAGTTATAAAATCATGTCTATAATAAAATCTAAAAGTAGGATTACACATTTATACAAGGCAATTTCCTTACATTTCTTATCAGTTAAAACCAGGAAAATTCACTTTCTAATTATCTGGGCCCAAACTATTCATTTATCATAGACTACAAAGACACCTGGATATGTTCACTCAGATAACATATAGCAGGAGAGCAGCCTTTAGGACTGACTGACTGGAATTGAATCCCACAGCTCAGTAGCTAAATGACCTCATTCAGTATATTCAAACCTTCCTGAGCCTCAGTTTCCTCATAAGTAAACAAGGATAACAATGCCCACTTCTCAGAGTTATTTTAAGGATTGTGGTGGTGATTTCACTAAGTTGTGTTCACTCTTGTGATCCCATGGACTGTAACCCGCCAGGCTCCTCCGTCTGTGGGATTTTTCCAGGCAAGAATACTGCAGTGAGTTGCCATTTTCTTCTCCAGGGGATCTTCTTGACCCAGAGACTGAACCTGTGTCTCCTGCATTGCAGGAAGATTCTTTACCCATTCAGTATATGGCATTTTTTTTTCTTTCTTTTTCCACCACTGCTTGGCTAACAAACCCAAAGGTACTGTAAACTGATCCACTTTCTATTTCCATTATGTTAGACCTAGGATCAACTTGGGCAGAAGAATTAGGAAAGTATTATAAAGACAGACTGTTCAAGACTTGTCTGATATAAAGGAGAATGAGGCAGAAGCCACTTGTGAGACTAAGATTTCAGCTGAAATGATAAGTTACATAGGAATGCTGAGGGAATTTGTGTTTGTTTTTGGCTGGGCAAATCATGGAAATCTTCAGGACACTTTTTGGTTAATGATATTATTTACTTACTGAATAAGCTATGCTGCTATTCCCCACACCCACATACATTTTGAATATAATGAATATTAGTATGAAACAGAAAACCGGTGTGGCTGTATTTTAGAAAAACTGTTGACTCTAACGTAAATTCATTACTTATATTTCTCACCAGAAGCAGTTGTTTTATTAGATGACTATTCTTTCACTATTATTTCATTTCCAGAGCAACAGGACCCTTAATTTTTTCAGATTACTTTTAGGAGAAAAGACATTGCGGGGACTTGCAATTTAATGAAGAAAATTCTTCTATGGCTTCTCACTTTGGGATGCTGTTAGATTGTGTTGGCATGGTGTAGGGAGAATCTTAGATTTATAAGTTCTGCAACCTCTTGGTGGTTTTAATGTTGTTATAGATTCTATAATATCACTGTATAATTTGTGTCATGGAGAGGCACTGTTTCATTAAGTTAGCTTGATTTGGTTAATAACCTACCAAAGTAAACTCAATGAAAAATTTCACTTTCTTTTTATATCCTGAATGTAACAGCTTATTCCTTGGTTAACATGGTGGGAGTTAATAGAAAATATGTATCGATTTCTGCCGTCAGTTCCTGGCACAGAGTTCCCAAAACCTTTGTAATTCCCTTAGTAATTAGAGGACTAGAAGCACCTTTTTTTCTAATGGGTGACTAGGTGGGCTCCTGGATGGCTCTTGGATGGAGACTGGTCACCAGAAAACCAAGCTATAATTTGGGATTTTCAGATCCACTCCTCATTCTACAGAGAATGAAGATAGACTGCAAATGGAATTAATAATCAATCATACCTTCTTGAGGGAGCCTCCATAAAATTCCAATAGCATGGGGTTTGGGAAGTTTCCGGGTGGATAAACATATCCACATTGGGAGAAAGATGTACCCCACCTCCATGAAGACAAAAGCTCCTATGATCAGGACCCTCTCAGACGTCACCCTATGTATCTTTTCATCTGTATCCTTTATCATATCCTATCATATGATATGATCATATCACATGAGTTCTCTGAGCCACTCTGGCAGCTTAATCAAACCCAGAGAGAGAGTCATTGGAACATCCAATCTATAGCTGGTTGGTCAGAAGCACAGGTGATGGCCTGGCTTTCAACTGGCCTCTGGAGTGTGAGGGGGTTGGGGTGGGGGAGGAGGGGCCGGGGCAGACTTGTGGGACTGCGCCCTTACCCTATGATATCTGAGCTCTCTTCCAGTAGATACTGTTAGAATTGAGTTATATTGTAGGACCTGGTATTGAAGAGAATTGTTCCATGTGGGGGGAAACCTCCACATATTTGGTGACAACAAGGGAAGTGTTTTGTGTCACAAACAAACAAAAATTGCAGGGAATAAGCACACAGTACAAAGGAAACAGACTAAACTGAGTTTTTCAATATACGGGAACACTCAAGTTCTCTCTTCCACTTGGGTTTATTGATAAGTAAGGTGACCAACTATCCCAGTTTGCTGGGGACTGTCCTGGTTTTCGCACTGAAAGTTCCATGTCCTCGGAAGCCTCTCAGCCCCAGGCAAACCAGGGTGGTTGGTCACTCTATAGGTTTGCTAGGCAAAAATATTTATTGAGTACCTACTATGTGCCAGGCATTAGTGTTACAATGGTGAGCAAAACATGCAACAGTCCCTGCCCTCACGGATCATAAAAACATACATCTTGACCATATCACATGGTCAAGATTCCTATTTGCATGGGAGACTTGATTCCTGGGATAAATGTTGAAGGATACTGAAGATAGTGAGATTCTAGGATTCCCTGGGTCATATAGCTCAACAGAGAGGAGATAGAGTTTCCCAACCTCTGGGGTCACTCTGCCTCCAGAAAGGCAGCACATTTACTACATAGGGAAAAAATACATTTATGAGTGCTCAATGCGTATGATGATGACTCTCGGGTCATCTTTCCCACCTCCATCCCCACTCTGCAGACCTTGAGCCAAGTCTCTCTCCTGGGGGTTTTAAGCAAGAGACAGGCCACTGTAAGTGCTTAAAAAGAAATGTAATTGACTACTTTTTCAGACCTCAACGACTAGATAAAAATATTATCCCAGATTCTAGAACTTCATCAATGATCACAATTAGGGCAGAAAAGCCCAGCACCAAATGCACTGGAAAGCCTTCACACCGTTAGGGTGCAGTGGGGCTCTGGGTGTGTGTTAGAAGAGGCAGTGCAGGACAGCAGCTGAGGAGCCCATCAGAAGGGTGGGCTACACTTCCCTATACTTGGGCAAGTATAGGGTGTCAAATATGGCCTGTAGATTTGGATGGACACAAATGCCCTTGTACTTATCACTGGAGCCTTCTAAATGCCAAGACGGATATAATGCAGGGAAGCAAAGTCTATACAAAGAGGTTAATAGAGACCCTCAGGACTTCCGTGGTGGTCCAGTGGCTAAGACTCTGTGCTCCTAATGCAGGGGGCCTGAGTTCCATTCCTGGTCAGGGAACCAGGTCCCACATATCACAACTATTAACGAGTTTAAATGCAGCAACTAAGAGTTTGCATGCTGCAACTAAAGATCCGGCAAGCTGCAACAAAGATAAAAAAATCTCATGTGACACACCAAGACCCGGCACAGGGCACAGCCAAATAAATACTTTTTAAAAGACCCTGAAGGCACAGTCACCTTCTGCGAGCCAGCAATGGCTCCTGCCGCTCTCCTTTGTGCTCCCAAAGCAGTATGCTGGTGCCCATGGGAGTTGCTCATGTCAGCCTTGGCCTCCGCCTGAGAACAGACTCCTGGAAGACCAGATTCCGTGGTGTGCCTAGGCTTTTATATCATCTTCTGTATTCGATCCCCTGAGCCTGGTGGTTAAAGCATCTGCCTGCAATGCAGGAGACCCGGGTTCGATCCCCGCGTCGGGAAGATCCCCTGGAGAAGGAAATGGCAACCCACTCCAGTATTCTTGCCTGGAGAATCCCACAGACGGAGGAGCCTGATAGGCTACAGTCCACGGGGTCGCAAAGAGTCGGACACGACTGAGCGACTTCCCTTTCTCCCTTCCCTTTCCGTATTTGTGTCCCCATAGTATTCATACTTATTCCAGTGTGTCCAGCACATGTTTGTTGGACTGAATGATGAGTGTGAGCTATTATTTGGAGTAAGAAGCGAAGCTACAAAATTCGACCAGATGATAATAACCAGGGATCTACCGTCAAAAAGGCGTTTACTCACATTATAGCAATTCTTCCTGAATCAGAACCAGATATAGAAATAAAGTTTAGAATAATACAAATTCTTTAAGTTAGTCTTGAAATCCACAGGAAAGAAATATATTGTGTTTTGTCCTGAGTGGTGATCAGGAATAGCTACAGAAAGTAGCTGTGGGTGAACTGCTACAGAACAGTGACAACATGATTGAATTCAGGATCTTTAGGGAGAGGAAAAGGAAGGGAAAAAATCCATTAAGATGTTTAATTTTAAAAAGGAAATAAGACCAAATTGCTAGACTGAAATAAATACTTGTAGTTCGTTTTTTAAATATTACAAAGAATTTAAAAATACCTTCTTAAGAAATGGATATCACCAATTTTAAGAGTTAGATGCTGCAGGAAAAATCCTATGTTATTCACTAGAGCAGTAACAAACTCTCTAGAGGTAAAGGGTTTCATGGGAGAAGGGAAACATTCCACAGATGACAGAAACAGGAAAGCATTTTACTTCTGTCAGATCGAATTCACATCAAAAATTAGTCAGAAATTCAAGGACCACATAGAACAAGGAACACTGTTTTCACATGAACCGTCTCTGAGTGACTAGGACTGTGAAATCACTCAAGCTGCAAGATCAAGGACTCCTGAATCAAGCATGAACTATTTGGGGAAACTGTTCTGTAAGGGGAAATCACGCCTCCGGTATTTTCCATACCCCAGGAATCCCCCTGGGGTCACATGTATCTATTTGAGAATGGGGTCTCCATGGACATGGTAAATATTGACAATGATCAGCTTTTCTCTAGATTGCATAGCACAGACAATCCTGATGTTAAGATTTGATGAAACTGAGGGGAATGTGTAGTCAAGGGCACAAGAAAGCTCCTCCGAGAAGCGGATTGAAGATAGTCTTTAGTCTTGCCTGTGAGCCATCATAAATGCCACCATAAACACCACCGGAAGCCTTAGTGTAGGTAAGGGCCAGATCAGCCGCACAGACTAAAACTAATCTGGTTTATACTTGAAAGAAGTTGGGTTTCTATGTTAGAGATGTTATGCCCTGCTGGTAGGCTATGGTCAAAGAAGACGTGCAAGGTGAGTTATCCTCGACTCGAAACTTTGGGTCCCAGGACCAAAAAAATTAAAGTTTATTGAGGACTCCAAAGAGCTATCTATTAGTTTATTTTTAAATTACAATAAACCCATCACAAGTTAATATAAATAAAAACCTTTAACTATTTTTTTCCAAATTAAAAATTAGTGAGAAGAAAGGTGTTTATACATATTTAGAAATCTTTTTAGTATATGGCTTAGGAGAACAGAGTGGATGATTATATTTGCTTCTGTATTCAACTGTTGCAATGCAGTTTTGATTGAAGTAGATGACGCATATGTGACCTCAGAGAGAGATATATTTAGAAGGGGAGTATATTTGCATAGACTTTTTAAGGTATTGTGGCTATTCTTTGATACTACACTAAGACTCACTAAGTGATGACGTTTTAGAGGTTAGTTGCAATGTGGAATCTGAAACCATATTAACTATCTTATGGTGCTGGGAGGGATTGAGGGCAGGAGGAGAAGGGGACAACAGAGGATGAGATGGCTGGATGGCATCACCGACTCGATGCACATGAGTTTGGGTGAACTCCAGGAGATAAGTGGTGATAAGGAGTGACCTAGAGACTGTCGTACTGAATGGAGTAAGTCAAATGAAAAAAGACAAATATCGTATGATATCACTTACAGCGGAATCTAAAAAAATGGTACCAATGAACCTATTTACAAAACAGAAATAGGGTCACAGATGTAGAAAACATACTTTTGGTTAGCAAGGGGGAGAGTGCGGGAGGGAGGGACAACTTGGAAGATTGGAATTGATATACATGCACTAAGCTAAGCTAAATTGCTTCAGTCGTGTCCGACTCTGTGCGACCCCATAGACGGCAGCCCACCAGGCTCCCCCGTCCCTGGGATTCTCCAGGCAAGAACACTGGAGTGGGCTGCCATTTCCTTCTCCAATGCATGAAAGTGAAAAGTGAAAGTGAAGTCGCTCAGTCGCGTCCGACTCTTAGCGACCCCATGGACTGCAGCCTTCCAGGCTCCTCTGTCCATGGGATTTTCCAGGCAAGAGTACTGGAGTGGGGTGCCATTGCCTTCTCCATGTATACTATTTTGTATACATGCACTACTGTATACAAAATAGTTAATTAATAGGAACCCACAGCAGAGTACAGGGAACTCCACTCAGTACTCTGTAATGACCTATGTGGGAAAAGACTCTGAAAAAGAGTGGATTTACAGTATGGCAGGGAGACTTCTGGAGCACTTAACCAGTGTCTGTTCCTTGGTGTTTCTAGCATCCAGGGTGTTTGTAGGACTGTACTTCAGAAGCTGCTTGAGGAGACACTCTTCCTTTCTTTTGTGAAAACTTGAACATTTAAACAGAGGATTATGCCGAGTGGCCTGGGTAGTCTCTAGATCGAATGCTTGTGTCTCCCTAAATTTTGTAAATGGAGCCCTAACCGCAATGTGACGGCACTTGGAGGTGAGGTTTTGGGTGATTAGGCTATGAGGGTGGGGCCTGCATGAAGGGGATTAGTGCTCTTAAAAAGCTATCCCCAAAGAGCTCCCTTGGCAGAACTCTGTTCTACACTGTGGGGACACAGAGAAAAGATGGCCATCTATAAAGCAGAACAGACTCTTGCCAGACACTGAATCTGTTGGTGCCTTTATATGGACATCTTAGTCTCCAGAACTATCAGAAATACGTGTTGCTTAAGTCACCCAGCTTATGATATCCATTGCTGCTGCTGCTGCTAAGTCGCTTCAGTTGTGTCCAACTCTGTGTGACCCCATAGATAGCAGCCCATCAGGCTCCCTGTCCCTGGGATTTTCCAGGCCAAGAACACTGGAGTGGGTTGCCATTTCCTTCTCCAATGCATGAAAGTTAAAAGTGAAAGTAAAGTCGCTCAGTCATGCCTGACTCTTAGCGACTCCATGGACAGCCCACCAGGCTCCTCTGTCCATGGGATTTTCCAGGCAAGAGTACTGGAGTGGGGTGCCATCGCCTTCTCCAATGATATCCATTAAAGAAGCACAAATGGACTAATATGTGCAGGAAGCAAGAAGCCAAAGCAGGTAAAAGGAAGTGATTTCTGAAGATGGAGCTGAAGTTGGTGAGGAAGAACCAGAGACATATTAATACATGGTGGGACCCCGGGGGGGTGGTTGTGGGGCACCTCAGGAGGTGTCTTTGGGCTTTTAGCTAACATTTATATAGCTACCGCAGCATGCCAGGTACTGTGTAGAGAGAACCTTACCAAGGGTGTTACTCCAGTGAAGAACAGTTCGTTTCATGAACTGGGTCTGAGATCTGTTGTTTAAGTTCCTCACCTCACTACACATGTCTTTTCTTAAAACTTACAACTTGCTAGAGAGCACTTTGTTAGCAATCCACATCCTCCACAATGCTTATATCACATTCTTTTCCTATTGGCAATCCCCATGTTGCTTTCCAAAATAGCTTAGTTTCGGGACTTCGCTAGTGGTCCAGTGGCTAAGACTGTGAGTTCTCAATGCAGTGGGCCCACATCGGTCTCTGGTCTTGGAATTAGAGCCCACATTCTATAATTAAGAGTTCACAGACAGCGGCTAAAGCTCCTGTATGCTGCAACGAAGGCTGAAAATCCCACATGCTGCAACTAAGACCAGGTGTGGCTAATAAATCAATAAATACAATAAACATTTAAAACAATAAAATAAAGTTAACTTAAGTTCATAGAGTTGATGTGCATTTAGAGTTATAAGGAAAGAACCTAAGATTCCTCTGAGGGGACCCTGGAGGTCAACCAGGAAGGTTTGCAGGAGATACTGTCTAATGGTCCTAATGTTGAACATGAGGGAGAGAGGAAACAGAACTTGTTTGCACATAGGTACTTTCCCAAGTGGAATGCTCTGATAAGGTCCAAGTCACGGCAGGTCTAGAGGCTGTGGAACAGCAAGCGCATGAAAGCTCGGTTAAAAATTCCCATCACAGTTTCAGTTGAACACTTGGTTTGTTTATCAATGTGATCAGAAGATGTCTTAGGCCAGGGTGCCCTGGGTTTGCTGTGGTCTGTAAATAGTGCCACCCTGATGGGAAGAAAGGTCATGAGAACGAAGGAGAGAGGAGGAGAAGGAAAGAGGAAAGAAAGCAACTGAAACTGAAAGGTCAAGGGGAGAGGTGGTTTTCTGGTGTGTATGTGGAAGTGAAACTGAACCCTACTTCTTACTCCATCCCCCCAGCACCCTGCAGGTCCTGTGTCTGCTTATCAGCCCCGCTGAGGAGCTGGAAGTTTACTCTATCAGCTAACTCCGTTCACTAACTCTGTTCCTGGTTCCTTTGGCCTCTTCACGGTGATGCAATTTGAAGAACTGAGGGCCTTGCCTAAGAAACTAGGATTCGTCTCTTTCTGGGCATGTTTGGAAATGGTTGAGCCTACTGGGGGTCTATTTATGTGAGTGTCTCTAGGCTGATGAAAAGAATTTTTCCCAAGAAAGAGGTGAGGTATACAAACTCAGTTCAACGATGAGGGGTGGAGGTCAAATTTATATTCATTTTGAATATAATGAAGGGTATACCAGGGTGATTTTAGGGAAAGCTAAGGTGGCAAGACTTAAAAAAAAAAAAGTCATTAACTAGGAGAAGGCATTTTTCCCCCCTTTGACTGCACTGCACGGCATGTGGGATCTTAGTTCCCTGACCAGGAATTGAACCCACATCCTCTCCATTGGAAAGGCAGAGTTTTAACCACTGGACTGCCAGGACATTTGCAATACATTCAAGTAATAAATGATAGTATTCTGAGTGAATAAATACTTCTCTCTCTTCTTCTTTTTAGTTTCACAAATAGCCGAATACCATATACAAAGCCTGTGTGTGCCCAGCAAGGGGGTAAGGTAAAGGCTGTATTCAAGGATTAAAAATAAAAGTGGATAATATACCATAAAATGAAAAGGAGAAAAGGGCAGTGGTGGACACCTGAGTGTCCCAGTCATCTGGGCAATAAGCCTCTTTTGGGGCAGCACTAAGGTACAGAGAATGTCCAGGGGGATTTCTTCCATGAACCTGTGAGGGGTCTCATCCTCTGACTTCCTGACCTCAGTGGAACAGAGCTGAGAGGGAAGCGACAGACGAGGCCTGAGGATGACTGCCAGGACCCAGCTGTGAACGTGGTGAGGACTTCAGCATGAGAGAATGTTAGAGAGGCAGGAGGGTGGATGTAAACAAGAGATGAGTATTACAGGCCAGATGCATAGATCAATGTGAGAATGTATCAGTCAGCAACCCCGCAAGGGACAGAGGGCACACCCAAGCGGGGTCATTAAGAAGAGTCTAAGAATACAAAGGAACTTATCTTTGAAACAGAAACAGACTCACAGACAGAGAACAGACTTGTGGTTGCCAAGGGAGGGGGCAGTAGGGGAGGGATTGACTGGGAGTTTGGGTTTAGGAAATGCAGACTATTACATCAGTTCAATTCAGTTGCTCAGTTGTGTCGACTCTTTGCAACCCCATGGACTGCAGCATGCCAGGTTTCCATGTCCATCACCAACTCCCAGAGCTTGCTCAAACTAATGTCCATCAAGTCAATGATGCCATCCAACCATCTCATCTTCTACAGTCCCCTTCTCCTCCTGCCGTCAGTCTTTCCCAGCATCGGAGTCTTTTCCAAGAAGTCAGTTCTTTGCATGAGGTGGCCAAAGTATTGGAGTTTCAGCTTCAGCATCATTCCTTCCAATGAATATTCAGGACTGATCTCCTTCAGAATAGACTGGTTGGATCTCCTTGCAGTCCAAGGGACTCTCAAGAGTCTTCTCCAACACCACAGTTCAAAAGCATCAATTCTTCAGCGCTCAGCTTTCTTTATAGTCCAAGTCTCACATCCACACATGACTATTGGAAAAACCATAGCTTCGACTAGATGGACCTTTGTTGGCAAAGTAATATCTCTGCTTTTTAATATGCTATCTAGGCTTGTCATAGCTTTTCTTCCAAGGAGCGAGTGTCTTTTAATTTCATGGCTGCAATCAACATCTGCAGTGATTTTGGAGCCTAAGAAAATAAAGTCTGTCACTGTTTCTACTGTTTCCCCATCTATTTGCCATGAAGTGATGGGACTGGATGCCATGATCTTAGTTTTTTGAATATTGAGTTTGAAGCCAGCCAACTTTCTACATACAGAATGGATAACCAACAAGGTCCTGCAAGGAACTATATTCAATATTCTGTAATAAACTATAACAGAAAAGAATTTTAAAAAAGAGAAGAGTCCAAGAAAAGGTTGATTTCAACCTTTCAAGAAATTTGACAAGGAATGGTGCAGAACTCAGGAGCAGTCATAGTGGGGAGCATTTTCCACTCCCAGGCCCACAGGGACAAGGGAAGAAACCTATTACCAGGATGCTAGTGGTAAAGAACCCACCTGCCAATGCAGGAAAGGTAAGAGACGTGTGATCAATCCCTGGGTCAAGAAGATCCCCTGGAGTAGGAAATGGTAACCCACTCCAGTATTCTTGCCGGAGAATCCCATGGACAGAGGAGCCTGGCGGGCTACAGCAGGGTCGCAAAGAGTCAGACACGACTGAGCCACCGAGCATGCACTCCCAGGACAAAAGGAGAGAAGTTCACAGAACTGCTTTGTGGAAGCTGCGGAGCTGTTGTTTTTGGCAGACCCTGCTGCACTCAATTTCTCTGACTTGGGGTTGGCCAAATCCAGCTGATGCCAGAGGGCAAAGGAGCCTGCTAAATGCAAATCTGTAGAGATTAGTCTACAGAGCAGTGTAGAGAGTGGATCTGGAGAAATAAATGGGAGATCTCAGCACAGAGCATATTCCTAAGCTGCTCCATATGGCTGGCTTTTCATCTTCCTCCCCCAATGAGGCTAAAAGACAGCATGACGGGCTGGGGCTCAGAGATAATGCCTGGTGTGGTCATTATTTTTTTGTAAAAGAATGCCACTGGGGAGAAAAAATAATTTTCCTTCTAACCTTTTGAGTTCTTAGCCAAGATCCTTGTCATAAGACAGTTTAACAAGAGAAAGACAAATAGAAATTTATTAACATGTACACCTCATTTATACACAGGTGATATTCAAAGAAAACTGAGTAAACTCCCTGAGGTGGCTTAGAATTCAGGCTTAAATACCCATCTTCAAAGGGAAAGAGGAGTGTAGGCCTCTTGGTGTGGAATAAATGATTTCCAGGAAAGATGAATGGGTCTTTAGAGGGATGGATGGGAGGTGTGACAGTTTGTGACAAAGTTTGCTTCTAGACTCCTCTCCTGTGATAGCTTCTGGAGTGGCTCAGTGGTAAAGAATCCACCTGCAATGCAGGAGATGAGAGTTCAATCCCTGGGTCGGGAAGATCCCCTGGAGAAGGAAATGGCCATCCACTCCAGTATTCTTGCCCAGGAAATCCCATGGATAGAGGAGTCTGGCAGGCTACATTCCATGGAGTTGCAAAAGAGTTGGATAAGACATAGTGACTAAACAACAACTCCGTGATGAGTCAACCTTCCCTGGTCGATGGATCTGTCAGGGAAGGACTTAGTAACTGAGTTCTTTTTGCAGGATCTGTCTTCAGGCAGAAAAGGGGAGTTTAGAGAAAGCCCTTCCCTGCGTTTGCTGTTTTTCAAGTACCTAAACTCAAAATAATCAACATACCAAAGCAGTTTATTTTGGAGTGTGTATCCTGAACTCCTACAGTCATAAGTTGGGATTGAAGATTATGATTCCCACCAATTTTTTTTTAAATCTTAAAGAAAAATGCTTACTGTTTATTATTAAAAGAGCAATGTATATGCATTGCAGAAAATCTATAAAACACTGAAGATATCAAGAAGGAAACAAACCATGCTGGTAAGTCTACACCCTGAGATAATAACCACTTGAATTCTGGTGAATATATTTCTAGTTTTCTTTTTCTGTGTGTATGCATATGTGTGCATGCACAAAGTGTGTGGGTGTGTGTTATACATCTTGATTAAAAAGCAGTTGAATGAATTACAACATTCAATACACCATGCAACTTCCACCTGTAGACATACATCAGAAAGTTTTATGTTCGTACTACTTTAATTCATAGCCTTAAGGAAATGAAGTAGTAAATCTCAATGGTCACTTTAACTGCGGTTGGTGACGCTAGGATGAGTTACACTGCAGAGCTGATGGGTGCAGTGTGGCGAGAGGGGCACATTCTAACCATTTGTAAGGGTAGAGAATGGATTTCGATTATATGCTGATGTATGACTTAATTAGTACATAATTCCTTTTTGTAAGGATTCGTCTCTTTTCAAATAATTTCATATTTTTAAAATTGCTGTTTAGTCACTCAGTCATGTCCGACTCTTTTGTGACTCCGTGGACTGTAGCCCACTGGGTTCCTCTGTCTGTGGGATTTCCCAGGCAAGAATACTGGAGCAGGTTGCCATTTCCTTCTCCAGGGGATCTTCCCAACCCAGGGACTGAACCCGTGTCTCCTGCTTGGCAGGCACTTAGCACTGAGGTACCTGGGAAGCTTAAGGTCTGTCATCTGTATGGTTTATATCCTGCTCTTTTCACTTGCATGAGATCCTGACTGTCTTCCTGTTTCCTGAAACAGTGTATGAATAGTATTGTTTCCCTCTCCACAACCCCTGGAAGGGACAGCTCTGATTACCACACAACCCTGCTCACCTTTCAACCTTTTTATTCATTGCTGATTGGACCAGAGGTAGGCATCTGACACAAGCTGGAACATCATACATCCAGCTACAGAAATTAGTTAATCTCACTTAAGAATTTAGTCTGAGGGACACAGGCTGTGATGAACATCTTGTTCATAAACGTGTATGTGTGTGTGTGTGTGTGTGTGTGTGTGTGTGAGAATGATGACTTCCTTAGGGCACACTCCTAGAAGGTCAGTTACCTAGATAGAAAGATCTGCAACATTAAGCATCTCAACAGATATGCCCAAGTCCCTCTCTCGGGAAGTTGTGTGTACACCTATATGCATTGTGAAATGCCTGTTGCCAGCTCCTTTCAATCTGCGTTAGGATAGAAATCATAATTTATTTGAAAGCTCTTCCATTAACAGGGTTCCGATAAAAAGGTGAAAGCCCACAAAAGGAGCTTAGTCAGGCTATGTGTTTCCCTATATTGATCTGTGTACATTAAAAATATATATTAATGGAGCCCAAGTTGCTTGAAAGGTTAGTTTCAAGTAGTTGCCATGGGATCTAGGGTGGGGAAGGAAGAAAGAAGTGACCTGTGAAGATGCCCTACTGAGGAAGAGGAAAACTGAGGTTTTAAGAAGTTAAAATCGAATACAGTATTGTAAAGCAAAACAAACTAAAAAATAAAAATTAATTAAAAAAAAAGAAGTTAAAATCTCCATTCCTCATAAAAGGGTGGAAGCCGGGTATCTGAGCATAGAATCTGAACGTTTGATTGTGGGCTCTGAGGAATGGTCAATGGACATTTCTCTACAACGTGCTCTAGGCTCTCCTGTCATCTCTGGCCACTGCTGCTGTGGCACAGGAAGGATGTGGAAAATGCCTGGTGCCACCCATCCAAAGAAAGCATCCAGTAAATGCTAGCTAACAGGAGATGAAAAGCTAATAACGAAAGTGAAGTGTCCAAATGACTTAATTTTGTCCCATACCTGACCAACTATAATTAGTTAATTTATCCTTAGGTCAAATTCTCATTGCCTGTTACACACACACACAAACACACACTCTCAAACCAGAATGTATACATACATGTATGCCTATACCTTCAAGGGCGTGACCTTGGGTGCTCAGCTCAACTCCTCTGTGCCATCTTCTCCATCTGGGAAACGGCAGCATCCTTGGAAGTTTGAGGAGGTGGCACGCGTTGGTGGACGTGCTCCGTTCTTGTCATCTCAGTCTGTTTTTGTGGGTCATAGGTAGAGAAGTGGCGCCAGTGGTAAAGAAAGTGCCTGCCAGTGCAGGTAAACATAAAGAGCTGGGTTCGCTCCCTGGGTGGGAAGATTTGCTGCAGGAGGCGTGGCAGCCCACTCCAGTATTCTTGCCTGGAGAATCTCACGGACAGAGGGGCCTGGTGGACTGCAGTCCCAAAGAGTCGGACACGACTGAAGTGACTTAGCACGCATTTCAAGGATTTTATCTTGTGATAAAGCCTTTTCCACCATTCCCCCAGCCACTCCCAAACTGCACAGTGGTACTATTTTTTTTTTCTCTCCTTTCAGGGTATCTGTTCCTTTTGATTTCTAGCACGGCTCTAATTTCTTCCAGCTGTTGATGCCACACCTCCTCTCCCTCCTTCCTCCACCACTTCCCTGATCCATCTCATTTCTAATCTCTCCGTAAAACTCAGAATGCTGTCTGTGCCAGGAAAGAGAAAGGTTTTCCGCATCAGGAGGTTTGACACGCCGGTGCTGCAGGAAGTGGGGCGATATAATGACACCATTACGTTTCTGACATTTAGATGCCTTTTATGAGCCATCTAGCTTTGTGAACCCTTGTTTTCTGTAATCAGAGATTCTTAAAGGTGGAAGAGAGTTTATAAAGCATTGATGCCAACCTCGTGACTGTTGTTAGAATCTCTTCTAGTATATCCTTAACAGATGGGTACCCAGGCTCACCGGGTACTTTCAGTGACTAAGGGCTAACGATCTCCTAGGGTAATCTCTTCCTCTGTGAGAAACTCGATCTTGAGAAACATCTTCCCTTCACCAAATCGAATCTGCTACTCTGTCACCTCTATCCAGTGGTGTCAGGAATCAAGTAAGTCTAGCCTTCTTTCATGGGATGGCCAATCACACCTTTGTAGACAGTCATTATGTCTCCCTAAACCCTCAATTTCACCCTCCTGCACGAATGTCCCCATTGCAGTCCAGATGGCTGTCCTTGGAACGCATTCACCGCACTGTCACCATCTTTGAAATCACCTAGAGCAGCACCAGACAGAAGACAATCGAAATGGGCTGCCCCGTGCCAAACGTGGTTTTGGCCATCTAGTGTGTCCTTGTGGAGAAGGCGATGGCACCCCACTCCAGTACTCTTGCCTGGAAAACCCCATGGACGGAGGAGCCTGGTAGGCTGCAGTCTATGGGGTCGCGAAGAGTCGGACACGACTGAGCGACTTCCCTTTCACTTCTCACTTTCATGCATTGGAGAAGGAAATGGCAACCCACTCCAGTGTTCTTGCCTGGAGAATCCCAGGGACAGGGGAGCCTGGTGGGCTGCTGTCTATGGGGTCGCAGAGAGTCGGACACGACTGAAGCGACTTAGCAGCAGCAGCAGTGTGTCCTTGTAGGTTGTGATGAAAGGTAAGGAAAAACCTAGAGAGCTATCTAGAATCTAACTATATATATTTGTGTGTGCGCATGCTCAGTCATGTCTGACTCTGTGCGACCCCATGCCAGGCTCCTCTGCTCGTGGAATTACCGAGGCAAGAATACTGGAGTGGGTTGCCATTTCCTTCTTCAGGGGATCTTCTTAATCCAGGGATCAAAGCTAAGTCTCCTGCATTGCAGATGGATTCTTTACTGCTCAGCCACTGGGGAAGGCCCCAACTATATATATTATTATTAATTAACTGCAAGAGTTGTGTGATTCTACGGCAATCACAAACACATGAAAAACACTGGAATATTCCATTAAATTAAGAGCTTTTTGAGGTAGAAGAAAAACGCACTTCTCTTAAGAAACAAACAAGGCAAAATTGGGCCAAATGGTCACTTTGGGTAGGAACTGCAGACATCTGTGAGAAGAATGAAAACTAGGTGATATATAAAATGAGTTCAGGAAAGTGGGTTACTTGTCCTCGCTTCTCCTTCTACCTTATAAACACTTTGATGTTATGGAGTCATTTCCATTAAAACTAATTGGGTTCAAAGCACTCCATCAAGTTTTCCAAAGAAGAAAATGCAGACAGCTCCCCCAGCTGAAATCTCGGATCATTTTTTAATCTCATGCAGAAGCCCTCACCACAGTACAGGAGAAGGTAGCCCTCCAAACTGTATAACATAGTTAACTTAAGGGTTAAACTCATTCCATCCTTGGGAAGGTTTAGAATTGTGTAACATGTTTTAAGAAAATCAAACCAAGGATATTAATGTTTTTACATCAAGGAATGGGAGCATATTTAGTATTTGGCATGTTTGCAGTAGTTAGAAAAAGTTTTCGAAGGGCAACTTTTTACTACTCCAATTTAAAACATGTAACTGCACTCAACAATTTTAAGTGAAAATCTTACCAAGTTTATATACAGTATTGGAATATTTGAGAGAATTTGGGTAATCACATTTATAAATATAATTTATCTTTTAAATATACATTTTAAAAATATAACAGACTGCATTACATTTATAAGCATAGTTTAAATATTGGAGGTCTTTAAGTTAATAATTAGGGCCAAATATTATTCAAAGCCCATTTAAAAATGATTGTTAAATTTACTAGAATTGAATGATAGATTTTATAAGTTTAATTTAAAAGCTTAAGAGCTAGATTTTTAAAATAGGTATTGTAAAACATCGTATGTCAAAATTTAAAACCAAAATTAACCCCAATATAGTCTTTTCAAAAAATCACTTCAAGGGCAACAACAACAACCAAAAAAAAATCCTCTCACTGAACAATGATCTTCCTGCTCTTATAATAGCCTCCTAGGCTGGGTTAGGAATTCAGCAGAGGCTGGAAAATTCTTACTCATACTGAATTTACAGTTCAATCAATTGGCCCCTAATTTTCTTCTTCCTGAATTTTTCATATGGACTACCATCAGCTTAGGGTTACTTACCCTTGAATTTCTGCAGTGGACATACACCCAGGACTTCTCACTTACCGCTAACAGCTGCCATCTTGCTGGCTGGGGCCCTTTCTGTTTCTCAGTAAGATTCACTGTTGGCTGGCTGAGCACCTGTCCTCTGTCTCCCCAACCTAGTCTTCAATACTAACTCTTCTTCCTTTGATGTTCTGGCTATGGGTGAAACACTCAGCTCTTTTCACATTTATCCAAATCGAATCCTCCTGAGGTCATTGTCAATTTCTTAACCTCAACTCTTTCTATTCTTCCCTTTTCTGATTTCTTGTAACAAGTATGGTCTACCAACCATCTTGCCCATTAATTACATGATGCATGCATTGACTTAACTTTCCCTTCCAAGTTTTAGCTCCAGAAGTGCAGGGCGTTGACTTACCTGTCCTTCAGCAGCTAGCACAGAACTAGCAGATGATCAACAGACATTTGTTGCTTGAAATAATTTTCTTAGAAGCATCATTGCACCTAATTTTCATTACTACCTGAGTGCAGATACGTTCTCAACCATATAGATATGACTCACTTCTCAAACTCTTGCTAGGCCATCTCTCTCATTTTAGTAGTAAGAGTAGCTAATATTTATTAAATTAACTTAATGTATGTGCTAGACACTATTTTAAGTGTTTTACTGGCACTAAATCATTTATTTATTTTTTTACAGCATCTCTATGAAAGACGTCCTATTATTATTTCTGTTTCATCAAAGAACAGATGAGTAATAGGTGCAAGGTCTCTAGTGGTCAGTGATAAAACACCCTGCGATCTGAATGTCAATCAGCTGGCTTCAGGATGTGTGGTTCACAAGATGCCTAGATAGACGTTTAAATGCGGATTACGTATATGGAACCTCATCATGTGAAAGGACTTCTGGTATCCTTTAGTCCAGTGATCTTTAATCTGGAGCGTTTATATTTCTAGGGCAATGAGAAGATTTTTTCATTGGATATTTGAAGAGAATCTATTTTCACATCCTTAGTTTCTAAATCATTATTATTAAATTTGATCTTTTTATTAAATATGATCTTCCTGAGAAGTGACATTTTCCTGCTTTACAAAAGACATGGTCCTTGTTTACCTAAAGTCTTCCTTTGATGTCTTGCTCCAAGGTGTAACCCCTCCTGTGTACCAAGCCAAAGGGAAACCTTCATCAACCAGGGCACCGTGAAGCCCAGGACAGTCAATCTTTGGCGGAACATTTTCTATGTAAGCATTTCTGGCTAATTGCCGAAAAAGATAAACATCCACAAGGCTTATCATGATCCTAAACTAGTTAACGACAGAGCTGAGAGAAAAGTTAGGTCTCTAGTCATGGGAGTAAATTTCAAACTAAGGATTTACAGGGAAAGGATAGGTTTTGACAAAAAGGAGTAGCGTGGACATTTCAGTCAAAAGATTGATGAAGGGGGAGTTTAGAGGTTGTAATGAGCAAGCCCTATATTAGAGATCTATAGATTTGACAGTCTAGGTCTGATCTAGGGAAGAATGAGAAAATGGGTTAGTTGGAAGATGGTGAAGGGATTTGGAACCTATCCTTGAAGAGATATGCTGCTGCTGCTACTGCTGCTGCTGCTACTAAGTCGTTTCAGTCGTGGCCGACCCTGTGCAACCCCATAGATGGCAGCCTGCCAGGCTCCTCTGTCCTTGGGATTCTCCAGGCAAGAACACTGGAGTTGGTTGCCGTTTCCTTCTCCAACGCATGAAAGTGAGAAGTGAAAGTGGAGTCGCTCAGTTGTGTCCGACTTTTAGCAACCCCATGGACTGCAGCCTCCTCCGTCCATGGAATTTCCCAGGCAAGAGTACTGGAGTGGGTGCCATTGCCTTCTCCATGAAGAGACATAAATTTGCAGTAAGTTACCAAACAGAAGAACCCCAAATATTTTAGCTGGAGAACTGGATGGGATAGAGACTTAAAGGACGATGTGTAAGAGGCTGTCCCAATAATTTAGAGGTGTCTCGTCAAGGCTATGGTTTTTCCTGTGGTCATGTAAGGATGTGAGAGTTGGACTGTGAAGAAGGCTGAGCGCCAAAGAATTGATGCTTTTGAACTGTGGTGTTGGAGAAGACTCTTGAGAGTCCCTTGGACTGCAAGGAGATCCAACCAGTCCATCCTAAAGGAGATCAGTCCTGGGTGTTCTTTGGAAGGAATGATGCTAAAGCTGAAACTCCAGAACTTTGGCCACCTCATGCAAAGAGCTGACTCATTGGAAAAGACCCTGATGCTGGGAGGGATTGGGGGCAGGAGGAGAAGTGGACGACAAAGGATGAGATGGCTGGATGGCATCACTGACTCGATGGGCGTGAGTCTGAGTGAACTCCGGGAGTTGGTGATGGACAGGGAGGCCTGGTGTGGTGCGATTCATGGGGTTGCAAAGAGTTGGACATGACTGAGTAACTGAACTGACTGACTGACTGACTTGATAGAGGCTAAAGAACAGGGCAAGAAAGAACAAGTCTGAATGAGGGTATAGGGAAAACTCAGCAGGACTTTGGGCTTCCCAGGTGGCACTAGTGGTAAAGAGCATGCTTGGCCGTGCAAGGGATGGAAGAGATGTGGGCTCAGTCCCTGGGTCAGGAAGATCCTCTGGAGGAGGAAATAGCAACCCACTTCAATGTTCTTGCCTGGAAAATCCCATGGACAGAGGAGCCTGGTGGGCAAGTGTCCATAGAGTCGCATGGAGCTGGATACGACTGAAGCGGCTTTGCACAGCACAGCACAACAGAACATTGGAATGGGTCCTAAAGGAGAAGCAAACATGATGCCTGAGTTCTGAGGCTGGTGATTTAAGAGCGTGGTGGGGCTGTGTTGACTTTGATAAGGAACTTGAGAGAGGCAAGAATATGCATCCATTCGTTCACTTTTCCATTCAACAAGCATTTGTTGGACAAACAGAATATGTTAGTCACTGTAGTAGGTGGGGAATAAAGCAGTTTTGTTTCCCATCCTCATGGAGCTTTGATCATAAGTTACACAAATAGACAAGTTGTAGCTGAGCACTCTCAGGAAAAAAAAAAATTGTGGGAAGTAACAGAGAATGACAAGAGGCAGAGTTTCTCCTTGGAGTAATTGGTGAGGTGATGTGCTTTATTTAGGTAATGTATAACACGAGACTGCAGGATGAACCAAATTCCAGATTTTTTTTTGTCCTAAGAGGAACAAAGAAGGGGGTAACATTTGTTGGGCACTGAAGAATACCAGAAGGTTTATATCACATTACTGATTCCCATTTTACAGAAGTGGAAGACTGAGGCTCATGAGGCTAAAGAACCTGACAAAAGTCACACAGGATTCAACCCCATGAGCTTAAAGCCTGTGCTCATGTCGATCAATACTTTGTAAATATTCCTAAGGAGCATGAATCATCAAAGAGAATAATCTTCTGCAAAGAACTTGAAATTGACATCAGAAGGATGATAGCAAACATTATAAAGAAAGGACATGCAGTTATTTTCAGATGAGTTCAGGTGTTTGCATTGAACAAATCCTAGATACTAAAGGAGATTGGGGTTGTAAAGTGGAGCTGCTGTCAGAAACCTCTGAGGAAGCAGGGGAAGACATTAGAGATGAATAAATGAACCCCTTTTAAAAAACTGAAGTGGCAGCAGCAGTACTTGGAATAAGAGATCTACAGAATTGACATTGATCTCCCAGCAAAAATCTGGGCAAGTATGCTAGCAGAGAGGTTAAGAACCCAAACTATAGCACCAGATAGACTTTAAAGGAGCAAATCTCAGTTCCCCCACTTTGTAGCTATGAACACATCACTTACCCTCTCGGAGCCTCAGGTTCTTCATCTGCAAACAGGAGATGATAGTGATCCCTTTGTAGAGCTGTGGTGATGAGATAATAAACTCATCTGTGTAAAGCGTTCAGTACAGTACACGGTAGGTGGAAAGCATTCACTAAACTATAATAATTAGGGTCACAATTTCTCCAATACATTATTAATCAGTGACTGGCAAGAGCTTGGAAAAGGAAAAGGAAATAGCCAATCTATTGCTCAACTACACATATTTACAAATCTTTTCCAGAGAGAAAAGAGAAGACACAAAAAGGAATTGTGATTTATATTCTGTCTGAAAGAGAAAGATTTGGCTTATTCATTAACTATCCCAAGTCTCCATTACTGGTTACACTGTGTACAGTTTTTTCTGCATGATCTGACCAGGAGGTTGTAATTCTGCATTTTTTGTGTGTGGTATTGCAATCTATCTGTTGCCATGGAGAGAGAAAGTGAAAAGAAGGCAAACCCTGGTTTCAATACAAACAGTGTCAAAGAACAAATATAGAAAAAAGTAATGAAAACAAATGGAAAAAGCAAAATGGCTTTCTGCTTGAATGTGTATATGACAGCATGAAATCTCTTTTGTCATGAGGTAAAATAGGAAATAGAATCAATATCCCATATTTTAAATATTGGTTAATTTCAATTCATATTTTTAAATACATTAAACTAGCCGTGGAGATTTCATAAGCAGAATGGTGAATATATTAATTGTAAATTACTTCTGTACTTTATTTTCCTAGATGGTTAGAGCTAATTTCATAGCCATATTTTACTCCGGGAACTTGACACCTGGGTTGTTTGAATTGCAAAAATGATATAAGGATGTGTGATTCTTTTTCCTTTGGACTTGCAAAAGCAGTTTAAGAAATTTTTGTTATCGCATTCAATTTCACATTCTCTTGCTCCAAACACACACTGTCATGTAAAAAAGCAGAATCCAAGGGATGGCATTAGAGACAATAAAGCAATCAAGGTCTATTAAGCACCTACTACCTTTTATACGGGGCTTCCCTGGTGGCTCAGAGGGTAAAGCGTCTGCCTGCAATGCAGGAGGCCTGGATTCAATCCCTGGGTCGGGAAGATTCCCTGGAGAAGGGAATGGCAACCCACTCCAGTATTCTTGCCTGGAGAATCCCATGGACGGAAGAACCTGGTGGACTATAGTCCATGGGGTTGCAAAGAGTCGGCACGACTGAGCAACTTCACTTTCACCTTTTATACATTTTTATTACATTATTTCACTTACTGCACACAGCACACTCAAAAGTCTCGTACTAGGTAAAGAAACTAGGTTCAGAGAAGCTGTGTGATTTGTCCATGATCTTACTGCTCGTGGATGTACATCAAGGATTTTGTTACTCAAATCCTCAGAGTGTAAGCTTGGACTCTGACCACTGCATGACGTTACCTCCTATCAAACAAAGTGGTTTAGAGGCTAGAATGCAAGCTGGGAATGAGACCCAGTTCTCATTCCTGATGTTAAAAGCAATGGGATCTAGAAAAATGATATAGATGACCTTATTTGCAAAGCAGAAATAGAGATACAGTCATAGAGAGCAAATGTATGAATACCAAGGAGGAAAGATGGAGTAGGAGAAATTGGGAGATTGGGATTGACACATATACATTATTGATACTATGTATAAAATAGATAATGAGAACCTACTGTACCTACTGTGTAGCCCAGGGAATTCTACTTAGTGCACTGTGGTGACCTGACTGGGAAGGAACTCCAAAAGCGAAGGGAGGGTGTATGTATATATGTGTGTATATGTATATATAAATGGATGGCTGAGTCATTTGCTGTGTGGTGGAAACTAACACATTATAAAGCAACTATACTCCAATAAAAATTAATTTTAAATAAATAAATATTTTTTGACAAGAGTGGAAAAAAAGTGATGGGATAGTGGGGAAATCACTCCTCTGAGGTCATTTTCTTATTTGGAAAAGAAAAATACAGCACTCAAATACTTGGGATCATCCTACGGTCCCTTCCACCAGCCTGTGAGCTATGGGCAGAGGTGGATTTACTGTGAAACTAATACACCTGGAGCCTTGGAGCCCCGCCCCTGTATGGCTCCTGTGAGTGCCGGTGGTTATGGGGCAGCGCAGGGCGGGGGGCACGCTATAGAATATTCTAGGTAGAGAGGAAAAGCCAGGTTGCCTGGAAGCACGTCTTCTTAAGCATCTCTGGGAAATTGTCTGAGAGGTTTCAGAGGACAGCCCTGGATTTTTCTGATTCCAGAAATTTGAAGTCTAAAGATTCGCTTTCCTACCTAATTTGTGTTCACATTTTTTCACCTCTTTTCCTACAGAAGGTTCACAAATTGTAAAAGTGTCAGGATGTGCCTCCGTGGGTTGCAATGGCACCCCACTCCAGTACTCTTGCCTGGAAAATCCCATGGAAGGAGGAACCTGGTGGGCTGCAGTCCATGGGGTTGCTAAGAGTCAGACACGACTGAGCGATTTCACTTTCACTTTTCACTTTCCTGCATTGGAGAAGGAAATGGCAACCCACTCCAGCGTTCTTGCCTGGAGAATCCCAGGGATGGGGGAGCCTGGTGGACTGCTGTCTATGGGGTCGCACAGAGTCGGACACGACTGAAGCGACTTAGCAGCAGCAGCAGCAGCAGCAGCAGGAAATCATCCAGTGGTCCAGTGTTTAGGACTCCACGCTTCCACTGTAAAGGCCCAGGTTTGATCCATGGTCAGAGAACTAAGGTCCTAAAAGCTGCATGGCATGACCAAAAAGAAACCACCAGCCCACCCACCCTCCCCTCCCCAAAAAAGACAAAGGGGATGCTAGGTTAAGGAAACAAGAGGAGCAGAGGAAGGAGCACACCACACTGCCTGTGAAAGAGCAGACAAGGAATGGATTAAAGATGAGTGAGAGGCAAATAGAGGCATTAGCCAGGCAGACACGAGTGTTAAGGAGAAGAGATGAGAGACCGGGGAAGGTGCTACCCAGTGTAGGGCCTTAGAGACTGACTTAACTTGGATCAAAGGTTTTAAGGCTGTTTGGCTCTGTGTCACAGGCTGCAATAATAGCTACTATGGCTTTTCATGCTATATACCCTCTAGCCTATTTCCAGGCACTGTTCTTTACATTTCAGTATCAGTACCAGTCCAGTCGCTCAGTCGTGTTCAACTCTGAAGCGACTTAGCAGTAGCAGCAGCAGCAGCAGCAGGAAATCATCCAGTGGTCCAGTGTTTAGGACTCCACGCTTCCACTGTAAAGGCCCAGGTTTGATCCATGGTCAGAGAACTAAGGTCCTAAAAGCTGCATGGCATGACCAAAAAGAAACCACCAGCCCACCCACCCTCCCCTCCCCAAAAAAGACAAAGGGGATGCTAGGTTAAGGAAACAAGAGGAGCAGAGGAAGGAGCACACCACACTGCCTGTGAAAGAGCAGACAAGGAATGGATTAAAGATGAGTGAGAGGCAAATAGAGGCATTAGCCAGGCAGACACGAGTGTTAAGGAGAAGAGATGAGAGCCGGGGAAGGTGCTACCCAGTGTAGGGCCTTAGAGACTGACTTAACTTGGATCAAAGGTTTTAAGGCTGTTTGGCTCTGTGTCACAGGCTGCAATAATAGCTACTATGGCTTTTCATGCTATATACCCTCTAGCCTATTTCCAGGCACTGTTCTTTACATTTCAGTATCAGTACCAGTCCAGTCGCTCAGTCGTGTTCAACTCTTTGCAACCCCATGGATTGAGCATGCCAGGCCTCCCTGTTTTAATGCATTTAATTCTAGACTCTAGGGCTTGGCTGGAGGAGAGGCTGAGCCCCTAGAGCTCCAAGACCATTGGCAGTGGAAGTCAGAGCACAGGTAGAGGTGGTGGTCAGGATGATAAGAGGAGAAAGGAGACAGACTCAGGGCCTGCATCTAAATACTGCGAGCTTTGGCTAGCATACCTACAATCCAAACAGGTTTCCAAGAAACAAGACGGCAGGCCTGGAAAAGATTTCTTCTGCTAAGAACTCCAAAAACTTCTTGGGGTTTCTAGTCCTGTGAGGAAAGTACTATGATCACCTTCATTTCACAGATGAAGAGAAGATGCAGAGAAACGACCTGACAGCTTTCCCAAGGACACGCAGCCAAGAAGTGAGGGGGTCACCGCTTGAACTGCAGCAGTCTGGCCCGCAAGCCCATGGCTTAGTCATGCATGTCCTGCTAAGTGGAAGTCCTGCTGTCACCTATAAACACACCTCCATACCGATAGACACTGCTTTTCAAGAGTTTTTGAAACTGATTTTTTTTTTTTTTTTTTTTGAGTCTGAGGTTCTGCTCCGCCTAGGCAGAGTGGGAAGAAGAAAGATTTTTTTTCAGTTTCATTGAGATCCATATAGGACTCCCAAGAGCTCTGAGAGGTACCTATGATTATCCTTATTTTATAGATTCTGAGGGAGTGAATGACTTAGCCAAAGTCACATCATGAGGATTTGGAGAAAAGTCTGTTGACTTTTCATGTTCTTTCAGTTACACGGATGTGGTTTGCCTCCACACCTATACCACAAACCTCTCTTAGCTTTTGAAAAAAGTCATTGAACTTTTAGGGGTTTTTTTTTTCACCTAAATGTTGGATGGGTGAGAAGATATCGAGAAGGTTTGACAGGAAGGGAAAAGGCCACAGGTTCTGTCATCTGTCTCCTGGAGCTGGCGGGCTCTTACAGGGCGACTCCACGTTAATTATGACGGATGAGTCCCAAAGGGAGCCAGGACGAGATGAAGATGGTTTGCAGAAAATGAGATTTGCGAGCAGAGGCCAGAGGAATTGGATTCGCGTAATTGAAGCAGGTTTCACAACTCTTCCTCCCTGAAGATGACTTGGAAAGCTTTAAAAATGAAGATGCCCAGCATCTAAGCCAAGGGTCCCCATCAGTAAGTCTGGGAAGTGGCCCCCGGGCCCTGGCTAGGTACAGATGGACCAGTAACAGGTGTGAGTTACCCTCCACGGCAGCTCCACGGCACACACCAAAGCAGCTGTGGTTTGCTGGGCACTGTGGGCTCAAGACCTGGGTCTGAACTCTGATTCTGGCCCTGAGGATTGTGTGACTTGGACCATGTCAACTGATTTTCCCAAATTTTAGTTTTATCATCTGGAAAATGGGGGTACCTTGTGACCTTTCTACTACCTGTTCCATGGAATTAGCTTTGAAGGTTATTTAAAATAATAATTGCCAAATTAACCTGGCATACAGCAGGTGCTTGCTGGCTTTCAATAAATATGACTTAAGGATAAACTAAGAAGAAGAATGGAAATAAAAATGTCTGTCAGACACGAGAATGCACCACCAGGAGAAGTAATAAATTTTACTCTGGAGATTTTAAATACTTTATGATTTTCCTGGCACTGAGTACTGCTGTATCCTTTAAAGTTTCTTTATAATTAAAGAAATTGGCCAGGCCATTATTTTTTTACAAAGAAAAAAAATCAATTATAAGACACACCTTTAATTTTTAAAGGAATTTTCATTAACAGTACCCTTTTATCGATGAGTAATTATATTTCTTAATTGCACAAATGTCTATCAACATGATTCCTTTCAGAAGCTACAAAGCACTGGGCATTTCCTGAAAAGTCTGTTATCTGTTAAATGGCTGCCGTGGAAGTTCTTTTAAAGGTTGAGTAAAAAAAACCAGACCTGCATTAAAACGCTTTAGAAGTATCAACAGAAGAGCTAATTAATTCTCTTCAAAGACATTAAAACAGTTTAGAGTTATAACTGTAACATGGAAGGAAACGAATGGCTGTTTTTCTAACAAATAATTACTCCTCGCACAAGCAAAGAGTAAAGTTATAGAGTGCTAATCCTTCCAACTTTATAGCAGAAATACCAAAATCTGCAAGTGGGCACATGCATTCTTGGGTTTCATCCCCTGAAGAAAAAAGATGTCCCAATATGGAGTAATTGTTCTGTTTGTTAAGAATGTGGTCAGCCAATGTCCAGGGGTGACCACCGGGAAATTCGCCTGTTTTATCCTGATATTTTTAAACAAGAAACAGAAAGGACCTTTTTCCCAAGGAGAAGTTGAATTTCATGGAGCCTGAGTGAGCTCACGAAGGATTCCATGGAGCCTGTTTTAGGGCTGGTACAGTTGCCAGTCAGCTCCAGTCAGTCAAGTCCCAAGTGATTTAAACATCTGCCTCCTTTTCTACATACCAAGAGGGCAAAGCTGCTTCTGCCTTTTCATAAGCCTGCTCAGCTGCCCCAGTTTGCCTGCTGTGCTTAAGAGAGCTTCCCTGGTAACTCAGACGGTGAGGAATCTGCCTGTAATGCAGGTGACCAGGGTTCGATCCCAGGGTTGGGAAGAACACCTGGAGAAGGGAATAGCAACCCACTACAGTATTGCTTGGAAAATCCAGAGGAGCCTGGTGGGCTATAGTCCATGGGGTCACAGAGAGTCAGGACTGGGCGTCTAACACTTTCACTCTCACATCCCAGATGGAAGGACAGGTCTTTTAGTTCAAAGAACAGAGTATGAGCCAGTTGGAGCATATCAAAAATATAATGACACCATGCTCAACTCATTGGTTCTTTTTTTTTCAAAGGAAATTTTGTTATATATTATTCTCATTTTTTATCATAATAAATGTACTTACTTTAATATATAAATTCTCAAGTAAAATATATTAGAAAACTTCAGTAGTGAGAGGTTTATCAGTAGGCTTGTGGAGCCAGTGCCATACACGTGACACTTCAGGTTTTTTTGGTATGTGTGTGTGTGTGAAAGCTGCTCAGTCATGTCCGACTCTTTGTGACCTCCGTGGACTACACAGTCCATGGAATTCTCCAGGCCAGAATACTGGAATGGGTAGCCTTTCCCTTCTCCAGGGGCTCTTCCCAACCCAGGGATCAAGCCCAGGTCTCCCACATTGCAGGCAGATTCTTTACCCTGAGCCACAAGGGAAGCCCAAGAATACTCGAGTGGGTAGCCTATCCCTTCTCCAGTGGATCTTCCTGACCCAGGAATCAAACCGGGATCTCCTGTGCTGCAGCATTCTTTACCAACTGAGCTATCGGGGAAATTCATTTTTATTGGAGCATTGTTGCTTTACAATGTTGTGTTAGTTCCTATTGTACTTATTGACACAAGGTTCTAGCAAAGTACTTACCCTCACTGTGAATGGATTACATATCAAAGAGCTTTAAGCTTAAAAAAAAGAGAGAGAGAGAAGGCTCATCATTAGAGACTGAAGCTGACCTTCTGGGACACGCACATCAAGTACTGGTAATGGGCCCCACGGCAACGGTGGGTGCTTTCTTTCACAGCCTATATAATATGGTCCGTACTGTTACCCATGCCTCCTAACCATGCCAAATCAAGGTCACTGACATCATTAATTTGGAAACAGCTTGATTTTGACGTCAGAGAAACAGCGGTGGACCTGCTGATTTCCAGCTGTGTGACCTTGAGAGGGTTAATGGACCTCTTTAAGTCCAAATTTTTTTTCTATCTACACAACGGAGATGATAAATAAATTTAATGGAAGGATTAAATGAGATGATGCCTGCAGCCCATAGAAAATAATAGGCCAACCTTAGGTCAGAAACATAATTTTTAAAAATTAATTCTTTTGTTTTTGGCCCACAGATAGTCACTCTTTTGGTAAAAGACACATTAAATTACAAAAAGTTAGAGTGTAGTATAGGGAAGCCTGTGTCTCTGCAAAATGATCAAACTATATCAAAAGCATAATAATCAATGCCTTAGAAAAGCAACTTATAAAACTGCTTGTACTTCTCATGATTGTTATAAAAACACATACCAAACATACATAACCATATTAATGGGAAAAGTCTTGGAGAATGTGTAAAAACAGGTTATCAATGGTTCCTGTATGTGGTGAGATTTTATCTTTTTGCATAAATAGATTTTCTAATTTTTCTTCAATGAATATGCATTACCTATGAAATTAAAATCTACTCCTAAAACCATTTTGTAGTGCTTAAAAGGCCTTGTTCATTTAAAAACCTTTATTCTTGTCCCTTCTTTTCCTTTAGGACTTTGGGGCTCCTGGTGGCCTAGAGGCTGCTCTCCTTGTAGGGCAGCATGGGGATGGCAGGTGCCCAGGCCTGACTCCTAAGATCCTGGGTCTCGAGACAAGAGAGAGAGGACTTAGTGAAGGGCCAAGGAGGAATGCCTCTTTGTTGTCCTGCTGCTGGGGAATGGCACTGCTGGACTGAGCGCTGAGAATGCCTTCAGGAAGCAAAACAAAGGAATTGTTCCTGAATATCATCAGGCAGGAAGAGGCGAGGCCAACCCCAGGAATGGTCTCACAGGCAGGAAATCTGTGTAGAAGAGATGTTTACAAAGTGTGCAGGGGCAGCCAGGCAGGTCTGTTCCTCCTAGTTTTCACCAGTGTCTCTACCTTTTATCGCCTACACCCAGGGCAGCCCACCCACACCACTTCAAGTGCACTTGCTCCTCCCCCCTCCACCCCAATGAAACTCCAAGGCCCTCCCAGAGCCACACAGAACGAGCCTACTAAATCAGACCCCGATAACTCACATCTTATCTGATGGAATCCTTCCAGCAACCTAGGAGGGTTGGTTTCATTGTGAGTGCGTGCTCAGTTGCTTCAGCTGTCTGACTCTGGACCCTATGGACTGCAGCCCACCAGGCTCCTCTGTCCCGCCCCCACCCTTCCCTGCATGACACGCTGGCCTTGAGAATTAGCAGATAAAACTGCACCTCTCCCACCACAAGGCCACCCTGCAAGATCCAGGGTCAATTATCATCTCCCCCAACCCTCCCTCCACCTCCTACCTACGCCCCCATCCCCACCTCTGACCCAGTGATTTGTGAACAAGGAAGGGTAATTCAGGAGCAGATTCGTTCCATTTCTTGGTACATTTAACAGTGAGGCAGGTCTAGACTGGGTGCGTGGGTGGGTAGTGTTAAGCAGTTAGGGAAAGCAGAGAAGCAAAGGGTACTTGAAATAATCTCCGTTTTGATCAGAGCCTCTCAGCCAAAGTTCTCCCTACAGTTCCCCTGGTATTTCTGTCTGTGGCTTCTTCCCAGAAGTTTGCAGCTCCCCAGGGGCCATCTCCCTGGAGGTCTCTCCAGCAGAGGTTCTGCTCTGCAGTGATGCTGGGCCACTGAGATGCGGGCGGGCTCATCCTAGACGGTGGGAGTGGATGCTGCAGGCAGAACAGAGGAACTGGACCAGGAGGTGGGGTCGGGGGGCAGCTGAGGCAGGCCTTGAAAACATTTAAATCAGGGGCCACAAACTCAGTCCCATGGATTCAATGAATGAAGCTGACTGGTGTCAGAGGAAAAACACTGTAGCCGTTCCTGCTTTCTTGAAGTTCAGACTTTCTCACTGTACTGTTGATTTTCCCACATTGAGTGGGCACATGACTAAAAATAAATATTCCTTTGATGTACATTAGAAAGACAAAACACTTGGCTCTGTGATGAGGAGACAACCAGGAAGGCAAGGATAATGTAGCTAGAGGCTGGCTTGTCCCTTGTGAAGGGGGTGTCTGCTGCACTCTATTCTTCGCGGCAATGAGAGTGAATTGAAACCAGGGCTCCTGATTTGACAAGAGAACCCAGAAGTCTGGACCATTCCATGAACTCTGCTAATATTTGAATGTTGATTTCATTGCAAACAAAACGAAGGCACTGGAGTACCAGAGAAAGCACACCCGACGTGGCTCTCAGGCCACTTGTTTTTGATGTCAAAGCTTGTTTTTTGTTCCCCAAGGGAGGTAAGATAACAATTTCCTGTGGAGGCCAGGCCTTCCTGCAGTGGTTGCTGATGTCTTTTCCTCCCTGAGACTGGTCAGATCTTGCAGTCAGATAATGACCCCTTGCAGTCCTCTGGGGAGGATTCCAGGGTAGCAAATGGTGGTGTCCTTTTCTGCATCCCTTTACTCCTCCTTGGGTTGAAAACCCTTCTTGTCAGGAAGGCCCCAGCTCCAGAATGTCTATTTAGAAGGGCTTTAGCGTTACTCACTCCCTGACAGCTCAGTTGGTAAAGAATTCGCCTGCAGTGCAGGAGACCCCGGTTTAATTCCTGGGTTGGGAAGATCCTCTGGAGAAGGGATAGGCTACCCACTCCAGTATTCTTGGGCTTCCCTGTGGCTCAGCTGGTAAAGAATCTACCTGCAATGCAGGAGACCTGGGTTCAATTCCTAGGTTGGGAAGATCACCTGGAGAAGAGAAAGCTACCTACTCCAGTATTCTGGCCTGGAGAATTCCCTGGACTCTATAGTCCAGACGGTCACAAAGAGTTGGACACAACTGAGTGACTTTCACTTCACTTTCCTTCACCTGACTGGAAGGAAGCGGGGGCGGGGTTCTTGAAACCGCTTTTGCATAACGCTTCATATTAAGATGGAGAAAAAGCTGTGAATTGTTCTGATCGAATTTTGAAGTAAGGGCTGCCTGAGGCCATCATAATGTCACCATCTCCCTGGTGGAAACAGTCTTAGGATAGGACTGGATACAGCTGGTTACATAAAGACATTGATTTATGAGGAGGTTTTACTGCGGTATCTTTCCCAGGGATAGCTGTATTCTGACAGGAATTAAGCCAAAGGAATTAATCTTTATTAGCGAAATGCCGATCATGACACCCTCTGTTTAAAATCCTTTCAGGATTAAGTACAAAGACCCAGGATCACTTACAAAGCCAGTGTGATCTGGCCTCTGCTTGCCTCACTGCCCTTATCTCCCACAACTCCTCCCCATACTGGATATTTTTTGCTTCCCTGAGTATGTGTCAGTCTCTCTGGCATGTCTTTATTTGGCTGATTCTACTCTCCCTTCAGGCTGCTTGAGATGTCGCTGCCTCTGGAAAGCCCTCCCCGCTCCCTTGCCCTCCCACTCTTCCAAGACTGGCCCACCTACCCGTCCCATGGGCTCTGCCCAGTCACAAGCGTGTGCATGCTACGTCTGTTCAGTCATGTCTGACCCTTTACGACCCCATGGACTGTAGTCCGCCAGGCTCCTGTATCCCCGGGATTCCCAGGCAAGAATACTGGAGTGGGTTGCCATGCCCTCCTGCAGGGGATCTTCCCGACCCAGGTATTGAACCTGCACAACTGAGTTGTAGTCTATCCTGATGTTGCAGTTTGAGGTCTCCAGGGAGTAGATTCAGAATTGGAGTTAGGAGCAGAAAAGATGGGGGAGTGTCTCTTGTGAAAAGAAAAGGGGCACATATTAGTCTCCTGTGGCCGGCAGGACAAATTACCGCAGGTGTGGCGGCCTGAGACAATAGGAATGTTTTCTCTCACAGTTCTTGAGGCCAGAAGTCCAAAATCAAGGAGTCAGCTGGGCTGCACTTTCTCTGACCGGCTCCAGGGGAGAATTTGCTCTGTTACTCTTCCAGCTTCTGGGGACTCTTGACATCCTTGGCTTGTGGCTGCCTACGTCCGGCCTCTGCCTCTGTGTTCACACTGCCCTCTCCGTGTCTCTCTCTTCTGTTGCCTCTTATTAGGATTCACTTGATTACATTTAGGGCCCATCCTGGACAATCTCCTCATCTAAAGATCCTTGACTTATTCATATGGGCAAAGACACTTTTTTACAAATAAAGTAATATTTACAGATTCCAGGAATTAGGAAGTGTATACACACACACACACACACCACACATATACATACACACATATAGCCACTATTCAGCCCAGAAGAGGGAAGAGACATCCCCATGCCATCAGTGAGCCAAGTGTTATGGTGGTTTCTTCTGCTGTCAGCCTGGGCCCCAGAGAAGGGCCATCACTGACCTCCTTAGTGATGCTGACATGCCCTTCTCTCTAGCACATTCTCAATGACCTTGATACATAGTGTTCCTCTGACGTGTCTTCTGGCCTCACTAATACACCCATCCCTTCAAGTCCATTCCTTCCGCCTTTCATTCTTCCGCTGTGTCTGCATGTCCACCATTCAGCAAGGGCCACACTTTCTCCAGGCTTCTAGGAGCCACTCTAGCAGCAAGTCTGTGTTGTATCTTAAGAGTGACTAAAAACACTCTCCTTTATCTAGACGTATGTTTCAGTCCCCTTGATTAACCACTTGATCCCATCTTGTAGTTCTTTGGGGCTGTGACCCCTTTCTTCCCTTTTCAGACCCAGCATATCTCTGGCTGGGTTAGGCTGCGACTTAATCCTGATGATAGGACTCTTCCTTTCCTATCCTATGATGATCCCTCTTCCTCTATGTTGAGGAGAGGAAGAGGGAATGTGCTGCCTTTTCATGGCAAGTCCTCTCTATGGTCACAGGAACATGCTAGTTCTTATCTGAGAGGGGTGAGCCACCAGGCAGGCTCAGAAGGCTCAGACAAGACTGGGGAGCATCCACCCAAATGCTCAGTCCCGTGTGTCATTGAAGAAGGAAATGGTAACCCACTCCAGGATCCTTGCTGGAAAATCTCATGGGCAGAGGAGCCTGGCAGGCTACAGTCTACAGGGTCACAAAGAGTCAGACACAACGGAGTACATGTGATGTGTCATGGTCCCAGGTTTTGCCAACCAGGCCCTGCCTTTGCCATAACAGCCCCACTTTGGTTGAACAGTCCATGTTCTCTGATGTTCAGGAACACTCTTAAACCTTGTGCTCCACCTTCAGCTTTTCTGTTCACCCACAGGGCAATGGCTTCTTTGCAGAGTCCTTTCACACTTGGTTTTAGTTGTTAACTATTCTCAGATGCTCATTATCTTCCTGTAGGGCAGGAATTTAGTGATAATCGTCCAATTTCTGGTTATATTTATACACTTCACAAATCCCAACGTTCATATCAAATTCTTGAAACAGTGCATCTCCCCCCACCTACACGCCTTCCCATCTCACTAGTGTTGAAACTTTAGACAACCGTACTGCCATCTAATGCCACGGGCTGCCTGCACACCACTTACCACCAGGGTTGCAGGTCTTCATACGAAGTGATGGTGGGTGGCGGGTGGTGAGTGACCTGGTCCCCAGACCTGTGTCTCATTACTTGCTTCCTCAGGTCATTCTTGATACCAACTATTGAACTTGCATTCTCTGAGAAGCAGATGCTGAAACAGAGTTAGAAAACTTGTTGGAGAGTAATACCTGTGAAAGGAAAATAGGACAAATCAGGACTGTGTAAAGAACCATGAAAATGTTAGTCAAGCTCAGTTGTGTCTGACTCTTTGCAACCTAATGGATCGTAGCCCTCTAGGTTCATCTGTCATGAGATTCTTGGATAAGGACATGACAAAGTCTTGGCCAACCCAGTAAGAGCTCTGGAGCAAAGGTTGTGTGTTAATATTATCTGAGATTGAATGTACCACTGCCTTGCTCAGTCATAGCCTGGGGAGTAAGGCTGCCAGATAAAACAGAGAGTGCTCAGTTAAATTTGCCTTGTAGATAAATAATTTGTTAAAATTATACTTGTCCCATGCAATATTTGGGACATACACATACTAAAAAGATTCATTGTTTATCTGCAAGGCAAATTTAACTGAATGTTCTATGTTTTCTTTTGCTAAAACTGGCAACAATAGCTCGGAATCACCCTAAGAAGTACATGCACTCAGCTAGCACTGCTGTGTTCAGCCATCATCTGAGAGCTGCTGTGGGTAAAGTCTGACCTTGGCTTGCAAGCTGAGGTAGACCTGAAGGTGCTAAGTGCTGGAGGCTGTTAGCTAACCAGATTCTTGATAGCTAGGAAGCAAGTCCTTTCCTGAAGGAAGAACTGAACTGAAGACCTCTGCATCCGCTCCATTTCTTTCCATTTACCTGCTGTCTTCCTAGCTGGATGGAAGACCTGAGAGGGTGAGAACACTGTTCCTCTCGCTTGTCATACTCCCAGTGCCTGATATGGCTTCCAAGGTGGCACTAGTCAAAGAACCCGCCTATCAATGCAGGAGACATGAGACTCGGGTTCGATTCCTGGGTCGGGAAGATCACCTGGAGGAGGGCATGGAAACTCACTCCAGTGTTCCCACCTGGAGAATCCCATGGACAGATGAGCCTGGCAGGCTACAGACCATAGGATCACAAAGAGTCAGACACAACTGAAGCAACTCAGCACACACACACGCATAGTGCCTAGCACAGGACTTGAACCATGCCAGCTGCTCAACTCTTACTTGTTAAATTTAATTGTATTTAAGGCCTCAGGGACCCAGGAGGACAGAAGGAAGTCCTCTGTTTTTGTCCCCAGAATCACGCTCTCCATTCAGCTGCCCTCCATGCCACATGTGCAGGAGGCCAGAAGGAACGTGAAGAAGGTTGACTTCCAGTGTGGAGTGTGAGTTCACGGTCACTGAATTCTACATCAGAGCTAAGTATTCATGGAATTAAATGCTTTCTAAGTAAGTAAAGAAAGTTCTAATCGATGAATTTCAAGAGAGGCCTTGCACGTTAAGATTGGTGTTTGGTGCTAATGTGCTGTTTATCTCCATGTCTGTGTCCCACAGAGGCTCAAACTCAACAGACCCTGAACAGAACTTAGGATCTTTCCTTCCAGGATTGACTTTTCCACCCTATCTCTTCTAGAAGCCAAAAATCCTTGCCCCACCCCACTTGAGTGTACAGTTTCCCACCATGGAGGAAGCTCTGCAGATTTCACCTCATTTCCTCTCTGAAAGCCAGCTCTTCCTCTCCACCCACTCTATGGCTTTTGTGAACATGAACGTGTTAGTCAAGCTCAGTTGTGTCCGACTCTTTGAGACCTAATGGATCGTAGCCCTCTAGGTTCATCTCCATCACCACTGATCAGGATAAGAATTTGTCTCTCTGCCTTTGTTTGAATGAGCCTCTCTACAATCCATCTTCCACACATTGTCAGGCACTGAGCTTTAAGAACTGAAAATAAATCACATCACGTTGTTGTTATTATTCAGTCACTCAGTCATGTCCGAATCTTTCTGACCCCATGGACTATAGCACGCCAGGCTTCTCTGTCCTTCACTATCTCCCAGAGTTTGCTCAAACTCATGTCCATTGAGTCAATGATGCCATCCAACCATCTCATCCTCTGTCACCCTCTTCTCTTTCTGTCCTCAATCTTTCCCAGCATCAGAGTCTTTTTAAATGAATTGGCTCTTCACATTGGGTGGCCAAAGTATTGGAGCTTCAGCTTCAGTGTCAGTCCTTCCAGTCAATATTCAGGGTTGATTTCCTTTAGGATTGACTACTTTGACCTTCTTGCTATCCAAGGGACTCTCAAGAGTCTTTTCCAACACCACAGTTCAAAAGCATCAATTCTTTGGCACTCAGCCTTCTTTATGGTCCAGCTCTCACATCCATACATGACTACCGGAAAAACCATAGCTCTGACTGTATGGACCTTGGTCAGCAAAGTGATGTCTCTGCTTTTTAATATGCTGTCTAGGTTTGTCATAACTTTCCTTTCAAGGAGCAAGCGTCTTTTAATTCCATGGCTGTAGTCACCATTCATAGTGATTTTGGAGCCCAAGAAAATGAAATCTGTCACTGTTTCCACTTTTTCCCCTTTGATTTGCCATGAAGTTATGGGACCAGATGCCATGATCTTAGTTTTTTGAATGTTGAGTTTTAAGCCAGTTTTTTTCACTCCCCTCTTTTACCTTCATCAAGGGGCTCTTTAGTTCAAGTCACATTCCTCTTTCTTTAAATCTCTCTGTGACTCCCCTCCTATTAGGATCATGTCCAAACTTCATCTATTGCTCGGCTTGTCAGAAAGATTTCTTACTCTGCTTTCAAGCATACAATCTGATGTTATCACACTATTACTTTACATACTTTATTAACTCTCAGTGCCCATAGGATAAATCCCATGGGTGGATGGACTCTGCATGGATCACAAGGCCTCCTGGGGGTTGGACCAGGCTTCATTCCTGCCATGTCCTACCTTACACCATCTGTTATGGCTTATAGTCTCACAAACAGATCACATGCCATCATATCTGCCAATCTCTGTTCAAACTGTTCGCTCTGCCTGAAATTCTTCTTCCTCTGCTCCTCTTGTTGCCTAGATCAGTACTCCCCAAAGGTTCTCATGGCATCACCTTGGGATCATGTTAAAATTCAAATTCTGATTCATTAGGCCGCAAGAGGGGCTATGGATTCTGTATTTCCAGACACTGATGCTACCAGTCTGTGGACCACACGAATAGCAAAGGCCTAGACCACACGTGGGCTTCCCAGGCAGCACTAGTGGTAAAGAGCCTGCCCGTCAATGCAGGTAGACTTAAGAGACATGGGTTCGATACCTGGGCTAGGAAGCTCCCCTGCAGGAGGGCACGGCAACTCAGGCCAGTATTTTTGCTTGGAGAATCCCATGGACAGAAGAGCCTGGCAGGCTGTATTCCATAGGGTCACACAAAATTGGACATAACTGAAGTGACTTAGCATGCACACATACAGACCACCCGTGGCTTTCAAATGTCAGCAAAAGATTATTATCTCTCTGAAGCCTTTCCTGAAACTTGCAGGAAGAATTGATTCTCTTTTTTCTTTCCACACCTATAGCTTCCCATGACCTTTATTAAAACACAGGTGACATTTGATTGCATTTTAACTCAGTGTCCACCTTCCTCTCCTAGACTGTAAGCTCCCTTCAGGCAGCGACCTTGGTTTAGTCATCCTTGGACTGCCAGCCTCAGCACAGTGTCTGGCATGGAGTTGGCAGTCAGTTCAAGTATGTTGAGTGTAGAGTCACCCTCAGAAATGTGAAAAGTATATTTACATTTAGAATTTTCTTTCTCCTCAACTTTCTGATAGAAGACTTAAGTATACTAAAATAGAACTCCTTTGGCTGCAAATACCCAACTCCTATTTGCTTTCTCAAACTGGCTCAAGTAGCCGGAAGCAGAGACTCTGAGAAGCTCACAAAATTGAAGAAAGAGACGGACAACTGGGCCTTAGAAGGGCCAGGCCCAATGACCTCTGACTCAGGGACTCAGTGGCGTTTTCCCAAGGTGGCTGGGCTGGCTTCCATGCATCTTTTATTTCTGCTGGTCTCTGCTTCTTTTTGTGTTGGCCTTTGAATCCCCTACTGCAGACAGGCCTCTTCCAAGCAATTGGGCTCTGGGCCTTCAGAAGACTCAGTTTAGCATGGCTGCAAGAACGTCTCGTGCCCACCTCTCTGGCCATGGCAGGTGTGAGTGCAGAGTGATCAAACAGTGCAGGCAAGGCGTGTGCATGCACGTGTGTGTGTGTATGTGGGTGTGTATGCCTGTTTACAAGTGTGTGTGGTGGGGAGGTGGAATGGGGATGAGCATTGAGCAACCAGGTCTTTTAACAGAAGAAATGTAATGCAAATCTTGCTATTGTAAAAGGACTAGCTACTCTAGTCAACTAAACAGCCTAAAGTTCAGAAACACTGTCATTAACATAGAGCAGGGACAGAGGAGGGAGACGGAGGGGCAGAATTGAGGCCAGATACAGGGTAGCTGTATTCATCTTCTCCCTAAGGGCAAACACTTTGTTTCTTTTTGGAGTATTTGAACCAAATTTCCATCCAGAAGGACGAATCATCACATCTCATGGAGCATTCACTGATGGCATGCTAGAAAACTCACAGCAGCAACACATGACCCTTGAACTATTTACTAGCTTTGGTTTGCTTGTCTATGAACCATGACTAATACTAGCACCCACCTCACAGAGGTGTTGGGAGGCTTAAACAGAAATACGCGTGTGAAGCACTGATATTTATGGAGCTAAAAGTAAGCATGCAAAGCAGGAACCACTGTTCTTATTTAGAGGTTCTCAGGGATTAAGTAACTTGCCTTAGGTCACAAAGCTTGTGGATTATAGAGTGGACTTTTAAACTTCATCTGTCTGATTTATGGGCCTTGTCCCCTTTTCACTAGAGCCATAAAGAGAAGTACCTCATACTGGGGTTCAAGGAGAGAAGAGAAATGTCTCCCTACTTGTCATGGCCTGTAATCACCCGGGAACATAGTTGGACCATGGTTCCCCTGAGAGTCCCCGAGAGGAAAGAGACAGGTGTTTGCCCAAGACCTCCTAAGCAAGCCTGTCTTTACCATGGTGTCTTCACCTTTAAAAGAAACTACAGATGAGGGAAAACTCCCGGGAGTACATTTTTATAATAATAGAAATAGTTTACCAAAAAGAAATGCTTCTCTATGAAAAGAAAATGATCTAGCAATATTCCACATTTAAATACTGAATTATTTGCCCGGCAGTTGTTCTGTTGCCAGTTTTAAAACTCTGCACCAACTTCCTCTTCATATCACTATCTTGTACCAAGTATCTGGCTGGCTCAGGGAATACTAATAGCTAATATTAGCCTAAGCAAAACATAGCCAAGACAATTAACTGGTTGCTAAAAAGAGATAACATTATACACACTTAAGCCAATGAGGAAAACTTGGGGGATTGTCCATCAGTTTATATTAGTCCCTTCGGGACTTTCTTCAGATACGTGGAATCTGTAGAGAAGCCCTATGCTGTTTTTACCTACCTCAGCTATTACCTATGGCTTTCAAGGACCTTTGGAGTAGAGTGGCACTATAGCTAGACAACTCTAGCCATTACTCTATTGCTTTTATTCTTGTAACTAACTTTGAGATAAAAACAAACAACAAGATAAAAAGGGGGAAAAAGACAATTCACAAACCTTTCTTTTCTTTCTTGAACCTTGTTTTATGATTATTTTTACATATTTTACATGTTGAGAGCCAGCTCACTGGAAAAGACTCTGATGCTGGGAAAGATTGAGGGCAAGAGGGCAGGAGCAAAAGGGGGCGACAGAGGGTGAGATGGTTGAATGTCATCACTGACTCAAAGGACATAAGTCTGAGCAAACTCTGGGAGATAGTGAAGGACAGGAAGTCTGGTGTGCTGCACTCCATGAGGTTGCAAAGAGTCAGATATGACCAGTAACTAACAATAACCACATATTTTAGAACCATCTTATCTTTAGCATCATCTTAAATCTAAGTAGCCATCAAGAAAAAATAGTGACAGTAAACACGTATACGTCTCCTCTGACTTTCTTTAGTCACTCTGAAACCATTTCTGGAAAAATCTAAGTTGAGTGGTTTGTCAGTACGACTGCCAACTGAAAACTCAGACTCTTGAGTATCTGAAGAGATACCCAGAGCAGCTGCCATATCCTGGGCACACATGGGTCCCAGGCAAAAGCCAGGACTTTTGTATGTTTCAACTCATTCAATCCTAACAGCAATCCTATCAGATAGGGTTTTCCTTATGCCTATTTTATAGATGAGCAAATCAAGACATATCATCTTGCCTAAGTCATCCAGCGAGTATGTGAGGAGCTGTGATTTCAACCCATAATAATGATAAAACAATAATTAACATTTATTAAGCATTTATCATCTTCCAAGAACTCTTCTAAATGCTTTACCCACCTTAACTCACTTAAATAAAAACTCATTAAGGATGTTGTTTTATTAAAATTGCCTTTGCTGTAGGAGGCCATGCTCAGTGCATGGGGTCAGGCCAAGGGATCTTCAAGGTCATTTCCAAGTGGAAAATCAATGTCTAGAAGCAGCAGGGACCTAAGGGCCCAGAAAGCCTGGTCACTTGTGGGACAGTACAGGCACTTTGGCTGCTACTGGATGTCATTGAGCCACATCAGATGCTAAAGGCCAGTGCATACCAATGTTGGTTATATTTACACAGTGGGCTAAAATTAGCTGGCATGTCCTCCTGGCAACTGGGAAGATATAAGGCTCTCATTTATCTAGCAATGCTAATTTTGGCAAAACCAAAAATGGTCCTTCTGCTCTTCTCAGCAGATAGGCATTCAATAACAATAACATCCCTTTCCTTCCTCTTCCTCTTCTCTATATTTTAGGAAATTTCAAATATAAATCCCGGCTGACTTTGGTTGAGGACAGATACTTATAGACATGGAAATCTAATGGGGATCCTGTAGGCAAAGGATTTAGGGAGTCCTTTGGGTTAGAAACAGAATAAAAATAAAATAAAAATATGTTACTTGCTGTTTTCCATCAACACAGGAAGACCAATGAACTTAGAAGGGCACTAGTTGGAGCTCCGGCATCATGAGTTCAACTGAAACATTTGGGGGAGGACTGCATGAAGGCCCTTAACTCCACGGTAAATGCCACCCAGGTGGAAGCTGACCTAGATCCATTCTGGGTAGGGACTGTGAATGTCATCATCTCTTTGAAGTGTGAAGCCTGTCTTGAAAAGAGTGAAGTTTTATGGGTTCAACAGGAAAGAGTGATGTGATCAATTAGTGGTTTCTACCAAGAAGTAATAGCAGGAGATGTGGCAGGTATTTGACAGACCTATTGATTGGAAATGAGAAGAAGCCAGATTGAGGAGTTAAATAGATTTGTGTTCCTGAGCAGCCTGTGAAGGTAGAAGAGAGTCAACTTGAATTTATTGCTCAAGTCTAGACTTGCCTTTAAAGGATGCTATGGTATGAATGTCTGTGCTCCCCTCAAATTCATATGTTGAAATGCTAATGCCTGATGTGCTGGTATGAGAAGGTGGTACCTTTGAGAGTGCTTAGGGTGGAGGGTCCTGAGGGTGGAACCCTCACGAATGGGATTCATACCCTTATAGAAGAGGCCCGAGAGAGCTTACTCGTATGTTCTACCATGGAGGACACAGGGCCAGGGCCAGATATAGACCCGGAAGAAGGCCCTCAGTGGAAGGTTAACCATGGTGGGTACCTTGATCTTGAACTTCCAAGCCTCCAGAAATGCCAGCAATTAATGTCTCTTCTTTAAAAGCCATCCAGTCTGTGGTATTTTGCTACAGCAGCCCAAACAGCTTAAGACATAGGTTATCAGGGAAAGCCAGCAATGGTAACATTTGTATTGAGGACTTGGTATCTCAGAATGGCTAAATGAATAAACAGAGAAGATCCAGAAGGAACATCTGGAAAATTAGTGAAGTTTCAGTAAAGTGCTAGAATGGTCATATTAGGGTGTTAGAAGGATAGAAGACTGGGAAAGGAGAGCAAATCATCTTGCATCAGGAGAGCTTAAAATACATCTGAAAAACAACACTTTGCATATTTTTCCATTGTTGGCCTTCTTTTGACTCATACTTGCTACTATTGTTAAACTTTGTGGAAATAGAGACTCCCTCCACTTTGCTATTTTTATCTTGCCTTTACAGTGGTGTCTCTTGACTTGGCTTCCCAGGGGGTGCCAGTGGTAAAGTATCCGTCTGCCAGTGCAGGAGACACAAGAGACACAGAGTCCATCTCTGGATTGGGAAGACCCCCTGGAGTAGGAAACGGCAACTCGCTCCAGTATTCTTGCCTGGAAAATTCCATGAGTAGCAGAACTTGCCTCAGTTCAGTTCAGTTCAGTTCAGTCGCTCAGTCGTGTCCAACTCTTTGCGACCCCATGAATTGCATGACGCCAGGCCTCCCTGTCCATCACCAACTCCCGGAGTTCACTCAGACTCACGTCCATCGAATTAGTGATGCCATCCAGCTATCTCATCCTCGGTCGTCCCCTTCTCCTCCTGCCCCTAATCCCTCCCAGCATCAGAATCTTTTCCAATGAGTCACCTCTTCGCATGAGGTGGCCAAAGTTCTGGAGTTTCAGCTTTAGCATCACTCCTTCCAAAGAAATCCCAGGGCTGATCTCCTTCAGAATGGAGTGGTTGGATCTCCTTGCAACTTGCCTGTGGGGTCTCAAAGACTCGGACATGACTGAGCACGCACTCACACTGCACTGCGCTTGGCACGTAAATTTGTATTATATACGCACGTGAATGTTTTTAAAGAGTTAAATTTATAAACCTACACTTAATGGCCGTGCTTGTGACAAGCTTGGAGATATCTCTTTTTCTAGTGCTTGTGTGGTTACTTTCCTATTCAGATCTTTGGAATTCGTTTTGGTGTATGGTACAGTCCATAGATTCAGTTTTGCTTTTCGCCAGCTGGCTTCCCATTTGTCTGAGCATTGAATGTCTGTTGCTCAGTTGTATCCAACCTTTGCGACTCTATGGATCAGGGCCTACCAGGCCCCTCTGTCCATAAGATTCTCCAGGCAAGAATACTGGAGCGGGTTGCCATTTCCCTCTCCAGGTCTGAGCATTATTTGTTGAATAATACTTTTTTCTTACTAACTTGAAGTGTCCCTTCAACAACTTATGAAATTTCTCAAGATATTTGGATCTGTATCTGGCTTTCTGTTCGTATCCACTATTTACTAATTCACTTACCACACTGCCTAAATTATTGTAGCTTCATAATACGCATTACTACGCACTTCAATTTCTTTTCTTTTTTTAGAACACTCTTGACTAACTTTTTCCCATATAAAATTTAGAACTAGGTGTCTAGTTTCAAATAATTTCTATTAGCAATTTTGTTGGGTAGTTTTTCAAAAGTGTAGGCTAACTTTGGGAGAATTGACATTTTTATGCCCTGATGTTTCCTATCTAAGAACAAGGCAGATGTCCTGTTTGCCAAAGTCTTCTTTTGTGTCTTCCAGCATATGTTCTCTATCATATTGTTTCTTATAAGCAATATAGAGTTTGGTTTATTTTTTATAAATAAATTTTTATTGTGGTAAAATACATGTATTGTAATATTTACAATCTTAATGATTTTCAAGTATATGGTTCAATGGTATTAAAGACGTTCATAATGTTGTGAAATCATCACCACCATCCATCTTTGTAACTCTTTTAATCTTGCAAAACTGAATACAGTTTTATCTTGACAGATGGTTTTAGCCCATTTACAATTGTTGATATGACTGATATGTTAGAAATGAGGTCCTTCATGTTGTTTTATATGTGGTAGGAATTATAATGACCTTATGCTTTCTGTTTTTAGAGCTTAAATAAAGTCCTATACTGTATGATTTGTGTCTTCTTTGCTCTATTTATCTGTCTTTGTGTTCCATTCCGTTCAGTCTCTCAGTCGTGTCCGACTCTTTGCGACCCCATGAATATTAGTAGTATACTATTTTGAACCAGGGTCTCCTGCACTGCAAGTGGATTCTTTCCAGCTGAGCTACCAGAGAAGCCATTATTCCGATTACTTTTAGGTTATGAGTTAGTCTTGATGTCTGGTAATAGAAGTCCTCCAATTTGCTGTATTCTTTTCATTTTTTATATGTAGTGAATTACATTTGAGTTCAAGTAATAGATACAAATTTATGTGCATATACCTGCACATACAAAAATAAATGGTGCTCGAACCCCTTCTTACAAGTTTGCTGTGATGGCTCTGTGAGTTCAGGTAGGTTAGGACATTTTATAGGACCCATGCCTCATTTTCTATCCCTGATTCGAATAACCTACGTGTGTGCTTAGTTGCTCAGTAGTGTCTGACTCTTTGCGACCCAAGGACTGTAGCCTGCCAGGCTCCTCTCTTCTTGGGATTCTCCAGGCAAGACTACTGGAGTAGGCAGCCATTTCCTTCTCCAGGGGATACCCAGGGATCGAACTCGGGTCTCCTGTATTGCAGGCAGATTCTTTACCATCTGAGCTACCAGAGAAGCTCAAAATAATCTATGGTTAAAGACAAATCAGAAATTCCTCTTCTCCAAAGGCTAGACTTCTGAGAGTTGGGGGGATAGAAGAATAGCAGAGGGGACAGGAGAGTTGTCATAATTGTTAAAGGGAATCAACCTCTCAGGAATTTTCCAGATCAGTTACAATCTAAAGAGGGTCAGAATTTCAAAACTCACTCAAGACAATGGCCACCCCAATTAGCCCAAATGCTTATGGGTAATTAAATTATTTGTAATCAGAACACCTGGCTAAAATCCAGCTCTTCCACTTCCTGTGTGACAGAGGGTAAATCATTCAACCTCACTAAGTTTTGTTATCCATAGATGGGGATGTTATTATTGTTTTTGTATATATAATAGGATCACTTTAATATAATCACATATGACAAGGGACAAGGAAGAGGAACAGGGCTATGGTGAGAACGTTTATGATATAGAGAAGACATCACAGAGCTACAGTCAAAATTGCCAGTGTTAAGGGTCAGGAGTGGAGTTTATGGCAGGTAACCAGGCTCAAGAGTTGCCACAAAACTGGGTCAGTGTAGCAGAAGCTGGGAGAAGGGTTTAGCCCAGTAATTGTGTGGTGGAAAGCAGGGTGCACAGGGAGAGTAACACATGCATGCATACCACAAAAAACGTCCTGGTAGTCAGCGGGAGACAATGAAGCAAAAGAAAAGCCGAAGCAGAGGTCAGATGAGAAGGAGAGAAAGCAGGGTGCGTATTTTTTCATTTGAACCAGGAGGCAGGAAGCAGCAGTTAGGGGCAGATGTTTTAAGATGGCAAAATTGCTTATGGAAAGAGAGTTGCCACCCAATGTTTTCTATTCTTCCCAATGTAAAAATCAAACAAAGTCATCAGTTGAATATAGGGATGAAGTATTGAGAAATGGAGGAGGGCATGGCAACACACTGCAGCACTGCCTGGAGAATCCCCACAGAAAGAGGAGCCTGGTGGGCTACAGTCCACGGGGTTGCAAAGAATCAAACATGACTGAGCTATTGAGCACAGCACAGCATTGAGAAATGAGGAAAGATGTGGTGAATAACTCACTTTTTGTATAATCCAAGGGTAGGGAAAGAGGCTAGGCTTTATTATTTTAAAATGGTAAAGTGTAAAAATCTTAAATAACTCCCTCATGCTTGACTTTCTGTTGCCCCAATTTCCCTTGCTTTCTTCCTACACAGCTTCTTTACCCTCCCATCCTTTCCAGTATCCACTTCCCCTTCTCAGTTAATTCCTCTCTTTTTCACAGCCCTCTGCCCCTCTTTCACTTATGTCTTGCAAATCACTCCCTCAAACTTCAACAAGATTTATCTTTAATATATTAAGACAATATAGCTTGAGGAGTAATTGAATTTTTATAATTTCATCTTATTTTCTTTGTTGATTTATTAATTTTAACTCTTTGTTTTATATTACTGATTGCTTTAGGGTTTATAGAATTCATCATTAATTTATCAGAATCTATAATCAAGTGATATTATGCCACCACATGTATGATATTAGAATCTTACAACAATAAACTTTCATTTCCCCTTCTCAGGTTTTATGATATAATTGTCATACATTACACACACATGCCTGGGTGTGTGCATTCACTCACACACACACACACACACACACACACACACACACACATACACACACAATAAATCCCATACTACAATGTTATGTTTTGTTTAAATGAGTATCCTTTAGCATTAGTTGGACTTCCTTGGTGGCTCAGGTGGTAAGGAGTCCACCTGCAACGCAGGAGACCAGGGTTTGATCTCTGGGTCGGGAAGATTCCCTAGGGAAGGGACTGGCTATCCACTCCAGTAATCTTGCCTGGAGAATTCCATGGACAAAGGTACCACTACAACATTAACTTTTTGTTTAAACAAGTGTCCTTTAGAAGAGATTTAAATAATAAGGAAAAATATTTATTTATCCATGTCACTACTTCCAAAGCCCTGCTTTACACAATCCATATTTCCATCTAGCAAAATTTCCACTGATTTTTCTTATAGTGTGGATGTGCTGGAGATGAATTCTTTCAGCTTCTTTATTTCTGAAAATGGTTTTATTTCATCTTTGTTTCTGAAAGGTATTTTCTCTGGGTATATAATTCTGGGTTGAAGGTTTTTTTTTCAGGTAATTTAAAGATCTTGCTCCATTGTCTTCTCACTCACATTAATTCTTATGAGAAATCTGTCCCTCTGATTTTTTCTGCATCACTGATATTGAACAATTTGATTATATGATACTTGATGTACTTTTTTTTTAGATTTTACTATGTAAAATTTACTTTTTAAAATAAAAATTGTATAGCACCAGCACCTACTCTTCAATCCGTTAATTTATGAAACTATTCTCTCTTGTAGAATATACATTGGCACTTAGCATACTGTAAAAAAATATTTCTTGTGTTTGGGATTTGATGACCTTCTTGGATTTGTAGGTTTATAATTCTCATCAAATTTGGAAAATTTAAGTCATTATTTCTTCAAACATTTTTTTGATCCACCCCTCCTTTGGGGACTGCAGTTATACTTATATTAAGTTATCTGAAGTTACCACAGCTCATTGATGCTGTGCTCAGTTAAAAATTCTCTTTTTGTTCTGAGTTTCATTTTGAATATTTTCTACTCTATTGTTTTAAATTCACTAATTTTTTTCTTCTTCAATGTCTAGTCTGCCATCAATTCCATCCAAAGTATTTTTAATCTCACATATTATAGTTTTCATCTCTAGAAGTTGGAGTTTTAAAAATACATATTTCTTATCCCTTTACTTAACTCTTTGAAAATATGGAATGTAGTTATAATAGCAACTTTAATGTCCTTGTCCACTAATTCTAACATCTGTGTGAACTCTAGGTTGATTTTAATTGATTTATTTTTCATTAAGAGTTGTATTTCCCTGCTTCTTTTCAGGCATGGTAATATTTCACTGGATGCCAGACACTGAATTTTACTTCATGGGGTTTCAGTATTTTTGCATTACTATAAATATTCTTGACCTTCTTTTCTTGGGACCCAGTTAGGTTATTTAGAAATATTTTGATCCTTTTGAGTCTTGCTTAAAGATTTGGCAGGACTGGAGCAGTGACCAATTGAGGGCTAATTTTTGCCTCCTACAGAAATAAGTCCTTTCTGGGTATTTTACCCAGTGTTCCATGGATAATGAAGTTTTCCAGTCTGGCTTGTGAGAACAAGTACTGTTCCTAGCTATATGTGATTGTTGGGCAGTATTACCTGAGTCCTTTTGGGTCTTTCTTTCCCTAGCCTCATGCAATTTTTTTCCTCTTGCCTGCACTGATCATTACTTAGCTGAATGCTCAGAGGGGCCCCTCTGACGATGTTCAGAGTGCTCTCTGCATGCTGCTTCTCCTCCCCAGTATTCAGCCCTGCAAACTCTAGCTGCCTTGATCCCTCAGACTCTTGCCTGCACCCCTCAACTCAAAAGAGTCCAGTGAACTTTACCTGTTTCCTCACCACTGCACTGCAATCTGTGAAACTGCTCAGCTCAGTGAGCCAAGGCAATCTTAGTGCTCATCTTGTTTGCTCCCCAGCTCTCACACATCCCTTACTGCTGGTGTTTAGTGTCTTAAAAACTGTTATTTCACATTAATGTGGGAGAGTAAGTCTGGTCCCTGCTACTCCATCTTAGCTAGAATCAGAAGTGCCAACCTAGGGACTTCCCTGGTGGTCCAGTTAAGCATGGTTAAGACTCCATGCTTCCAATGCAGGGGTTGCAGGTTTGATCTCTGGCTGGGGAACTAAGATCCCTCATGCTGCATGGCCAAAATAAATAAATAAATAAATAAAAAGAAGTGTCAATCAAATCTTAACATATTTTCAAGACACAACTATCAGGGCATCTGCATGGCTATAAACTGTCCCAGGTAAGGTCTGAAAGACACCTTGGCAGTCTTCTTTGGGGCAGACAACTAATGAAGACTCCAAACTAATGAAGATTCCTTCTCCCGGAGGACTCAGTTTCCCCACATAAGTCATCACGCTGCTGTGCCCACTCTGAGCTGGGCTTCAGTGACAGTGGCGCCCCAGCTGAACTACTGCTTTATTTAGAAATAGCAAAGTGCTGTAGATTTACAGAGACACTCTCCCTTGGGGATTTTAAGGGAATGATGAGATCCCAAACTATCAGGCGACTTCGATCAGCAAAGTTCCCAGTCATCCTGATGTATTGAACTATCAGAGTTGGAAATTCACAGGCTTCTGTGCCAAAATGAGATTCACATTTGATATAAATAAGAATCAGTCTGTAATTCCTGACCTGGTGCCTCCTGCAAAAATAGAAATGTCAGTGCCTGGCGGTGGTGGAGCATGCCAACTGATACTGTGACCTGAAGGACCAGGAAGGCTCTGGCTGCACAGACAGCTGGCAGGCTGCCGTTGCCAGCGGGAAAATCATTCCTCTGTGATAAGACAGCGACAAATGCTTTCCCTGTGGATGTGATTAAAGCGGGCTCTGCATTATGACAACAGCGCTTCGAGCTTCGCATAGCAGTCATTTTTGCTAAATATTCATGTGCTTATTTATACTCTCCCAGGCCTTGTCTGAAATCAGGGAGTTTAAAATTGCAGGCACAAACTATTCCCTTTAGGGGAAGAAAAAGTAGTGGACACAGGAATAGAAGAGTACATTTAGGAGTTGAGGAGGGGATGGGGAAAGAGAATCATAGGTGATTCCATAATCAGTCTGTAGGATTGTGAATTTCCTCTGCATGCTTGGTAGAAGGTAGTTGCTAATTGCGGAGGGCATGTAGGAGTGTGAGCTCCAGTTTCAAGGGGTCTGTACTTTTCCTAACCCAGCAACTCATAAATGTGTTTTGAATGAATGGATAAATGAGCGAATAATCTACAAAAATGGGGCAGTGTCCTCTAGGGCAGAGACTAAAGGTTTTCTTTGTAGCCATAGTATCTAAGCAGGGTTCCTGACTCGTAGAAGGAACTCAAATATATTTGGATTAGCTCATGCATGATAAAATGAAGGGAGGAAGGGAAGGATGGAGGAGGGAGGTACAGAGGGAGGCGGGAAGGAAGGGTTTGAGAGCAGACAGCTGGTCTAGCCACCCCACTTCCCAGGACAAGTGCACCGGCTGCCAAGAAGCAGCTTTGTTTGTCTTCTGCAGGTGTTTGTTACACCTGCTTTGGGGCCATAAAATTTCAGTCCCGTATGGTGAGCCTCTCCACAATCTGTTAGTCCTTTATAACTTAAAAAGCATCTCGAAGGTTTCTAGGTGGTACTGGCCCCTAGGAAAACTAGGTATTCTACCTTGGGAGGGGTTTCCATGCTCTGAGCTGACCTTCTCATTCTGTCACTCCTAGCTGCTCTTGTATCCTCCCCTAGAGGTGAAGGAAGAGAGTGAGGGAGGGAGGGAAGGGGAGAGAGAGAGAGAGAGAAAGTGATGCTGGAAGACAGCTTTCCTATGTGTCCTCCGGCAGCTCACTTGTCAGCATCTTTGGCCTCCTCATCCCCTTCCACATTCACATGGACGTCTGTTCCTGTTTTGGTCAACATAAGAGCGTATGGGCCAAAGGCTTCATGGGTTGAAATGAACACTGAAAAATTTACATGTGGCACCTTGGTAGGATTATGGAAGAGGAATATGAGCATTAATTTCCCTTTAAGTGGCTCCCAATAAAATAAATGAGAAAAAAAAATCTAAGTCCTTCCTGTCTATAATAATCTAGGGACTAGTCTGAAAATGAAGAGCGTTGCTCCCCTCTCATGTCTACCTCCAGCACACTGTGTAGACGTGGGCAAGCCTTTCCTCTCTTGGCCCCATTGGTCATCCGGGTGATAAGAAGGTTGGGATGGGGTCTCTAGAGTCCTTCCTGGCTGTGGCTCTTTCATAATTCTAAGGAAGGCCCTCACCATGGAGGCCAATACCCTGGAACTCACCGCTCCAAGAGGAGCTTAAGAGGGAGGACTCTGGGTAACCACAGTCCCCAAGCTATGCCTGTTTGTATTTGTCAAGCTTGGCACTTTAAGGAGGGAAAAGGATAACTTGGTGGATGTCAGAGGCACAAGAACTATGGAATAACGTACGCAGCCCTAGAGCCACAGTCCTCTGAGACCACAAGAGTGCCTGCTTCCTGGTGAACCCTGGTCCCTCTCACTGTGGACACTAATAATGTTTAGTTCGCTCATCAGCCTTAGCCAGTCCCTCAGCCAAGTCAGGGATAACCTTGCTGTAGATATAAAATCTGGTGTGACTCTTGCATAATAATTCAAAATGATGATGTATCCATTTGAATTCACATTTACAAACTCAGAGTGCCAGAATATCATACTTTTGTATTTTCTTTAAAATAATATTAAATCTAACTCAAAGTCCTCATCTTACCAAACTAATGGGAAATCTATCTTAGTTATTACTGAACGTCCATCCTAATTGCCTCTGGACAAACCTAGACAGCATATTAAAAAGCAGAGACATCACTTTGCTGATAAAGGTCCATATATTCAAAGCTATGGTTCTCCAGTAGTCATGTATGGATATGAAAGTTGGACCATAAAGAAGGCTGAGTGCTAAAGAATTGATGCTTTCAAATTATGGTGCTGGAGAAGAATTTTGAGAGTCCCTTGGATAGCAAGGAGATCAAATCAGTCAATCCTGAAGAAATCAAACCTGTTATTTAATGGAAGGACTGATGCTGGAGCTGAAGCTCCGATATTTTGGCTACCTGATGGGAAGAGCCAACTCATTGGAAAAGACCTTGATGCTGGGAAAGATTGAAGGCAAGAGAAGAAGGGGGCAGGAGAGGATGAGATGGTTAGATAGCAACACTGACTCAATGGACATGAGTTTGAGCAAGCTCCAGGAGATAGTGAAGGACAGGGGAGCCTGGCATGCTGCAGTCCATCATGGAGTTGCAAAGAGTCAGACAGGACTTAGTGACAATGACAGCAAGCAAATGCTGCTGGGCCTTCCAATGGCAAAGCATCAGCATGACCTCTCTGCTGACTGACTGACTGCTTCTAAGAGCTTCTTTATCCCAGTTCAAATGATCCTCCATGTCTGGCATCTTGGTGGCTGTCCATGATAATCTATGATGAGAGCTGGAGTCAGAGTAACAGGGGCCAGCATCCCCAGGGCACCATGCAATCACTCCCCCAAATATTTGCCACCTCTTGGGACTCCGCCAGAGAGCAGAGTAAGGGTCCACCGCTGTTCATGGGTCCCGAAGAAAGCTCTGTCTGGAAGAAAGCTCTCTTTCCTCTTGTCCTCAAGTCACTCCTCATTCTTTCTCTCCATCCCAGAACATCTATTTAATGAATTGCTAAGTCGCTTCAGTCCTGTCCGACTCTGTGTGACCCCGTAGACAGCAGCCCACCAGGCTCCCCCGTCCCTGGGATTCTCCAGGCCAGAACACTGGAGTGGGTTGCCATTTCCTTCTCCAGTGAATGAAAGTGAAAAGTGAAAGGGAAGTCGCTCAGTCGTGTCCAGCTCTTCACGATCCCATGGACTGCAGCCTACCAGGCTCCTCTGTCCATGGGATTTTCCAGGCAAGAGTACTGGAGTGGGGTGCCATTGCCTTCTCCATTTAATGAATTAGGTACTTAAAACTAGGAGTCACTTTAAACTATTTCTGCTTTAGATGCAACAACCTAGTAAATATAACAAATAAATAAAAAGATACAGACTCGCAGATAAGAGGACAAACTAGTCATTACTAGTGGAGAGAGGGAAGTGGGGAGGGGCGAGATTGGGAAAGGAGATTAAGACGTACAAACTATTATATGTAAAATAAGCTACAAGGGTATATAACACAGGGAATAGAGACAATATTCTATAGTAACTATAAATGGAGAATAATCTTAAAAAACTGTGAATCACTGCATTATACACCTGTAACTTCTATAATAATGTACATCAACTTCAATAAAAGTGTATGTGTATTTATTTTTAAAAATCCTATTTTTGCTTTTAGGCCTTCAGGAAAAAAAAAAAAACCTGGATGCTAGGAAATAGCATGTGTTTTAGTTAGGGTGTGGGTTTAGTTACCGTGACAAGAGGCCCGAATGTATGATGAGTTGAACAGCAGCCTGGAGATGAGCAGCAGGGTGGGCTGGGCTTTTCTCCCACACGTGGTCCTGTCAGGACGGAGGCTCCTTCCACTGGTCCCCAGGGTGTTGTCCTTACCAGCATGCTCAAAGCGGGGTCACCTCTATGTCAGTGACCCAGCCTGCAGAAAAAGGAGAGAGCAGAAGCCCAGGACCTGTGACTTGAAGGCGATGATTGCTCTCCTGTCATTTCCATTCCCAAACCACTGGCTGAACTAATTCAAGATTATCAGTTCAGGTCCGTTCAGTCGCTCAGTCGGGTCCAACTCTGTCATGCTATGGACTGTAGCCTGCTAGGCTCCTCTGCTCATGAAATCTCCCAGGCAAGAATCCTAGAATGGGTGGCCATGCCCTCCTCCGGGGGATCTTCCCAACCCAGGGACTGAACCTGTGTCTCTTACATCTCCCGCATTGGCAGGCAGGTTCTTTACCCAGGTTCTTCGCCCCCTGGGAAGCCCAAACACAGTAGTGGAGGGAATTTTAATGGCAAGAAGAGAATATATATCACAGAAAATTAGAGCTATCTGCTTGAAATGTAAAGGAAAATATAAAGAAGCGAAACCATAAATTAACATTTAAACAAATTATCATTATCAATAGCATTATTCCCACTCACAGGGACCAGTTGTGTGCCTGCCACTCTGCGTGATTTACCTGTGTTACCTCTCACCCTTTGCAATAATTCCGCAAGGAACTGATAGCTCTTGTGCTTTCCAGAGCTCTGTGGTGGCTTTTCACTGTGTACACTGAGAGAAGTGAAATGCCTTTCTCTGTATGATCTGGGATTAGAGCTGGCCACAGGAGAAATGCGCATGATATTCAGAAGATGAGTGAAGCAGCCGCGGATCCTCCGCCAGGCCCGGCGGCATCTCCCTCGTGTTGACACTGGCGTGCTGGCACTTTGTCGGCGGGGGCAGCACGCAGGCCCCAGCATCTCCACTGCACTTCCTCCTTCAGCTTTTCTGCGGCCTGGGCCTGGGTGTGCAGGCAGCTCCACAGTGGAGGATCCCGACTTTCCCCACAGGTGCCACGTGTCCTCAGGCTGAGTTAGCCCCTGCACTTTTCAATCCGTCCTCATCGGTTCCGTTCATCCTCAGGGGTTCCAGTGTGTCCTTGCTGTCTGCCATGTCCTGGGCAGCTGGATCTCACAGTCTCCTTCCCAGGGAAACTGGTCTGAGACCTCTTCCTCTTCCAGTGCTGCTCCTCTGATTCTGTGATTCTGCTTCTTCTTGGTCTTCCTCCCACTGCTCTATCAGTCCCTATCTGCTTTTTCTCAGTCTTCCACTCTTTTTGCTGCTTTTTCTAAATAGGAGCTTCTCAGTTTGTTTCCAGGGTGAATGTTCCTTTTCTGCTTTCAGATTCCATCTATGTTTCAGTCTAGTTCAGTGGCTCAGTCGTGTCTGACTCTTTGCGACCCCATGAATCGCAGCACGCCAGGCCTCCCTGTCCATCACCAACTCCCGGAGTTCACTCAGACTCACATCCATCAAGTCAGTGATGCCATCCAGCCATCTCATCCTCGGTCGTCCCCTTCTCCTCCTGCCCCCAATCCCTCCCAGCATCAGGGTCTTTTCCAATGAGTCAACTCTTCGCATGAGGTGGCCAAAGTACTGGAGTTTCAGCTTTAACATCATCTCTCCAATGAACACCCAGGACTGATTTCCTTTAGGATGGACTGGTTGGATCTCCTTGCAGTCCAAGGGACTCTCAAGAGTCTTCTCCAACACCACAGTTCAAAAGCATCAATTCTTCGGCGCTCAGCTTTCTTCACAGTCCAGCTCTCACATCCATACATGACCACTGGAAATACCATAGCCTTGACTAGATGGACCTTTGTTGGCAAAGTAATGTCTCTGCTTTTGAATATGCTGTCTAGATTGGTCATAACTTTCCTTCCAAGGAGTAAGCGTCTTTTAATTTCATGGCTGCAGTCACCGTCTGCAGTGATTTTGGAGCCCCCAAAAAGAAATTCTCTCACTGTTTCCACTCTTTCCCCATCTATTTCCCATGAAGTGATGGGACCAGATGCCATGATCTTCATTTTCTGAATGTTGAGCTTTAAGCCAACTTTCTCACTCTCCTCTTTCACCTTCATCAAGAGGCTTTTTAGTTCCTCTTCACTTTCTGCCATAAGGGTGGTGTCATCTGCATATCTGAAGTTACTGATATTTTCCCAGCAATCTTGATTCCAGCTTGTGCTTATGATGCCCCAGTTTATGTATCGAGCCCAGCCTCCTCTTTAAGTCTCTAGTCTCTGAAATCCAATCGCCTCCTTTGCTTTTCTTTTCAAATTACTTTGATTGGAGTCTAGTTTCTTTACAGTGTTAGTTATTTTGTACAGCAAAGTGAACCAGCCATGCATATCCACGTGCCCCCTGTTGTTTGCATTTCCTTCCCATGAGGTTCCCAGAGAGCATTAAGTAGGGTTCCCTGCGCTGGACAGTAGGTTCTCATTAGTTATCCATTCTATATATAGTATCAATAGTGTATATATGTCAATCCCAATCTCCCATTCACCTCACTCCTCCCCCCCCCTTAATTTCCTCCTTGACACCTACATTGAGATGAATTATAAGCATCTCAAGCTTTGAGGTTTCCAAAGCTAGACTATATTCTTCCCTCTAAAACCTATTTCTCTGCCAGCGTTTTCTAACCAGTAGATTGTGTCCTCCCCATGATTCAAGCCAGACACCTGGCTCCATGCATGACTCCCCCTATCCAGCACCCTCCACAGTCGAAGTTCAGGAAGTACACTCTCTACATCTAGCCAGAGCCATGTGGCTGCTACAAAGGCTCCAGCATTTCTCCAGGCTCCCTACTCCCCGTTTCCACTCTAAGAACATTATGGCCAGATCAGTCTCGAGGTGGGCAGGTGCTGATCACCTGGGCACACAAGTCATGCACACATTCTGGGTCAACTTTCAAAGTGGCCCTTTGAGGGTACTGAGTTTCTAACAGAATGTATGCTAAGAAGCTTCAGTCATGTCTGACTCTGTGCAACCCTATGGACAGCACAGAGAAATGCAAAAGGTCTGAGGATCCTTAGTGAGTTATTATCATTTTGATGAAAAAATGATATTCTTTATATCATTTTCATTAACTGAACATAGCCATGTATCTATTTGGCCTTTGTATTAAAATAAATAATGTACATGTGTATTAGGGGAAGGGAAGGAGGAAATTTGTTTTATCCACAACCCTTAGTCTCCGGGAATCAAGAATAAGGAATGTTCCAGAATTACAGCACCAAAGCAAGCCAATGAATGTGCAGTATCAATATTTTATATAAACAACATAGTCAATCAAATATTTACTGAACACCCACCTCATGCCACACACTCCGCTAAGTGTTGTGGAGGCACTCACTGATGAATAAGACATGATTCCTGTGTTTTCACAAAATACTTGAGAAAACAAAGCACCCTACGTGAACAGCTAAGTAATAAGAAGGAATTAAGTACCTAGACTTTGTTTATATAAAGCAATACAGAGAAAATATGTATTGGGATTGCTTCTAAACAATGCTTGGTAAGTCATTATAAGTGGAAGGACTGAGCAATATGAAAAGGTCCTTCAGCTAAGCTTCAGTTCAGCTGAGTATGTATCTCAGTGAACATTAGTGCCTCAGCTATTCATTCCAGTGGGAACTGGAAAGTCTAGGGGAGGAATTACATTAAACTTATCAAAGTAGGGACTTCCCTAGTGGTCCAGGGATTAAGAATCCACCCTCCAATGCGGAGGACGTGGGTTCGATCGCTGCCTGGGGAATTAAGATCCCCTGTGCCGCAATGGCACCCCACTTCAGTACTCTTGCCTGGAAAATCCCATGGACGGAGGAGTCTGGTAGGCTGCAGTCCATGGGGTCACGAAGAGTCGGACACGACTGAGCGACTTCACTTTCACTCTTCACTTTCATGCTTTGGAGAAGGAAATGGCAACCCACTCCAGTGTTCTTGCCTGGAAAATCCCATGGATGGAGAAGCCTGGTGCGTTGCAGTCCATGGGGTTGCTAAGAGTTGGACACGACTGAGCGACTTCACTTTCACTTTTCACTTTCATGCATTGGAGAATGAAATGGCAACCCACTCCAGTGTTCTTGCCTGGAGAATCCCAGGGACGGGGGAGCCTGGGGGGCTGCCGTCTATGGGGTCACAGAGTCAGACACGACTGAAGTGACTTAGCAGCAGCATCAGCAGCAGCAGCATGCTGCAGGGCAACTAAGCCTACACGCTGCAACTACTGAGTCCTCATGCTCTAGAGCACCGTGCTCCACGAAAAGAGAAACCCTTGCATCTTAACCAGAGAAACCCTAAGGCACCACAACAAGACCCAGCTCAGCCAAAGTAAATAAATAAATAACTTCTAAAAAATACTTACCAAGGTAATTCAAATGAAAACAGCACATGCTGTGCCATATTTCAGACACAGGCAGTGCTCTTTGGAGGTATAATCTCATTTACATCTCACAACAACCCTGAGAGGTAGCCACTACCCTGAGGCTCTGAGTGGACTAATGACCTCATATGGTAAGTGCAAAGAGCCAGGCCTTGGACCCAGGTCTGTGTGGTTACGACTTATGCTTCAGAATCAGGATGGAAATGAGCCTGATCTCTTAGCACCTCCTTGCAAGAGGAAAGAACGAAAAAAGACTTCGTAAAAGAATAGCAAAAATCTATGGGAAGGAGAAATTCACAATTGAAAGTAAAGCACTGAAATAAGCCAGTATACAGTTTCTTTTAAAAAAAAGTGAAAAAAAAAAAAGATTTAAATCAAGTCATAGAAAGCAGCAAAAACTGTCTTGGATGCATCCCACCAACAAAAGTAAGGGGAGAAGGAAGAGTCTGGGCCCACACAGATCGCTAGCCAGTCAACTTTTCATCCTCAAATGCTTTTTAAATATGAGGCTGTCATGTGTAACATAAAGTAGATACAGAAAGAAACCTGGAGGGTTGTTATTCCTGACCCTTGTTAGGAGAGTGTATATAAGAACAGTCTAAGATTTAAAGATTAACTCGCAAATTTAAGAAAGAATACAGAAAAATTGAACTTTAGTTGCTAAAAAATGAACCAAACTCTTCCCTGGGCATGCACTATCCTTCTAGCAGAATGTCTTAGGAACCTGTGGGGGCAGTGGTGGGCTGCAGTTGACTCCTACGAGCTTATGAGAGCTGGTTGTTAATTGGAGGAACTCTCCACGGAAGAGTTCATCCATTGGTGGTTGGGAGTATTTTACGCTCTGGAAATCCAGAAATGCTATAAATCCCCCAGAGAGCTGGTTGTTAAGTATATTCCAGCACACCATTAGAAGTGCCAAGGGTTTTAATGAATACTCCTTCATCTAGAGTCCTTGGTGGACCTAAGATAGTGAAAACTGGGAGTTGACTGGTTTTAGGGAAGGAGGATGGGTAATACAGAAAAAGACTTAGAACCAATGATAAGCATGCTACAGGCAGTGCTTCATGTCTCTGACTGCATCTGAGAATTACCTGGGGAGCTTTTGAGATAGAGACCTCTAGACCCAATGATGAATCTAAGCACATCTGAGACCTGGAGTAGATAAAAAGTTTGTCCTCAATGTGACAAAATTATTTTAACAACAATTATATAATAATCAACAATAGTGGATTATATGTTATATAACAATAATAGCTGATTATATGTTATATAACATACAAAAGCCACATTTTATGTAATATTTGTTATACATAATGTGTACATAATAAATAATTTAATACATAAAATAACATTTCTTGACTCAGTTTTATTTATAGTTAATTAGTTAATTAGAAAGGGCAACTTTCAATTTTAAAATATTATTCAATAGACTATGTATAGAATAAAATTTTCCCATTCCAAAATATCGTTACTTCATAATTTATACTCTATTTCACTATTTTAAATTTGAAACACATATGAAAACTCTAGGTGATTAAATAGTATGGAAAATCTGAAGTAACAGGTTTCAGTTCAGTTCAGTTCAGTCGCTCAATTGTGGCCAATTCTTTGCAACCCCATGAATTGCAGCACACCAGGCTTCCCTGTCCATCACCAACTCCTGGAGTTGACTCAAACTCATGTCCATCAAGTTGCTGATGCCATCCAACCATCTCATCCTCTGTTGTCCCCTTCTCCTCCTGCCCCCAATCCCTCCCAGCATCAGAGTCTTTTCCAATGAGTCAACTCTTCACATGAGGTGGCCAAAATATAGGAGTTTCAGCGTTAGCATCGGTCTTTCCAAAGAACACCCAGGGCTGATCTCCTTTAGAATGGACTGGTTGGATCTCCTAAGTAACAGGTTTACTCAATCCTAAAGGAAATCAACTGTGAATATTCATTGGAAAGACTGATGCTGAAGCTGAAGCTCCAGTACTTTGGACACCTGATGAGAAGAGTTGACCCACTGGAAAAGACTTTGATGCTGGGAAAGATTGAGGGCAGGAGAAGTGCTGACAGAGGATGAGATGGTTGGATGGCATCACCAACTCGATAGACATGAGTTTGAGCAAAGTCCGGGAGATGGTGAAGGATAGGGAAGCCTGGCGTGCTGCAGTCCATGGGGTTGCAAAGAGCTGGACACAACTTAGTGACTGAACAACAACAAGTTTTTTGTCTTCACTCAGACTATTACCATGTGTTATTCTTATTTATTCTGGATAAATGCAGGCAGATGTACTACAGGTGTTGGAAATGCAAAGTGAACCTACAGCAAGCCTTGGACATCAGCTGTTAAAAACTTTCTCTGAAATAAGCGTGTGCAGGGGAGACTGTGTGTTGGGGGCTGACTGTATCACTGGGCATTCTGTACATTAATGGTGTACAGAATGCCACGTTACTAGCGGGAAATACTAAAAATGTGCAGTTTGAAACTTGAGAATATATTACTTACATTCAACAGCAAGTGCTTAGGACTTAGACCAATAAAAAGATCTGGAGGAGAAGTGTTTTCTCACTGATGTTGTTTAGAACTGTCAGCACATGGTGGTAATCAAAAGCAGGCTGGCCTTCTGTCAGCTCTATTATCATTCTTTAATTCTCTGAAGAAAGTGGTCCTGCTTACTGTCTGCATCTGTGCGCACAGCTCTCAACACACTGCCCCTGGTGCACCCTCCCTAGATCCCACCCTGAACCAAAATACTGGAACCTCTTGGGAGGACAGCCCAGGAGTATATTTGTAAAGATCTCTCGCATGTGATTCTGATGTTCAATCAGGTTTGGGAACCACTGATATGGGGACCACAGAGACAAATATCTACAATGACTCAAAGTCAAGGGAGGAGGCTCGGATGTCTGAGGAGATGATCAAGCCTCCAACTTCTAGAGACCCCTTCCCCAGACACACTGAGGGCAGTTGGATTACCTTAGAGAACATGGTAAGCCTATAAAGAGGATCTTCAAGGGTAACTATAGAAGGATACTGTCATGAAAGATCCTTAGCAGACAGACATTTACATGTAAAAAATGAGAAAGCATATTCTTTTATTAAATGATGGGAGAAAAGATGTTTTTGCTACTGTGTTCCTTTGTAGCAATTTTTTTTTCCAACTGTTAGCCTTCGTTATTAGTCCCTTTGGTCCTTCTCTTGACCATCTCCAAAGAACCAGTTCACAGAAAGTCAGCTGTTTAATCTCAATGCACAGAGATAGCTGATCAACACTCTCTCAAGGGAGAAAGGGTTCTGCTGATAAGACCATAGTTCCTCAAGATCTGCTGTGTGAGAGAACTAGACACCTTCTTTACTAGTGTTTGTTGATTCCTTTCTATGTCCCATCTCCAATTAATCCCCTTTTGATCACCATATATTTAAAAATTTTCCATAGTTCCCATTATAATCAAATCTAATTGTCTGCAAGCCATTCTCTAAGGAAAGTGAGCACCTCTCTGATTAAAATAATTCTCTGAGAGCCATCTTATGCCTTTCACTCCCAAATTCACAGCCAGTCACATCACTGTTGCTTTCAGGGAAGAAGAAAAAGTCTATTCTTTCTTGGTTGAAGTCATCTGGAAATCCAGTATCTCACAAATATAGAAAACTGAGCATTGTCTTTCTGTAGTAAGCACATTTCTGAAATGGATGGAGGCATTTCTGCAACGTCCTCAGGACTTGTTGGATGTCAGACCAGGTTCACGCTGGGACTTAACATGTTTATAACTGCTGCAACTTAATGATTTACCACCAGATGGTCTATCAGATCTTAAAGGGAACTGAACAAGGAGTATTAGAATTAACTATGTGTAGCGTTCATGGTTTCTTTCGACTGGTTTAGCATTACATAGAATATATAATGGTGTAGATTATGATACAGCAAGGCAAAAGGAAGGGAGGGAGGAATTTTAAAGTAAATCTAAAGTGAAGAAATTTAAATACATTCATTCACATATTGAGCAGTTAATCAATGTTTATTGAGCATCCACTATTTGCCAGGACCTGTCTTAAATCCTGGATGTGTGCCTGTTAAGTCGCTTCAGTCCTGTCCGACTCTGTGCGACCCTACAGACTGTAGCCTGCCAGGCTGCTCTGTCCGTGGGATTCTCCAGGCAAGAATACCAGAGTGGGTTGCTGTGCCCTCCTCCAGGGGGTCTGCCCAACTCAGGGATCAGACTCACATCTCTTGCAGCTCCTGCACTGGCAGGTAGGTTCTTTACCACTAGTGCCGCCTGGAAAGCCCTGCAGATGCAGTAAAGGATGAACAAAGCTGATTACAGCATCTGATCTCATGCAGCTAACAATCCTGAGGACAAGAGAAAATGAAATGATAACGACACAAATAAGCAACTGTAACTGGGGAAGTGCTGTGAAAGAGAAGAACAGGATACGATGAAAACGTGAAAGAGGAAGGACTAATCTAATCTGGGAGAGTTGGGAAGGACTGGAGACAACATCCCTAAGGCAGGGACGTAGGGCTTGAGACCTGAAGGGTCTGTACAAGCTAACTTGGCAAGAGACTGGAAAGTACTTCTTGTAGAGGGAACAGCATGTGAAAAGACTCGGAGGCGGAGCAGGAGCACAGCACACAGAGGAGTGCAAGGCCAGCATTGGTAAAGGGTATCCATCCAGAGACTCAGATGGATAATGAGAGTGCTGCAAAGCAAATCATAACGTCCCAGCTGGTGCTAGACGGAGGAGTTACTGTTTAGTGCATGTGTGTAGAATTTAGTTACCTTTTCAACAGAGAAAAAGTCAATATTCTAGTCCATGGGATGGTTAAGCTTTTAGATAAGCTAACAATTCTGATAGCTAGGAGTTCATCTATTCCATCTCATACAATTTTAATAACTTTGAAATAAATATTTCTCCTGCAAATGGGAGTGCCTAAAATCTTCTTGACGGATGAATGTCAGTTAGAGAATTAGGTCATCCTTGTTAAGAAGTGCTTTCTTCCTCTGTTCTGCATCCCTTGGAGTTCTTCCCAGTCATCAGGGCTATCCTAAAAGTTCTAAGAAGGATGTGCACCATTTGTGATTAAAAGAACAAAGGAAACAAAGTTTAGATTCCCAAACCACTGGTGGTCTCACTGGATTTTCTTTCCTTTTTTTTTTTTATTTCTTGTTTTCAGTTAAATAATATCATCCCCAATTCAATTGTTTTCCAACCCACGCATATCCTTTTGCTCCAATTCTTCTTGTGTCAAATCTCCCTAGTCTGACCCATGTACTCTCTCCAGTTTCAATTTTCATTGTTTTTATCCTATGGTAAGAATAGGTAACAGTCTGTTTCATGCAATTGTGTCTAGTTGTATCCATATGTGCATTCTTGATGTATGAGAGCATATAATTATGTGCAAATATAAAACCACTTCCTACATAGGTGTCATACATGTGCCAACAAATAGATACATGTGTAAATAACTTCTGATTGTAACACTGTAGGGCTGCGCTCTCCAATATGGGTAATCACTAGCCACACTTGCCTGCTTAAAGTAACTAAAACTAAACATTCAGTACCTCTGTTAACTTAGCCACATTTTAAGTGCTCAGTAGCCAGACAAGGCTAGTGGCTACCATATTAAATGGAACAGATACACAGCATTCCCATCACAAAAAAGCCCATTGGATAGTGCGGTTGCCAGGTAGAGGGGGAGGGGGAGCAGGGAGTTACCCTTAGTATGCAGCTCAGGTTCCTTAATATGGCTGCATAACCTAGACCTGCCCCTTCCTGACCTCGTTACTGCCTCTCCCCATACTAGAATACTCTTCTCAGCATGACCAGTTTCAACGTCACTTCCTCAGGCAGTTCTCTGTGATCGGGAGGCTTTGCAGTATGCACCCTATTCTTGCTCTATGCTGAAAATAATACTTAACAGAAACCTCTTGCTTTTTAAATGCCACCTCATTCTCTGCTAGAATATAGGCTCCGTGAGGCCAGGGGAGTGTCTGTGTCGATCCTGCTTGCCTTCTGCTGTGCTGGACAGGCAATGGGCACTTAGTGAATATGAGTTCAGTAAATAAATGTCTGGTTTGCACACAGCCTTGAAGATGGGAGTATAAGTGACTGCATACAAAACTACAATATATGTTGGGGCAGCTCTCTGTTGCATCTGGATGCAACCAGTGTGTGTGAGAAGCAGACATGAATCGAGAGAATGAGGAAGGGGAAGATGAGCAAGTGAAGAATCAGAGTGACAGAGAGAATTCCCTTGGACCCAGGCAGACAGTCCCAGCAATCACTCCTGCTGTGTCTCCTCGCTATCCGGGGAGCTGGGGATGGGAGTTAGGAGTCAGAGTTCGCATGGAGGACTCAGACAGAGCATGTCCATGTAGCTCCCATAAAGGCACAGCCTCCGAGGCCCTGCCCTGGGAGGCGAGAGCTTGGTAGCATGGTCCACAGAGACGTTTCATTTTCCACTTTAAGCTCATCCCCAAACCTGGTTCTTAGAAATTCATTAAAATCTCCTGTCCTCATCTATCTTTCAGTTCAGTTCAGTTCAGTCGCTCAGTTGGGTCCAACTCGTTGCGACCCCATGGACTGACTGCAGCGCGCCAGGCCTCCCTATCCATCACCAACTCCCGGAGTCCACCCAGACTCGCGTCCATTGAGTCAGTGATGCCATCCAACCACCTCATCCTCTGTCGTCCCCTTCTCCTCCTGCCCTCAATCTTTCCCAGCATCACGGTCTTTTCAAATGAGTCAGCTCTTCGCATTAGATGGCAAAAGTATTGAAGTTTCAGCTTCGGCATCATTCCTTCCAATGAACACCCAGGACTGATCTCCTTTAGGATGGACTGGTTGGATCTCCTTGCAGTCCAAGGGACTCTCAAGAGTCTTCTCTAACACCACAGTTCAAAAGCATCAATTATTCGGCGCCTAGCTTCTTGATAGACCAACTCTCACATCCATACATGACCACTGGAAAAACCATAGCCTTGACTAGGAGGACCTTTGTTGACAAAGTAATGTCTCTGCTTTCTAATATGCTGCCTAAGTTGGTCATAACTTTCCTTCCAAGGAGTAAGCATCTTTTAATTTCATGGCTGCAATCACCATCTGCAGTGATTTTGGAGCCCAGAAAATAAAGTCAGCCACTGTTTCCCCATCTATCTGCCATGAAGTGGTTGGCACTCCTAAATTCTTTACAGTTTCTGTTCTGCCCTGTCTCTGTCACCCTAGTTCCTGGGTCCTCTCTCTCCTCTCCACGTGTAGTTTTATACAGGCTCCAGAGGAGTCCCACAAGCACCCTAAGGACGGAGGTTTGTATTCCATCTTAATGACTTTTCTCACGAGGGTCAGATTTTTTCCCATTTTATTTTTCCACAGGAAGCGAGGGAGAAATAAGGAGCTGAGTGGACAAAGGTAGAAAGAGAATGCTGTGACCTCCAAACATTCATAATTTTTATCCTATCACGTGTAAATTGAAGGTCTAAATTAAACTCCATAGAGTTCATCTATGGAATACCTTTTTAGCTTCAATGTTCTTTAAAAAATGAGCTTAAAGGATTCTCTTCAGATACTCGGGGGCTAGCTGAAGCAAGTATACACATTTTTTTCTTATTCTTCCTGTGCTGTAACAGTATAAAGTAAATAATGAGGACTTATAAAATTGGTTCCTTTTCAGGGTGCCAGCCAGTCCATGTAAAATGGATGAGATACCATTTTATATCAACAAATTAAGGGGAAAGTCTGCCTCATACAAAGCCTGGCACACAGCAGGGCTCAATGAGGGAGTTCAGCACAAACTAGAATCCAGAGCAGTGGTTCTCAAGCCTCCTACACAGGCGAAGTACATGGGGCACTTGAAGAAAATATCATTCTCTGGTTCCCAGCCTCAGAAACTCTAACGTAATTGGTCTCCAACATGGCCGGGGCAGTGCGTATTTGAAAGCCCACTGGGATTTCTGCGCACAGTCAAGATTTGGAAATATACCATGGTCTAGAGGGAAACTTTGAGTCCTTCTCTCCAATTTTCCTTCAGATCTTTATGAGGATGCTGCACCATCTTTGGCTTAGCCTTGGGATTGGAACGTCTGGGACTAACTGCTTTGAGATAAAATTTTCATTATGGAATTTTTCTACTAGATGTAGTCTGCTAGATGTTTACATAGTGGGGTGTGTGTGTGTGTGTGTGTGCGTGTGTGTGCCTTTTGAGATTTCATGTCCTCAGCAGCATCCTCATGCTTAGAAATTTGGAAGCTTTCTTTCAAATAATGTTGTCACTTTATATCCAAAGTCAGAGTCAAAATAGTAGTAATTATTAGCATTTATCAGCAAGCAGAATATGGCAACCAGTACAGAAAGGCTGGCCTGATAATCCTCAGTGATACCTTTATTTTCACATATCTGCTAGGTTCAAGATTAGTTTATTAATTCTGCAGCAGGTTAAGGGAATAGAGGCAGCTGGTAATCATTTATTCATTTATATTTTCATTCAGCAGCCATCTGCGAATGCCTTCTACATGCCAAATCTTAGTTAGAGTTGGGGATACAATGGTGAATAAAATTACACAGCCACTGCCTTAGTCCAGTGGGAGACACAGAAGAGGGAACGGGGATTTGCTATCTGTCTGAATGTGCAGTGAGGTGGGGGTCCAGGCTGCTGGGAGAGACGAGGTTAGGACAATCTGGCCTAGATGTGATTGGCAGGCTGTGGGTGTGGTGATGGGGAAAGCCTTCTGGAAAAAATTACTTTGGGGAGAGTGGCAGCCATGGAATAATCCACTTGGATTTCCCTTTAAGAAAGAACTTGCCTTCAGCTACTGAGAGTGCAGTAATCTGAGGGCATCTAGCTGTTAATGCTGTCAGGATTTGCCCTCACTTCCAAGTGAGGCCATGCTCTTTGAGGCTCGGGAACAGTTTTGTTTCTCCTCTGTGTCACTGAGCGAAGAGGGGCCTGAATAGTAGCAGGGAAAGGAGAAGAATGAGGGAAGAGGGGGATGGTAGGCTGAGTCACAGAGCTCCTTGGAGGCCATTATGGGAACACTGGTTTCTACTCGAGGTGATAAGAGGTGAAGAAGGGCATTCAGTGGGCAGGGACATGAACTGAGCTCAATGCTATCTTTAGCCCCTGCCTTTGCTACACCCCACTTTTTACCCTTCAGACAATGATACCCAGCCCTTCTGAGGCCTGGCATCTAGCAAAGCAATACACCCTTCTGGCTGATTCCTAGTCCAGCAGCTTCGAGCTGCCTTTCTGTAGCGAGAGTTCCAAAGAAGCTGTAGATTTCATCTCTGTCTTAAGAGGGTTATATCTTCAAGGATGCAACCAAATGCATTGTGTCTCAAAGTTGTAGAGGTTCTCAAGCATCAAGACCGGGAAGTATGCCGTGGGAAAGCCCAGTCTTCTACGGTGACAGGTGAAATAAGGGGTTCTGTCTCTTGGAAAAGGAGCCAACATTCCTTCTTGTCTTCGAGGTACAATTGGCTTCTCTGATTTGTCCCATTTGGTGATCAGTGAGCTTGGCAGGCGGTGGCCTCAGAGAGGTCCTGGGTGCATGATCCCAAATTTGGAGCATCATATTTATTCCCCATTTTCTGCCTTCGGTAGAGTTCCAATTAGAGTTGAGCTAAGCCCAGTAATAAAGGCTCAGGCAAAAACGAAACTATGTAGGAGAAAATTAATTCCTCCCTGGGCAAATGATTTTTCTCTTTAGAGATAAGAAAGATGCATGTCTGTTTGCTTTCCTTCTGTTAATTATCCTTCCTAGGATTTCTTTCATTAGGTGAGCATTATACATATATATACTCCTCTGTCCACAGAATTCTCCAGGCAAGAATATTGGAGTGGGTAGCCGTTCCCTAAGGCAATGGCACCCCACTCCAGTACTCTTGCCTGGAAAATCCCATGGACAGAGGAGCCTGGTGGGCTGCAGTCCATGGGGTCGCTAAAGAGTCAGACATGACTGAGCGACTTCACTTTCACTTTTCACTTTCATGCACTGGAGAAGGCAATGGCAACCCACTCCAGTGTTCTTGCCTGGGGAATCCCAGGGACGGGGGAGCCTGGTGGGCTGCCGTCTATGGGGTCGCAGGGAGTCGGACACGACTGAAGCGACTTAGCAGCAGCAGCAGCAGCAGCCATTCCCTTCTTCCTGACTCAGGGATTGAACGCAGGTCTCCTACATTTCAGGCAGATTCTTTGCCTCCTGAGCCACCAGGAAACTGTCTTGAGAAGTCTCAGGATCTGGTAGCTTCTTGTTCAATTTCAGGCACCACACCAGGCCTGGATTTCCTTGCAAACTCACTTTCTAACAGGTTTCTTGACAACCAAAATAACTATTTTCAGTACTACCTGGTCCCGGGAAAATGCCAGTGTCAGGAAGATAAATACTGTTCTAGTCTATGGTTCTCTTTTCTACCCAAGTTTTGGTGTTAACCTGGTCTTGACCATTCTTGGCCCCAAATGATATGATGAGGACAATGATCGTGAACATCACCATCACCAGAAAAATTGTCAGAAACAACAATTTATATATACTAGTATTGAATAACATAAAAATATTTAGCATCACTAATAATTATAGAGGAAAAAGGAGAAGGAATGTAGGGTCGACAAAACAACAAAATTGAAAACAACCAAAAAATGGCTTACAACAGGCAATTGGTTAAAATCTGGAGACAAGGCTGCATTTAAAAAATTTCTGTTTATTAAATAGTTTTTTTTAATTGGCATCATAAAATGGTCACAGGACACAAAACTATATATACAAAAATGTTCTTAACTTTTAAAATAAAAGCATTTACAAAGAAGAAAATACCCCCAAAACCAACAATATTTGTTTTGAGGTGGTATAATTATGGATAATTTTTTAATTTCCTCAAAATATTTTTCTATGATTTCTAATTTTCTAGAATAAACAAATAGTCAGAAAAACCAAACAAAAATAAATTTTAAGAGAAAATAAATAAGAGGGGTATTAAAATTATACTACTCCACATTTTTTCCTACAGTGTAATTTTCGCACACAAAAAAAGTTTTGAGAAAATACTTTTAGGAAGTCACCTAATGTTGATGTTGGCCTTTCTTTGCAAGAGTATGGTGTGATGGCAATAAAGCATTTTTCATGAAGCTGGGGTTTAAATGGTTAGACAGTCTCAGTTAACCTCAGGGTCAGTTCACAGTTTAATTATGCTGTCTCTCTTGGCCACCAAGGGGAGAAGCATGCAGGCACAAGCACTGCCATTTCTTAACTAGTGCAAGTAAGCCTCTTGGTGAAAGTGAGAGGAGAGTGGAAAAGCTGGCTTAAAGCTCAACAGTCAGAAAACGAAGATCATGGCATCCGGTCCCATCACTTCATGGCAAATAGATGGGGAAACAGTAGAAACAGTGTCAGACTTTGTTTTGGGGGGCTCCAAAATCGCTGCAGATGGTGACTGCAGCCATGAAATTAAAAGACACTTACTCCTTGGAAGGAAAGTTATGACCAACCTAGATAGCATATTAAAAAGCAGAGACATTACTTTGCCGACTAAGGTCTGTCTAGTCAAGGCTATGGTTTTTCCTGTGGTCATGATGGATGTGAGAGTTGGACTGTGAAGAAGGCTGAGCGCCGAAGAATTGATGCTTTTGAACTGTGGTGCTGGAGAAGACTCTTGAGAGTCCCTTGGACTGCAAGGAGATCCAACCAGTCCATTCTGAAGGAGATCAGCCCCGGGATTTCTTTGGAAGGAATGATGCTAAAGCTGAAGCTCCAGTACTTTGGCCACCTCATGCCAAGAGTTGACTCATCGGAAAAGACTCTGATGCTGGGAGGGATTGGGGGCAGGAGGAGAAGGGGATGACCGAGGATGAGATGGCTGGATGGCATCACGGACTCAATGGACGTGAGTCTGAGTGAACTCTGGGAGTTGGTGATGGACAGGGAGGCCTGGTGTGCTGCAATTCATGGGGTCGCAAAGAGTCAGACATGACTGAACGACTGAATTGAACTGAACTGAACTGAGGCACATTTAAGGAACATAAAGCCACTCGCTCCTAAGCCCTTCACCACTTTCAGTAGGAATGGGAGAGGAAAAAAAAGGAACCCTGAAGAAACAGTTAAAATGATAGAAAAGAAAGAAGAAAAGATGAATAGGTGGGAAGAGAGCCTTAGGAAAGCTTGTGATGCACACAGACATTTACAAAGTTTCCCGCAATCCTAAGTGCTTCACCTAGAAGATTCCACTCATTTTTATAGAACCCTTTGAAGGAGGTAATATTACCTCCAGTTCACAGATGAAGACATTGAGATTCATTTAAAAACTATGAATAACTTGGCCAAGATTATATGTGCTTGTAAATAGTGAGGTGGGGATTGAAACTACCTTCCTAAATCATTCTGAGAACAAGTGTATATGTGTATGTTTGCAAGTGAGAGCACGGTGAACATGACTTTGCCAGTCCTGGAGTTTTTCCCATCCAGTCACCTGGAACCTGGAGACATGAACTGACTCATCTGCAGCCACAGAGACAGAATGAGAACACAAACGACCTGATTATCAGTCCAGTTAAGTAAACTGTAATTTAAATTCAAACTGGCCAGGCACAAGCTTTGAGTAAGAATGGAGGCTTCAGGTGCTGGCAGCCATTACAAGAGAAAAGAGAGTTATGAAAAGCAAGTATGGAAGCTGAGGCCTGTGAGGAGCAGGTTCAGGAAGAACTTTGGGGTGTGCTGACCAGGGAGCATCAACCTCTCCTTGGTGGCACCCAAGGAACCAAGGATCCCCACTTTCTCAGGATCTAGGAGTGGTTCCTGAGGGGGGCAGATCAAACGATGTGACTGCTTTAGGTCGAGAAGACTGAGAGCAAGTCTTCAGCATTTGGAGAGAAACCGCAGCAAGCGGGATTGGAGAGAAAAATCACTCAAGGAGCCAGACCAAAAAATACCCGGGATCAGAAAGGATAGATTCTAAAACTTCCTAGTCCTGATCCAGGCTTCCTTGAGATGTGTTGTAATATTGCTCACATTGTTGTAAAGTCATTTCTCTACATCAATGACCCACTGTGATGCTGCTAGAAGTCATCCTGTGGGAAGGGAGGCGGAAAATAAAGAAGCAAGGCTGCAGCCCCAGGATGGTGGTCTTACAGAGTGTCATTGCCACCCTCTTTTGCATCTTTTTTGATTGTTTGTCACAAGACATGGAGCTCTCTTCTGTGTTAAAGAAACCATGGCAGCTAAGAAGCAGAAAACATTCTTCTTCGGGGAAGCTACTTGATGAAGATAAAAATCAGCTTTTCTTTTTTTTTTAATTAATTTTTATTTTTTAGTTTGTTTTGCTTTACAATAAAAATCAGTTTTTCTTAATCTTGGATGATCTTATGAGTCTTATGCAATGTGATGAGACTGTGAGTTCCTAGAGGGCAAGACGCATGTTTATCTATCTTTGAGTCTCCCATGGGGCCTAATGTGGCATCTTGCTCCCAAATATGAGTTGAATGAGTGACACTCAGATGCTTTTCCAAGGTTACATTGGAGGACCCACAGCCAAGTATCCTATATATATAATACATATGGTTTGATTTAGTTCTCCTCAAGTGCTTTCTCTGAATTTTTCATGTTGAAATGCCTCAGTCATCCTTTGCCTGTTATCCATACATGCCAAGAGATTCTCCTTTCATCAGTTTTCACCAAGGCCAAGTCTAGTCATCAGAGAGATGTCCCTGAGAAATTTAATAGGCTTTACTAACTTTGTTTGATGCAGAACGTTGGAGAAGATGGCAGAGCAAGACGCCTCCAGTTGCAAACACAACCCAGGGAAGTCTCCAAATGGATCACTTTCTTCTTTTTACATGTTGGTCCTTTCATGTGTGGAGCTAACACTTCAGACCCTTCCTCAGTGAGACATATATTTCAGGTGGTTTTTGCACAGTGTGACAGATTGATTTGGCCAGATAGGAAACATAATGGACAAGTAATGGTCTAGGAAACATAATGGTCTGGGGCGCATCATGAAACATGGTCTAGGAAACCAGACCATGGGCAGAAACAGAGCCACTTCCTGTCTCTCTTCCTAGGGGCCGTTGAAACGGCATCCACATTCTAAGTTCCCTAATTGTTCACTGTAAGTATATAGATTAAAACTCACTTATACTCTAACACATTACTATTAGGGAGCCTTGAATTTTTAGAACATCTGCCATGCACCAGGTATTGTGCAGTGCCCTTCACATGCCATCCTCACTCTTGTATTATTCCATTTTATAGCAGGGGAAAGAGACTTTTGCAGAAAGTAAGTAGCCTAGCTGAGGCCAAACCACTCTTAAGCAGCAGTTATGATTTGAAGGCAACTCTGTCGAAGTACAAAGTTTTGCTCTTTCCACTAAACCACAGTTCTTTGGTCACATTTCTACTGGGATGGAAGGTCTTTGCTATGTGAATTATTTATCCCCAAATTGCCTTTATTATGGATTCCTATCAAAGGCTTTTACAAAAATCTAAATAAATCATGAGCACTGTATTCTGGTTTTTGGAATCTAAATTTTGTCCCTCAAAGAACCTACGGAGCCAAAGAGATGTTCAACAGAATCCTTTGATCCTCCCAATTCAGTCTCCATTCCATTTAGGAGCAAAGCCTCCATGAAGGGTTGAGCAGACGATTGTTTTCCACAAGACTCAGATACCACACAGCTATTTTCTTGCAGAGATGGGCCAGGTTGTTCTAACACCTCTTTGAAATCACTCTTGAAAATATGAAATCTGACAGAATAAACTAGATAAGATGGTCTATTGTGTGAGACATTTATCATCTACTTCAAACATTTTTTTCCTTTTTTAGAATTATTTTTGAATTTGTAAAAATAATATATTTATTGTAAAACATTAAAACAATACAGGGGTACACAAATATGAAAGTGAATATCCTTATTTATAGCCCTCTTCACTCACTCCCACCTTGGGAGGTAAACCACTGATTATACTGGAGTGTATGCTGCAAGATTTTTTGCCACAACTTCATAGCCCAACCCTCCAACTCACACACACACACACACACTTATGTATGCATACACATAGTTATTATGTGGCCTTTCTTTTTTATAGAGAGTTTATCCTTTATTTCATCTGCAATTTGCAACTGAATACATCACACAGAGATTTTTATGTCCACCAGTCATAATTGTTAGGTTATTACTCAGAAATAAGAATAACACTGTTTTCCCCTCTTTTACAAGTTTGCCATGAGGATTAATCACATGTTAAAAGGTACTCTTTTTTTTTTTTAAGAAGATGGTACTGAAGGTTTTGAGATAACCACTGGTGTATTATTTCACAGGGAGGCATTGTACAGGTCAGGTGGTAAGCTCCAAAGAGAGGAAGGACAAGGAAGTAAACTCTCGTTTTCCCACTCTGAATGGGACACTTCGTGATCTGCATATTATAGAAACATGAAAGCGAGGTAAGGCTTGGCAGAGAAATTGCTGGCTACAAGCTTTTAGGACAATTAAGAAACAGCAGGATCATTCTGGCACAAGCTTCAACCAGTTGGCAGAAAAATGCCTCTTCTGCTCCTATGGTGACTGGCAATTCTCAGTAAATGGCTAAAATTGCCTTTCATGTCTGTCAGCAACTTCTCGAAGTTTTTAAGTCTTGTTGAACTCTTTTTGATAATGGGGTGTCTTCTCTATAGGGCAAATCTGACATATATAAGGTTTATTTCAACTCTAACAGACAAAAACCCATTCATTTCGAGAGTTAGGAATCCTTGAAACCTTGCTCAAGTCTAGAAATGAAATTTTGTCTCTAAAAGTCTTTTTCTTTAAGGCTTTGTTACCATATATTGACTATGTTTTATATGATTGTGACATACTAATAAGTATTTTGAAATATTAAAAATAGCTCACAGATCCCTGTTATTATCTTTGGTGAAGTCCAAGGACTTGGAACCCTAGGTAGGACATATTAACTTAAAAGGTCCCTACACACTTAAATTATTAGCTGTCAATAAATATTATATTTCTTCCAACCTCAGTTTACAGTTTTCTCTGAAACTGCATAGCTCCTCCCACCCTTGACACATAGCCAGGGCAGCTCCAATAATTGCCTGTTGACTCACCACAGAAAGCCCAAGATTGAGAGACTTTGTGGTATAACGGTGAGTGTGGCCTTGGAGCTCCAACAGCTGGTCCAGAACCAAGTTCTCCCACATGCTTGCATAGTCTCTACGAAGTGGGCAAGATAGTGGCAACTACCTCATAAGGCTGTTGAGGAAATTAATGAATCCACATAACAAAGCATCTAGAACACAGCCTGGACAATAAAATGTTAGTTATGACTATACTTTTTATATTTAAGACCACTCTTTTTAACTATTCTTATTGGAATGAGGTCAGTAGCTATTTATGCAACTGAGTGAGGAAAACCTCCTCATCTCATTCTCTGCGTCATAAAAACAATGAGGGAGAAAATGATATAAGTCCAAGTCATACTTTCTCTCCCTGATATCAGATCAGGTAAGAACAAAGGCTTGGAGCCAGGCTGCCTGGCTAGACTACCCACTAGCTTGTACCAGGAGCAATAACAAGTCCCATCCTGGCCATAGGGCTGCTGGGAATGCTCAGTGTGAACAAAGCACTCACACATAGTAAGTGCCCTATGCAGTTAGCTACGAAGTTATTTAAGTGCAATAGATTCAAGGTCATCTTCTGACACCTACTATGTGTCCACTCCAGGGACTTCACTTAACAATAACCCTACAAGGAACACTCATTATCTTCACTTAACTGATAAGGATACTAAGGCTATGAAAGGGTAAATTATGTGTAGCAGCTCTCTTTGTTAGAAGGTGATGGAGTTGATTGCATCAAAAGAATAAAAGACCTAGGAATAAACTTACATAAGGAGATAAAAAGACCTGTATGTAGAAAATTGACACTGATGAAAGAAGCTGAAGATGACATAGACAGATGGAAAGATATACCACATTCTTAGAATGGAAGAATTAATATTGTTAAAATGACCATACAACCTAAGGCAATCTACAGATTCAGTGCGATCCCTATCAAAATACCAATGGCATTTCTCACAGAACTAGAACAAATATCTTTAAAACTTTCATGGAAACATAAAAGACTCCAAATATCCCAGTCTTGAGAAAGAAGAGTAAAGCTAGAGGAATTATGCTCCATGGTTTAGGATTATACTACAAATCTACAGTCAGCAAAACAATATGGTACTGGCACAAAAACAGACATAAAATCAATGGAACAGAATAGAGAGCACAGAAATAAACCCACATACTTAAGGTCAGTTAATCTATGACAAAGGAGGCAAGAGAAAAGACAGTCTTTTCAATAAGTGGTCCTGGAAAAACTAGACAACCACATGTAAAAGAATGAGATCAGATCATTCTTCAACACCATATACAAAAATAAACCCCAAATGATTTAAAGACCTAACAGCAAGACTGTTAGAGGAAAACATAGGCATGATATTCTTTGACATAAATTACAGCAATATTTTTGGATCCATTTCCTAAAGCAAAGGAAACAAGAGCAAAAGTAAATAAATGGGACCTAATTAAACTTAAAAGCTTCTGCACAGCAAAAGTAACAACTGACAAAATTAAAAAACAGCCTGCTGAATGGACCAAGATATTTGCAAATGATATGAGCAATGCAAATGACGACCATGCTGAAATACCACCTCACACTGATCAGAATGGCAATCATACAAAGAACGCAAACAGTAAATACTGGTGAGGATGCAGAGAAGAGGGAGCCCCGGTACACTGTCGATGGGAATGTAACTTGGCATGAAGTAAACTGGTAAATGTAGAATGCAAACTGGTATGTAAACAGTATGGAGATTTTTCAAGAAAATTAAAAATAGAACTACCATATGGCCCAGAAATTCCACTCTTGGGTATATATTCAAAAACAAACAAACAAAACATTCAACCAAAAACATTAATTTGAAAATATACATGCACCCCAATGTTCATAGCAACATTATTTACAATTGCTAAGGTGATGGACAGGGAGGCCTGGCGTGCTGCAATTCATGGGGTCGCAAAGAGTCGGACACAACTGAGCGACTGAACTGAACTGAACTGAAGGTATGGAACCAATCCACGTGTCCAACAACAGCTGAATGGATAAAGATGATGTAGTACATATATACAATGGAATATTATTCAGCCATTAAGGAGAATGAAATAATGCCATTTTCAGCAACATGGATGGACCTAGAGAGTGTCACACTAAGTGAAGTAAGTCTGACAGAGAAGGAGAAATATCATACAACATCCATAATTTGTGGAATCTAAAAAGAAATTATACAAATGAACCTTCTTACGAAGCAGAGACTTAGAAAATGAACTCATGGTTGTTGAGGGGGAAGGGAAGTTAGAGACTTTGGGAAAGTCATGTACACATTGTTATATTTTAAATGGATAAACAACAAGGACGTATTGTATAGCACATAGAATTCTGCTCATTGTAATGTGCCAGCCTGGATGGGAGTGGGGTTTGAGGGAGATGGATCCATGTATATGTATGACTGAATCCCTTTGCTATTCCCCTGAAACTACCACGATGTTGTTAATTGGCTATACCCCACTACCAAATAAAAAGTTTATAGTTTGCAAAACAAAGCAAAAAACACAAATAATAAATACTGGCAAGGATGTGGAGAAGAGGGAATCCTGGTACAGCGTTGATGGGAATGTAAATTGGTGTAGCCACCGTAGAAACAGTATGGAGATTTCTTAAAAAATTAAAGGTAGAACTACCATATGACCCAGCAATTCCACTCCAGGGTATATATCCAAAAGCAAAAACATTAATTCAAAAATATACATGTACCCCAATGTTCATAGCAGCATTAATTATAATTGCCAAGGTATGGAAGCAATCCAGGTATCCAACAACAGATGAATGGATAAACAAGATATGGTACACACACAATGGAATACTGCTCCTGCTGCTGCTGCTGCTGCTGAGTCGCTTCAGTCGTGTCCGACTCTGTGCGACCCCGTAGACGGCAGCCCACCAGGCTCCCCCGTCCCTGGGATTCTCCAGGCAAGAACACTGGAGTGGGGTGCCATCTCCTTCTCCAATGCATGAAAGTGAAAAGTGAAAGTGAAGTCGCTCAGTCAAGTCCAACTCTTAGTGACCTCATGGACTGCAGCTCACCAGGCTCTTCTGTCCATGGGATTTTCCAGGCAAGAGGACTGGAGTGGGGTGCCACCACCCTCTCCGAATGGAAGTTGCCATTTGCAGCAACATGGATGGATTTGGCGGGCATTATCCTAAGTGAAATAAGTCAGAGAATGAAAAATACAATGTAATATCATTTATATGTGGAATCTAAATACAACAAATTGGTGAATTTAAAAAAAAAAGGATATTCAGAGATACAGAGAACAAACTAGTGAGGAAGAGGGAAGAGGAGAGGGACCAAGCAGGAGTAGAGGGGAAAATGGTTATTATGGGATTATATGAAATCATGTGTGTGAAATTTTTGAAAATCATAAAGCACTACAGAATTTAAAGACTCTTTCATTCAATTAAAAAAAAAAAGAAGAGGGACTTCCAGTGGTTAAGGTGCCATTCTCCCACTGTAGGGTATTGGGTTCATTCCCTATCCCTGCTCTGGTAGGGGACTAAGCTCCTGCATGGTGTGGCATGGCCAAAAAGGAAAGGGAAAAAAGAAGGTAATGGAGCTGAAATGTGAACCCAGGTCTCCTGATCACAGGCTAGTGTTTTAACTCTAATACCTGGACATCTCCCTGTGCTATGAATATCTGACTGACCCAAGGACTTTCAGGGTCACTTAATAACCAGGGTGGAGGGATTGTTAGTCCCTGACTTCTTACTGCCAGAAACCTTTTCAATTATTTTTTAATGACCAACACATGTGTAAACACACCACCTACATTTAACAGTTAAAGGATATAACATAGTTTTTCCATCATCATATTCTTGGGTTCTTTCCCCTCAAAGTTTCACAGACTTTCAAGAATGTCTAAATGACCCTCTGAAAGTTTTCAACCAGGAAAGTTCTTACTTTTCCACTGATTCTAAAACAGTTAGTTGACTCCTCTGCTTCCTGGAATCCTTTTTAAGTCATTACAAATAGCATTTATCTTTATAGTTCTCAAGTGACCTTTAGTGCAAACATCTCTTTCTTCTCCCTGGAATGGGTTCTGACATCATTCTTTGGGAACACAAAGGCCTCCACTAGATTGATTTATCCTGCTGAGACCCTTTGGAAAGGGTCTCTTCTTTGCTGACCATGTCTTAATTCAAACTGCAGGGGAAAAAATATTCTCTTCTCCTAGTTTTCCTTGAGGTTATTATTTTTTTTAAAGTCAGTTATTCTAACCTCTGCTTGGAAAACTTTATTGTCCCCTGTCAAAAGTATGGCTTTGTATCTTTTAGCCAATTATTTCTTATCTTTGGCTACTTCTGCTCTTTTTTAATTCAAATCAGCCAGCATCTGTTCCCAGGATTCAGTGCCAAGGTGCCACCCAGCTCAGAGAAACAAATCTTTGATCTTTTTCTTTTGCCTCTTCTTGGTACCACACATTAGTTATCATCCCAAAGTCTCCCACATTCTCATGAGTCCCTTCCCAAAGTTACTTGGGATTTATTAAAGAAAGCTTTAAAAGGAGAGCTGAGAAGCTTATTCATATTAAGTGCTGAGTTAAGGTAGCCAAAGGTTGTGTGATTATCTTTGAGTTTGCTCTGTTTGCCTAGATGTCACGTGGCTTAATGGGGAGAGACGCACCAATTAGAGGGGTTTTCACTGCCAGCTCCTCCCATGCCGCGGGTCCTGCTAAGTTTCCCAGGTAGTTCTTTCATGGGCTGGACATAATCATGGAGGCCACCCCTGGTCAAAATTAATGTCAGGAGAGAGACACAAGTGGCACCTTTCCTACCAAGAGCAGTCTCATACTTTCAGTTACTTTTCTTTAGCTTCTTGGGGCAAATACGCCCCTGCGCCCCCTAAACAGAGCCGGCAATGGCTTCGTAGTTTTACAGTGACATGGAATTTTGGCCAAACATTTGAAGAAAATCTTCTATTTCTGCATCATGATTCTTCTGAATTCTAAATCACACTTATAGGCATTTTTAAAGTGAGAGTTATATAACACACATATGATGGAGTAACATACGTTCTGAAAAGGGCTAAACAGGAGTTTTCAGTCACTCGCTCAATAATTCAATCAACAAACATTCATTTAATGCCTACTCTGTGTCAGATACCGCATTAGACCCTAGCAATACAACAGTAGGGGAAAACAGACGCAGGTCCTGCCTACTTGAGGCTTACAGCCCAGCTGGTACCTTCTACTAACACAAAAGTAGCTTATATGAGAGTCATGGCTTTTCTTAGCTTGTCACTTGCCTTGAAACCACATAAAAAGGGTAATTCCTGGGGAAATACTGTGTGTAAATATTCTGTGATTCCCAGGAGACTACTCCCAGGCATTTTTTAAAGAAGTTGAACTTTTTAGCCATGCATGTGAACAAATTAATCCCTCTAGAGTGCAGAGGGAGAAGGCAATGGCACCCCACTCCAGTAGCCTAGCCTGGAAAATCCCATGGACGGAGGAGCCTGGTAGGTGGCAATCCGTGGGGTTGCTAAGAGTCACTTTCACGCATTAGAGAAGGAAATGGCAACCCACTCCAGTGTTCTTGCCTGGAGAATCTCAGGGACGGGGGAGACTGGTGGGCTGCTGTCTATGGGGTCGCACAGAGTCAGACGTCTGAAGCGACTTAGCAGCAGAGTGCAGAGAGCTGTGGTCAGTATAGGGTTAGCAAACTACTGCTTGTGGGCCAAATCCAGTCCACTGCCTGTGCGTGTATGGTCTTAAAGCTAAGAGTAGGTTTGACATTTCTGATGATTTGAAAAGAAAATCAAGGAAAGAATAATACTTTGTGACATCTGAAAGCTATGAAATTCAAATTTCAGTGTCCGCCATAGTTTCATTGTTCCCCATTCATTCATATATTGTCTCTGGCTGCTTCTGTGCTGCAAAGGCGGAGTTGGAGAGTTGCAACAGAGAACGCATAGTGTGCAAAACCTCAAGTACTTCTTATCTGACTCTTTAAAGAGAGTATTTTCTGACCTCTGGTATAGAAGACTTACTGGTCGTGACCTCACACTGCATGGTTATAGTCATCTGTTGAGATGCTGAGAGACCCACTAACCCCAAACAACCTTTCTCTCTATATGACATGAGAAACAGGGCAAGGTATAAGAAGAAACAGAATGACAGGTCTGAATTTTCTTAAGCCACAAACTTGGGTAGGCCAGAAATATAACGTTATTTTCTGTAATGAAGCTTAATGCGCTAAATGTCAGAACATGCAACTGTAATCATTTCTACAAAACCTCTGCGCTTTCTCATCTCTCAGTCTTTTCATCTCAAAGTTCAGTTAATCCTGGATTTTCTCTACTGTCCTCCTTCTCCCCTAGCGTGGGAAGCCTACATGGCATCCTGCAAAGTCTGTTTCTTTTGAGATGTATCCTGATCTGGTGGCTGGCAATCCAGAAGTGTCCAGGACCCCATCTGGTCTGGCTGCTTTCCGCTTCAACTGTCCCGTTGTTACTTCTGCCAGATACTAGCAGGGTCCATCAGCACTCCGCTGCCCCTGAACCCTTCTGGAAACGTACATGGTGCCTCCAAGTTTTCTCTGCTGGAGATGTAGAACACCCCAAGCCTGTGAGCTAGTTTCCTTGCACTTGATAACACCCTTCCTTCCTTTTCACACAGCCCACTTCTCAGATGGAAACAGCCCCAGGTCAGCTAATGCCCCATCTGCTGGGGTGTGAGTGGGATGGGCTCCCTCTCAGGGCAGTGCTCTGAGGCAGGCGGGGAGGAACAGGCTTCTGCTGGACAGGCTTTTCAGAAAGGAGCCTATTTGTCTTTCCCAGCTCTGCTTCAGCCAGCTCCAGTCAGGCCTACTGGCTCTGCGTGATTCACTAACTTTGAGCTCTGGTTAGGCCAGATGGAAAATCAGTCCTGGAAAAACGAAAATGGGAAACACCAAGTCAGAGAAGGTCATTTACCCCCTCATAAATCTAAACACACTAAGTCCATTGAAGGACTTGCCAGGAAAATGTTATTTTCAGTTTTCTCTGTGGGTTCAATTTATCTTTACTGCTAAGTAGTCAGGTTGAATTGGTTCCAGAACCAGATTACAATTCAACCCTTTTTTCCTTGAAGGGAGTTATCCCCATCTCTCTGTCAGGGACCTGGCTACCTTGTCCTAAGGGCTGGCTTTTCCCAAGTTAGGACTTGTAGCAGATCTTCCTTTTAGATACCTGAACTGGGGGCCACTTAAGTTTCCTTTTCTCAGATAAATGAGTCATTGACTCTTCTCTGTTACCTCTCACAAAGGATGAGAAACAGTTACTCACGATTATACTTTACTTTTCCTTCAAAAAATCTTTTGCTTTTTGAAGATAGTAATTTTTCTGCATCTTATGAGCCACCCTGACCTGAAGCACAGCCACATCTATTATCTTGACCATTCAAGTTTGGAGTTTTGCAAGATACGTCATAAAATGGATTGCAAGGAAGGACATGCCTGTCCAGGCAACTTGGATGATCAGGTAGACCCTACTGTCAATGGAATAATTGAAACAGGCATGAGAATGCCCACACCTCTATACCATCACCCAAACTATGAGTAAGAATAAAATACACAGTATTTTAGAGCATTCTCCAAGCTTTTATCGACAAGAGTCAGTTCCCATCGTACAAAGATAGGAGCAGAGGAGGAGACAGCAGTCCAGAAGCACCGCCCAGCTGAATGGCATAGTGGAAACTGATTGCTAATTTTCCATATGAAAGTACTTATTTCCCCACTTTGGTTGCCTAAGTAAGGACATGTGCCCCGAGGCAGATATCTACAGGACAGAGTGAGAGAAACCTCGTTCTCAAACTCCCTGTGCAGGTCTTGGTATATAATCACACATTCTTTGATGTGAATCCTTTCAAGAGGTAGGGCTTAGCTCTCCTCCCCTGAGTGTGACTTAGTAACTCACTTCTCATGAATAGAATATGGCAGGTGCGACCTTGTGTCACTTACGGAGATTTGAACATAAAAGGCACCGTGGATTCTTCTGCACTCTTGCTCTCACGCCACTCACTCTGGAAGACGCCAGCTGTCACATCATGAGAACACTGCGGCCATCCTATAGAGGGGCCCACGTGGTGAGGAGCTGAGGTCACCTGCCAACCCCTGATGAGGAACTGTGGCCTCCTGCCCAACAGACACGTGAGTGAGCCACACTGGAAGCAGCTTCTTCAGCCCCACTTAAGTCTTCAGATGACACAGCCCCAGGCAGCATCTTGACGGCGACCTCCTGAGAGACTGAGTCAGAGCTACTCGGCTAAGCTGTTCACAAGTTCCTGACCCACAGAAGCTGTGAGATAATACATGTTTGTTGTTTTAAGCTATTGAATTTCAGAGTAATTTGTTATGCAGCAATAGATAATAAAGTTGCCTTTTGAGAATATTTCATTGTGGTGAAAATTTTAGTAGATATATTATTTATGACCTTTATGTTTACTGGTCATAAGAAACAACCAGTCAGCTTTCCGAAGGACTAGAGCTGGTAAAATAAACTACTACCAAATTAGCTTGTATCTGAGCCACTTGAACTTGATCCAACATACATGTTTGTGGATAATGGAGTGAATACATTCAGCTATTCCTCCATGTGGATCATCTGATTGGACAAAGAGAAAGGAGGTTGCAGGTTTATCCATTCTACTTCATTCTGAGAGCAGACTGAGGACAATATTGGGATGGTTTTACAATATGCCTGCAAATTCCTTGACACCTCTCCTGTGGAGAGCAGAGTGCTCTGTCCCCCACCTCTATTCCCCACCCTAGGGGGTCTGGGCCAAGCATAGTGCCTTGCTTATCACCAGTAGATGGCTCAGTTGACAGCCCCTGCTAAAGTCTCAGCTGACAGCCAGTATCAACTACCCGACACAAGAGGAAAGACATCTTGCAGTGATTTCTGCCCCCAAACCAGCCAGGCACTCCCAACTGTCAAGTCACCCCCAACGTGAGGGGCTTGAGTCTCCCAGCCTGAGGCTCCAGATATCATGGAGCAAAGTTCCAGGAGCATCACAGAACAGTTGTTTTATGCCACTAAGGTTTCGGGTGGCTTGTTACATAGCTGTAGTAATTAGAACAGACGTACAGAGACCAGTTCTTTTCATCTTTCAACTTAGTTGAAAACAATCCAATTTGGAGATAAGAACTAATTAGTCAACTGAGCTTATGTGATTGCCTTTAGTAGACTTAACGTCAGGGCAAAATCTCAGGTTTGGTAGGAGGGGGACAATAGCAGAGACCAAGTGGAGTGACACCGTAGGGTTTTTACTCTGTTGCAGTTTCCGCTGCACATTGCAGTTATCTGAGGAGAATCTTAAAAAGCTTGTTAGGCAGATGTATTGAGACAGAAACAGTGAGCATAAATTTCACCCTAGAGGCTTCCCTCCCCTTGTTTTAAAAAAATTTGCAATTGTGAAAAATTTCAAACACAGAGAAATACATCTAAGTGTTCAACCACCCAGAACTCATCCAAGGTTAACATATTTGGATTTTTCTTCAAATCTATTTTGAAACAAGAAATCAGCAGTTAGATACATGTGGAGCTTCCCACAGAGCTCCTCACTCCTACCCAATCCCAATGTACCCCATCCGAGGGGTAACCATTATCCTTCCGTTAGTGTTTCTTGTTTGCTTCTGCCTCTTAATTATTTTACGAACAAATAGTTCTGAGAATTATCTTACAGTTGCATTTTTTGGAAAGACATTTTTAATGATATTGTCATCCATATAGAAGTTGATTTGGTTAAGACACAAAAGACAATGTTTGCTTTCTCACTAATGGATTGAAAATCCTAGCATACATGCTCTCCATCTAGTGGTGAAAATGGGATCTCCGTATGTGCACGTATGTCCAATATAGAGGAATGAACACATAGAGAATGACTCCTATGGACAGGACGCTCTTCTGCACTCTGCGAAGAATCTGAAGGTGGACAAAACACAGACTCTGGCCCTCTGGGCTCATAATCCATAGACTATTTACCATGTGCTCAACCACCATATGAAGAATATGGAGGCTCAGAGAGGCTGAGGAACTGTCTCAAGGTCAGACAAGAAGCAAGAGGCAGAATGGCAATCAAGACTCTTACCATTCAGACTGCCAAACCCATTCTCTAAACTGCAAAGCTTGAGAGTATTTAAACATGTTATTTTTATATTAAACAAATACAGATTTCTTATGAAGCAGAATACAAACTTTGATGAATTATAAGTGAAGTGAAGTGAAGTCACTCAGTCGTGTCCGACTCTTTGTGACCCCGTGGACTGGCGCCTACCAACCTCCTCTGTCCATGGGATTCTCCAGGCAAGAATACTGGAGTGGGTTGCCATTTCCTTCTCCAGGGGATCTTCCCGACCCAGGGATTGAACCCGGGTCTCCTGCATTGCAGGCAGACGCTTTAACCTCTGAGCCACCAGGGAAGCTCTATGATGAATTATAAGGTTTCAAATAATCCTGGCTTGTTTCTTGGGTGGCCCCATAACTTCACATTGAAGAATTTCTGCCTTTAGCAGACCCTCAGAGAAAACTTTGAAAAGTCCTGCCTGAGGACAGACTTCTAGCATAGAACAGGAAATGGTTTAAAGAGGGGGACAGCCACTCGAAAGACCACTAGCAGCCATGATGTTCAAAAACGGGCACTGACCAATCAGACCAGACGCTGAACACAGCAACCAGCTTAGCTATGACTATGCTTGCGTATCCTAGACAAGGCAAAGGGATCCAAAGAAGGGTGAGGGTTTCATAAACGATGCCCTGGAAGTTCCTTTAACATGTCCTACATTGTTCTTCCTCTTCTCTTTTCCTGCCCCCATCAGAGTACCAAATGAGCAACTTAGATGTTATCCTCCATTTAATACCTCAATTGGACTAGAATCTAACCTTGATTTCTGCTATTTATGTCACTGGTCCTCTGGTCCCCACTTTGAGGGACAGAGAGAGAATATGATGTGTCTGGGACAAAAAGCCAAGAAGACATGAGTCTGTTGGGAAGGGAATTTTCTGGATGGAAGAAAAGGAAAGAATTAGCATGGGTGTGGTTTGGGCAAAGAAAGTGGTCATCCCATAGTGGAGGAGGAGGCAAGCACAAGAAAGTAAAGTCAGAAAGCTAATCAGAGTCAGGCCATGAAGATCACAGAAGGCCTGTCACATGGCTAATGCTTTAGTGTAAGTGTAGTTGGGAGCCAGCTGGAGAATCTCGGGGGGCATGTGATAAGATATGATTTGTGTTTTCAAAAAGATTACTCTGGATGTGACTGGATTTTAGGACAGCAAGACAGGAAACAGGGAGACAAAAAGCCTTTTATGATTGTAGAGGGATGAGACAGCGCCGGTGTGGACGGGGGTCGTCGTGGACCTGGAGGCAAGGGTATAGATTTGGGATATGGTCTGTAGGGAGAGCCTATAAGGAATCACCTGCTATCATAATAACCCAAATCCTTCCCATACAGAGGAGTTCAGAGTAGGGTTCAGAGAAGCAATGTTGAGTCACCATTGACAAATGGCAGAACCACTGCCATGATATGGGCTCTTGATTTCCAGCCTAGAACACTTCCCATTGAAGCACACTACTTTATGTATCTTTTTTATGTGTATGTGGCTTTATCTCTTACTAGATTATACATTTCCTGAAAGCAGAGAAGTTGCCTTGTATTTAAATGATTGATTCATTCAACTTTCAGTTTGCAAAGGTTTCTCACCAGCCACGTGGTAGATGAAAGGTGATAAGACTTAGCCCAACCCTCCCAGGATCACTCAGTCCTAGGCACATAGAAGGAGCTCCTTTGACATGCCTTAAGTTAAAATTAGTTGAAAAATATTTCAATCTACATAAATCAATACCCTGCCGAGATTTGGACTCCAGGAGAAGTTTAGAATCTTGGTTAAGAGAAGGGAAAATACTAGAGGAAAGCTACATTAACTTTTTACAGAGGATAATAGCTCTTGTATGAATGGTCTGAGCTGACCCTAAATTGGAAAGTGTTTGCACAATGTTTCCCCAGTTCTGAGCCCAAGAAGGAGCTTTGCATGGCCTTAGCAGAGGGTTCACACACCCTCCTCCAGACCTGGCAGCGGAGATCCTGGTAGAAAAGATGAATGAATGACAGATAACCCTGGGGAAAGTTTCTTTCTCACTCCTGCTTTCAGAATGGTAAGAGAGCATTGGCTGAGTCGTCGTCATCTTAGGAGGTGTTTTTATCCAGAAGGATATGCAGGGCCAGGTGGAAGCCCAGGCCAAAGCAAATCAAAGGACTGATTTCTCCTAATTTGTTCTGACTTAGGCTTCAGACTAAAATAAGGGAAAGGGCAAGAGACTTGGAGTTCGTATGTTGTTTGATCTGATTCATTCAGATATAGGAGCAAAGAGGGATTAAGCTATAACCAGGAATAAGGAATGTTCATTTAACCCAACCATATTCCATGTTATCTCATTCAGAAGCCCAGGTCTGACAGGTAACAACTGCAGGGATGTACAGTTTCAGTCCAGCTAAGGGTACCCTTCCCATCTGGTGTCGTTGGCAGAATCCAAGGTGGCCATCTGGAAAACCTCTAATAAAAGGACGCTTCTTGGCTCCAGAGAGCGTGCCAAACACCTGTGTCTATTATTAATTACCAAGTCATTGAAAATTAGCTTTGACTAGCTCAGGTACTAACGACGAGTGAATTTAAGATCACTTCTTATACTTCAGAGCACTCATACCGCACTTTCTCTCTGTGCGGTGTTGAGGAAGGCCCTCCTTGGGATAGATCTGTTTTCTGTGCTCTTAGCTTCTCATGCTGTCTCCTTCTCCCTCCCTCTCTGATCTGGCACCTTCTTGCTGCAAACAGGGTTTCTGGAGCTTCCTGACTGGATTTGTCCACCAAACCATTTCCAGCATCCTCAAATTATTCCTTTAGTTTCCATTGATTTCATTAATCCTCCCACTTCCTGAGAACACTGATCTCATGCATCTGTTTGATGGAAAACAATGTGATTGAACTTATTCATGTTACAGAGTGGATGACTTCCCGCGTGAACTCATCCGACCCTCATATGGATAGATCCCAACGGTAGAATGTTGGAGAAACGAGGTTCATGCCCTAGCGCTTCAACCGAAAAGGAAAAGTTAAAATTTTACATAACCTCCTGCTCCTGCTGCTTCTGTAACTCAGCTTGCTCCTTGCAAAGTTTAGATCACGCAGGTCTCAGAAAGTGGGGACTCACAATGTTAGGAACTGGAGCTTATCTCACTTACCCTTGTCTGGCTCTTTGCAATCGCCCAGCCCCTGCAAACCCCCAAACCCACGTAATCATGCCTGTCCATGGATAGAACCTCTGTAACCCCTTTGTTCGGGGCTCAGAGCCTGGAGTGTTAAGTCCTCTGAGTCCGCCGGTGTAATAAACCTAAGTTCTCTGACTCTCCGAGTGTGGTGCTTGCTTTCTCGAGTACTGGTTTCCGCAACACAACAGTATCATGTGCTTTTTCTCAACACTCGTATCACAATTTGCAGTTTTATAAATGATAACTAACCAATTCATTTCTTTCTTTCAATAAGACGACAAGCTTTGAGAGGGCGAGGCCCACGTCTGTGTGCATTTCTCAGCCTAAATCACTAGGACCCACACAAAGAAGACTGAAACAGTCATTGTGTGAATGAATGAACAAACAAATGAATGAATATTTTAAATACAGGTGAGTTAAACCCTTTTCACATCTGCTCCCGAGTGTAAAAATTTGTTTTACAATGGTGACACAGGCTCAACAAAAAGGAAAGATTTTAGGGAGCAGAAAACTTACTACTGTTTTGTTTTAAAATGCAGCACTGTGTACCAATTTCTTTCTGTTAAAAAAAAAAAAGAAAAAGAATAGACTCATTGAAGCTGACAGGTTTCAAGGAAGTGAGTCTATAGTTAGTGCCTTTTAGTTGTAGGACACCTCCTCTCAGATCAGAAAATGAACCAATACCACCCTCTCTTCCCTCTCTCCCCTCTGCTCTCATGAGATGAAGGATTCAGAAGTATAACTGCCATCCCAAGGCCTTTTTTTTTTTTTATGAAAATGAGATAAAATAAGTAAAAATGTTGAGTGGCTTGTAGGTACTCAAAACATACAAGTTTTTTCCCTCCTTCCTTCTTGGTTCATAAAATAATCATCCAGCCAGGATCTCTCTTTATCTTCTGGCCTAAGAGGGAGGCTAAAATGTTTGTAATTCATTACACTGGGGGGCAGTGACCTGGAGTTAGAAATGTGTACATGTGACCGGCCGCTAAGAAACTCGAAGTGTCCACAGCCTGTAATTCCTGAAATGGAGGGCGTCTTTAAGAGGGTGGTTTATCTTTAAGGCATCACTCAGGTGCCTTTTTTATATTCCTACCGTTGCTATGGAAATCATCCCTCTAAGAACACATGCAAATGTAGACTATATTGCCAGATGCATGAATAGAGGGGTGTGTGCAAGTGGTGGGCATGTTGACACTTGTCAGTCTCCAGCTTTGGATCTGAAGGAAGAGAAGTAGAAGGTGGTTGAGGTCGATGGGGAGGGTGCTGTGGAGCAGGGACCATGACTGATATCTCAATGCCTGATAGAACCCAAGATCTAGAATCTCCAAATCCCTACTCCACGACTTAGGTGACCATTCTGCCCATTGTTTCAGAATTCCTATTCACAGCATCTCCTTTCACTGTCCATGGGCTTCCTGGGTGGCTCATTGGTAAAGAATCTGCCTGCCAATGCCTGATCCACAGGAGATGCAGGTTTGATCCTTGGGTGGGGAAGATCCCCTGGAGAAGATAATGACAACCCACTCCAGTATTCTTGCCTGGAGAATCCCACGGACAGAGGAGCCTGGAGAGCAACAGTCCATAGACTCTCAAGAGTCAGACACGACTGACACGCAATCCTTCTTTCCTTCACTGTCCATATCATCTGGGTTTAGCTGATAAACCAAATTTTCACACAATCACCACAGAACCTAACTTCCCCCCATAAAATGAGAGAAGCATCACTGAAGTGATCCCATGAGATCTGTGATTTTATTTTATGCACAGAACTGAAGTCATTTATAAAGCTATTTTCTGGGTCCAAACCACCTCTTCCTTTCTTTGCAATTCTATCACTCCTATTGCTGCTCCAATTGACTGACTGTGGCTCCTCCCCTGCCCTCACCAAAAAAAAAAAAAAAGAAAGAAAGAAAGAAAGAAAGAAACCAGCTGCTAATACCATTTCATAAGGAAAGAATCAAGTTGTGCTGAGTTGTGGATCCTGGGTGTCAGGCTCACTCACCAGCAAAGTAACTAGGTCTTACATGTGAACCTTCCAGATGAAATATTTCAATTTGTGCCACAAGAGAAAAACAAACTGCTGCATATCATGAATACATTGAGGGTGCATCATTCATGGTTTCTAGCTGTGAGCAATTTAAAGAAAAAAAGAACACTGAGAAAATTACACAATCCTTGGGGAAGGCTGTAGAATCAAATTGAGAAAACGAGCAGGCACAAAGTGGAGCTAGGCAGCCAGTCCTCAGCCGAGATCAATGCCATAGAGGTTGTCCGACATGGACGTTGCTGCCAGGCTACAGGGTGCTTGACCGGTGGAGGCACCAAGGCCAGGCTGCCCCTGCATACTGGATGTTATGTCTTTGCTGCCACTGCCAGAATGGATAATTTGTGAACTTTTCTTATTTGCCAAAATAGCTTCTAGGTCTCAGTTGTGTGCATTTGACAGGCTACTCTTGATTTAGGTGCTTACATTCTAGCTGCAAGAGAGGCTGGAAGAGTGACTATCAACTCTTTTCAGCTTCTACAGGAGGTGAATTCTGTCTCCTACCAATTTCAGAAACATAGGAGGGAAATTCAAATGTTCTGCAGGCAAAAAATGCCTGCCACATGGGGAGATGGTTAGTATTCAATCGAGACTGTCAAGGGCCTCTGCCTACAATCTTTAGAAATAAGATCGCTAAAAGTCTATCGGAATTGAGGTCAAATGTTTCAAATGAAGCCTCAAAGCAGGCTTTAAGAAAGGGGATTATTTTCAATTGTCCAAGGTTTTGCATCTAATGCTAACAGAGGAAAGGGGAAGGAGTAAAAAGGAAGCTGATTAAAATTCTTAGGGGCAGGGGGAGTTCACAGTTCTGGGAGGAGGAGGCGGCATCATTGTTCAGCTTTGTGCCATCACCTGCAAGAAATCCCAAGCAAGCAGAGAGGAGTGGGGGTGTTGAGGTAGTGAACATGGGTGGGGTGGGGGCACTGAGCTAGGTAGGAGACATGGAATTTCTCCCCCAAGGAAAAGGGGAGGGCATGACTACAGCAGGGAAGAGCAATGTCATGGTGAGCTCTGGGCCACCACACATGGCGTTCTCAAAAAATCTTGAACACCTGGGCGCTGCAAATAGTAGGCTGTGACTCAGAGGCATCCTTGAGGACAGAGAGCACAAATGGATGATATGAAGCAAAACAAAACAAAACCAACCAAACAGGAAAGCTCATCTAACTGTGGGCCAGGCCAGCTGTCAGGATGAGAAAATTTGCCAATGTGTCATTTTGGCTGCAAGTGATAAAAACCCATCGCTAATTAACTTGGGCAAAAGAGAATTTATTGAAAGGATAAGGGGCTGCCTCATATAACTGGCAACACAAGGAGAAAGGGGCAGTTGGACCCCAAGAAATAGTGTCTCCAGGACTCCCTGTCTCTATCTCTGTCTCATCTTTGGCTCCCCCTGAAGAGAGCAGGCATCACTGCCTTGAACAGAGATCATTGCTCAACGGGTTATGGTCTTGCCCGTGGTTTCTGCCTCCAAAGGGGAGATGATCTTTTTCCTTTGGTTCTGCAGACAAACTCTACTGAGCTTGCCCACCTAGGTTAGGTATACCAGTTCAAATTTCTGCCAGTTTTTAAGGACAATTGCTAGTTGTAAGCAAACTGCTCACAATTTATTGACCCTGGGGTGATTGATTATGCACAGGAAGGTGGGGTCCTGATGCATCCATATTGGGCTCACTTTCCCCTTGGACCTGTCAGCAGTGCAAGGAACAGGGCCGTGTAACACAGACATGACTGCTTGGGTCCCATTCCCAGGAGTCAGAGAAGTTCTTAGAGAAAGGAGAAGCACTGTGAGCTCCAGCTGGTATCTGTTACATCCAGGAATCTAAATGGGAATTTGAGCTCAAAGCCTTTTCCTGGGAGGAAACTGGTAATACTTTGCCATGCTGTTCCCAGTAAAAAGGGAGCTAACTTGAAAGTCATGTCTGTCTCGAGGGCCAGGAGAATGCCTACATCACCTCTGGGTACATCACAGTGCCCCTCTGATGCTCCATGATGGCAGAGTTGAAGATAGCTTGTACCCCCAAATCCAGAGAAGTATAGTCAGCTGCACATTGGGTGTACCTTACAATGGAAGAGGGCATCTCAGGCTTAAGGGGGGTTTGGGGCAGGGCTGGCACACACCATGTACCTTAAAAACATGGGGCTCATGACTGTGGTGGGGCTAAGAGTGATCAGGGTCTCATTCCACACTCAACTTATTATCCCAAGTTCCCACACCTCCCCCCATGACAGGGCAGCTGTCTGACTGGTTTCACAGGTGGCTGGCTGAGAACTGGCCAAATATAAAGTGAGTCTATCTTTCCTGCCTACTGCTCACTCTTAATGTACCTAAGAACACACAGTTCACCTTGGAAAAGCAAAAGACAGAGAACAGACTTTATTGGTCAGGGTAGGGGGGGATGGATTGGGAGTCTGGGATTAGCAGATGCAAACTATTAGAGATAGGATGGATAAACAAGGTCCTACTATACAGCACACGGAACTACATTCAATATCCTGTGATAAACCATAACAGAAAAGAGTATGAAAAAGGACACATATATAATATATACACAGACATGTATGCATATGAATAAGTATATGAATCATTTTGTCTTATAGTAGAAATTAGTACAATGCTATACATCAACTAACTTCCATAAAAGAATGAATTAATTTAAAAAAAGAAAAGCAAAAGAGTAGTGACAAGCCAATCTATATTTATGTTCCAAGCAGCCACCCTGAGAGATTCTTGATGGAGCTGACTTCATCATACTGTTGTTTTGATATTTGACAAACGGAGCCACGATTTGCAGTTTGGAAAAAAGTCAGTGTGTATTTCCCTGCTCTGACGCTGTCTGATGTCAGCTCTGTCTCCCAACTTGGCCTGGCTTTGTGAAAATCTAACCCTGAAGAGAGGACTTTTGCTGCTACATTTGTAGCTCATGGGGCCGGTAGACTTTTCACAGTGGCTTTCTAAACAGAACTGGATAATTGGAGAACAGGGAGAAGCTCCTGGCAAACTCTAGTCCAGTTTCTCCTTCACTGCTCAGGGGAGTTGAGATTGGCACCCACCTCCTGAGTTCCATGTGCTCCGAAACACATGTGTAGGAGCATGTGATGTTTTAGGGAACCAATTACATGTTCCATCCAACTCTCTCTCTCATAAGTCATGGTCTTACAGCCTCCTTCTAGGGAAAAATAAAGTTACAGGTGACATGCTTAGTCACTCAGTCATGTCTGACTCTCTGCGACCCCATGGACTATAGCCGGCCAGGCTCCTCTGTCCGTGGGGATTCTCCAGGCAAGAATACTGGAGTGGGCTGCCATGCCCTCCTCCAGGGGATCTTCTCAATCCAGGGATCAAACCCAGGTCTCCTGCATTGCAGGCGGATTCCTTACCATCTGAACCACCAGGGGAGCTACCCAAGTGGATTCAATTATCATTTGTTGCTTGGAAATGCTTCAGGTTTATCCTTTGCTATTTCTACTTTTACTCATTCTTGTTTTAAGAAATTAAAGTTTCTGACTTTCAGACACTTCTTGCTTTAAGAAATTAAAGCAAATTAAAGCAAACGTCTTGCTTTTAGGGATCTATGTCAACGTGTCAACGGCCTTGTCACGTTCATTGCTAATGCCAATGTCATCAGGATTTAAAAAGCTGAAGCAAGGAGTGCATTTTGAGATGAATGCCATGTGAGCAGGGAGGCAGAGAGCCAGGACATTCTGCTGAAGAGAATGAAAGCATAACGCGGGTGGAGAATGTTTAAATCCCCTTTATAGTCCTGCTCTTCTTCCCCACTTTCCCAGCCTCCGAGCACTGGAACAAAGGTGGTGTCACATTCCCCAGGCACACTGCCTGCCACCAGACGCACCAAGCTTTCACTCTTCCTATCCCCACCTGACAAAGCATGCATCTTAGAGTCATTTTCCCACCACCAACTTCCCCGTCCGGGTGAGAGAAAATCAGATTACACGCGGAAGTCCAAACAGCAGGCTTCCCCATTGGCTTCTTGGCACCCAGTGTCCTGTTTAGGCTTAGGGATTTCCTGTTTGGAAACCAAGTGCCTTGGCCACCTCATTGGCTGTATTTTTTAATTTTATTTTTAACCAGATATAGCCAATATATTCAGTATGCCAGTCCATGCATCTGAGCACCTTCTGTGTATTTGTCTTTATTTGAGATTTCTCTATCACCTGAACAATAATGGTTAGAGTTAGGAAGCTCTTTGTATTGGACTTTTTTTTTTTTTTTTTTACATCAAGAGAGGCGCAAAAATGTCTCTGGGAGCCCAGCATTTCAGAACAGTTAGTGGCATGTAGAAAAGTGTCCAAGAAGCTATTTCATTTCCATGGCAGCCAGGACCCAGACGCCAAAGCTTTATAGATTAAAATCAATGCCTGAATTGCATTCAGAAAGCCTGAATTGCCTGTCAGACTTCAGGACTACAGCGCAATGTGATAAATGAGGTGGAGAGCCTCATCCAGGCAAGGGAGTGCGAGCCGCATTAGCTAGCACTTCTGTGCTTTTCTCAGAGCAAATACCAAGCAGAATGAATTCCTGGGAAACAGCAAATGAATGTCAAGAACTTGAGATGTGCGGGTTATAATTTACTAATTACTGGGAAAAGATGAACACAGTCAATGTGTGAAAGAATGTGATGGGGGAAGGGAAGAGCAGGGGAAAAAAAAGAAAGGAACAGTACAGAAGGCTCTTATTTTCTTCTCTGGTAAAAAAAAATATGGATTTGAGAGGTATAGCTACCTGGTTCAGGTCCCAGAGGGGTCACGCCAGTCTGGGTCATAAATTGCAATGAGTATTAAATGAGATACATATACAAACACCTAGGCCAGTGCCTAACAGAGAGTCAGCAGTAAGTCAGCGTTCTTTCTCCCTCTTCTCAGCCCCTATCCTATGCCTTTCTTATTTAGTACAGGAATCCCAGCCCTAAGACATGACTGATGTTGCTCAATGATTCAGCGTTAGAGTGTGAAACTCACCGCCTCACACAGCAGGACATCAACATTTAGAGGCAGCAAAGCAAGGAAGGAAGGGTGGAGCATTGAGAAATTCACAGAGAAGCCTTCACAGAGACTGGGTTCACTATAAAAGTGCACGCTAACATGACTTTTGATGCCGTCCTGTGTTCATTGGTGCACATCTGTTCAACAACAAAATAACAACATTCTCTAGCATCCCTGCCTTAACTGTGTGATGCTAACGCATTCTCCGATTCTCCGAGCCCAGGGGGAGCTGGGCAGGGCAGCCCATCACACCGGGGCTCCTAACAGGGCTGCAGCTTTCAGTAGCGAAGACAAGAACTCCCTGGGGTCCCTTGGCCATGAGGGATAGGAAGGATGATCTCTAGGGAGGAACCACAGAGTGAATGAGCACGACCTGGAGCGGAAGCCAAGAGATGCTGGATCATCCACCAAGAAGCTGTAGAGAATGATGGGGTTAGACCACAGCAATATTTCCCAAACTTTTTTCTACTATTCTTATGAGACTGTGATGGAAACAGCTTGTTTTTTTCCTCTATCCACTGCCTTCTTCTGGGTAATAGTACTCTTGATTTTTAGCTATAAATATGGTTGCTCAGAATATCCTTGCTTCTCTACCATGTGATGAAGTTCTGGACAATGAGATGAAAGCACAGGTAGTGTGTGCAACTTGGAAGTGTCATTGAAAAGGAGAGTGTATGGGGTCTTCTTGTGTCCTTTCAATCACATACAGGCTCACACATGGGCAGCTTGTCCGGCCAATCAAAATACCAGTTGCTGCTGCTGCTGCTAAGTCGCTTCAGTCGTGTCCGACTCTGTGCGACCCCATAGATGGCAGCCCATCAGGCTCCGCCATCCCTGAGATTCTCCAGGCAAGAACACTGGAGTGGGTTGCCATTTCCTTCTCCAATGCATGAAAGTGAAAAGAGAAAGGGAAGTTGCTCAGTTGTGTCCGACTCTTAGCGACCCCATGGACTGCAGCCCACCAGGTTCGTCTGTCCATGGGATTTTCCAGGCAAGAGTACTGGAGTGGGGTGCCATTGCCTTCTCTGCAAAATACCAGTAGAATTAGGTTATGCTGTTTGTGCAACAATAACCAGTTGGATCAATCCCACTTCCTTTCTGCTTTATGGTTTATCTGGTGGAGGTAGGTTAAGGGCTGTACAAGGCAGTGGGAAACACCTTGTTCTCTGGAGCCAAGCCTCTTAATCTACCATGTGCTGGTTGCACAATATAGCTCAAGCTACTTAATTAACCTCTTCAAGGCTCAATTTCCTCATCTATAATATGGGAGTAAAAATGGCATTTACCTTCTAGAGTTGTTGTGAGGATTATATAAGGAATGAATATGAAGCCCTTAGACTTGTTCCTGGCACATAGAAAGCACTATAAAAATAATAAAAATTCAAATACACGTACCTTTATATACATAGCTAATAAATTATTACCATTATACTATAATCTGAGGGATAAAAATCTGAATTATGTAGATACAAGTCTAACAGTGAGGAAAGAAGTCTAAACATTGTGGGAACTAACACCAAGTTTTTCAGCCCTGTCTCTCCCAAGGGGTATTTGCTAAACAAATGACTGTCAGTTTCACCAAAGCAGAACAGACAATTTGAGCAAGTACATATTTACTAAGCATTTACTGAATGCCAAGGTGGGCACCATGGGGAATGAAGTGATGATAAGAGATGAGGTATCTGCTCTGTCTTTCTCAGGAGAAGAGAAAGACATTGCACAAGTATCTTCATTCAAAGACAAATGTTGAAGATGCTTTAATATGTTCTATGAAAGCTAAAAACCACATAGTTAATAATAATAATATATGCCAGGAATTCTACATGAACATTGCGTGCTAAGTCCCTTTAGTCATGTCCAACTCTGTGTGACCCCGTGGACTACAGCCTGCCAGGCTCTTCTGCCCATGGGATCCTCCAAGCAAGAATACTGGAGTGGGTTGCTGTTTCCTTCTCCAGGGGATTTTCCAAACCCAGGGATCAAACTCACATCTCCTAACATACATTATTTTTATATTCAAAACAAGCCTATGATGGCAGTGAAAATCATACTCCATTTTATAAATCAGTGAGTGGAGCTTCATAGACATTAAGAAAATCGCCAAGTTCTCATACCTGATGAGTGAAAGACTGGGATTCAAACTCCAGTCTGCCTAACGCCAGAGTCCTTTCTTTTTCTGTCACACTAGTCTGACTGCAAAGATGAACAAACAATTCACAGAGGAGACAATTCCATTGGGCATGGGAAAAGGAGGCAAGTTCTCAGTCAGAGCTGGGGCCTGGAGAAAAGGGAGCTATGGGGAATTGAGGAGCCTGGCCCCATGCAGAGGGGGATAGGCTAACAGGAGAGCAGAGCAGGGCTGGGAGAGGTAGAGGACTTGCGAGACATAACGATGGGAAAGTGGACAGCAGTGCCATGGTGGAGGATGCTGAGCAAGAGATGGAAGAGCTCAGACTTCACAGGCCAGTGTTTACCACTCAGATGTCTTCTGGAGCATCACAGAAGAGGAAGGAGTGATTGTGGGGGATGGGCCACCAGAGGATAGAGTGTGAGGTCAGAGGTGATGCCCCACATATAAGGGAGTAAAGACACAGTCTCCGTTTGAAGGCATTAGAAATCTAAAATTCCAAAACCAAACAAAAGCACCCTCCGTCTTTGCAAAGCCAGGTCTGCAGTGAGCCTGGGTCCCCAGTGGCCAGGCTGCAATTTCTCTGAGGCCATGCTATCCTAATGAAAAAGACACGAACCTGGAGGCAAAGAGACCTACTGGTAGGTCTGTGTGGAGACCTACCAGACCACTGGAGGCCGTGTGTAAAGGATGATAAGGGACAGAGCAGGACACTGGTGGTAGGGTGGAGTCTGATGTTGAGTTAAGATAGTTAACAATTCTCCTATAGATCCCTAAACAGCTGGATTTAAATCCTGGCCATATGCTTCTCTGGTGCCTCGGACAGTGAAGAATCTGCCTGTAATGCAGGTGATCGGCTTCGATCCCAGGGTCAGGAAGATCCCCTGGAGAAGCAGATGGCAACCCACTCCAGTATTCTTGCCTGGAAAATGCCAAGGACAGAGGAGCCTGGCATGCTGTAGTCCATGGGGTCACAAAGAGTCGGTGATGTCTGAGTGACTAAACAACAATATATCCCTTCTTCAGTGATCCCTTGCAGAGGAGAAAGAGACATATTCACGAAGCATTCTCCACAGGTCTGCTTTTGAAGCCTCTAAAATTCAAACGGATGAAATTACGTTCTGTAATTCTTGAGATTTGACTGCAAGCCGCCTCACAGCCTGTGAGGGTGGGGGTGAGAGAGAGGAGAGGGGATGGTTAAATAAAAACAGTTCTATTTTTGGCATGCTTTAATGACAACCTCGTCTTCGAAATATTTTTCATGCAGTGCCTTTTCTGTTCGGTGTCATTGAAAGTGTTTTTAATTTCAAAGAGAGGCTGTGGCATGGGATGTTAATCAATGAAATTCTGGCATGCTTTTCTATGAACATGGCTCATTATTTCTATTTACCAGTGACAGAGATGAGTTCCTAAGCCCAGGCAATATTATCATTCATGCCTGGTTAATAAAGGAAAAAACAAATGTCATAGGAAATTCATCCTGATGGGAGGAGAAAAGAAAGACCTATTTTAGGTCCTTGGATATTTCATGGTCCCCAAGCCCTTCCTTGTGAGTCACAGCACAGCAATCTGAGGCAGAGAAGGCAGAATAGCATAGTCGTCTGGACTAAAAGATCAGTTTGGGCTGTAATGTGGATAATGGTATTTATGTATTCCTTGCTGCGGATTTCTGCAATGCTTTCTGTTATGTATGCGCAGGATACAGCCGGCAGTGCCAGCGTTTTTGTTCCTCTGAATTCCTGTCGTTGGACACTGCCAGGATTTAGGGTGGGGTCAGCCTGGGGCCACTTTCGCCCAATAAAGGTCTGTTTCATTAAAGGCCTGCTTGTCGCTTGCCTGTTTACTGCTGCCCTAATACAACACTTTCTTTATCTCCTTTTGGCGCTGCCCCAAAGAAAGCAGAGAGCCTTGCTGCCGCTGGGATCCTAGTTTCTATCTCCAGTCTGGTTTTATAGGGTTTAGGGGCTTGAAGTGGGGCAAAACTAGAGCACAGCATGAAATTCAGGATTCAATTTCATGTATTCCAGACACCAGTTTAAAGCAACAGTAACGACGATGATGATGGTAGTGATGTTGCTTCTGATCTACCTTGTTGGGCTGCTTCTCCCATGTTATTTGGATGAACTCTGCTGCGTCACTCACAGGCTCCTGTCCTTGCTCCTGACAACAAAGTCGGTGGGGGATCTGAGACATGAAGACTGAACAGGGAGGGGGGTTTCCTTGGGGAAACCAGCGGGTAACTTGGGAATGCGAGCTCTGATTCTATCGAAATCATTACCCTGTTCTCACAAGCTTATCTGGTCTTGATAGTCACTGAGCTAATAGGCTGGGGCAATGGCAAGCAGGCCTGGCTTCCTGAGCCTATGATAACACAGGGTTCCACACTCTGAAGGGCCCAGAGCTTGTCTTAATGCCTGCTGTCACTGTCTTGAAATTTCCTAATGCTTTTTAAACAACGGGACACACATTCTCATGGGTGATGGTGAGACCAGAGCCTCAAGCATTCCTCAGTTAAGACAGCCGATCATGCCGAGAGCCCTACTCTGGGGCTCCCCAGTGCTATTCCAATTTTCAGGGGATTAAAGGAAGCCTATGAGGCAGTGACAAGTAGAAATGCTTGTGAAATACTGAGATCTCTTCACAGCAAAGGAGCTGGCTCATTGATTTGTAGAAAAGGCGAAGTGTGATGTGGGCTTGAAGTGACCGCCCAGCAGAGCTTGGACGATCAGAGGAGAGGCTGATTGGCAGAGCCAGATGTAGCTGTGAGGTCGGGGTGGGGGGAAGGGTTGGTGATGGAGAGGTTTTGAATATGCCCTTGAAGAGGTAATTGGAGACATGGAGAAGCTATAGAAGAGAAGGGTAAAACCTGGCTAGAACTGCGAGAATTCCAAATGTAGAACTGGAAAGAGCAAGACAGAACACGCTGGGGAAACTTCACAGTGGATGAGAGTTGGTGAGGGCTGGAGATTTGCGAATGGTGGATTGCCCGGTCTGAAGGTCATGGAGACACCAGCAAAAGGCAGAAGGGAGGAGTGATGGGAGTGGGGAGGAAGTGATATGGTCTCAAAACTGGCATCACCAGGGGAAGGGCAGAGAGGGAATGGCTAATGCAGAGGAGCCCGTGTCTGTCAGCTAGTCTCCACATCCTCACCACCAGCACCACCCCAGCTGGTAAGGAGTGACGTAGAAGGAGGGGGATAACAATGCTCTGCAATCTGGTGGGGAAATCTGTATCAGGATCACTTTCTGGCACTTGTTACTAATGTATTTTCTGGATCCCATGCTGGACCTCCACTATCAGCATCCGGCAGAGCCCTGGCGTGGGAGGCCAGGAATCAGCATTTTATACTAACACTTGCAGGTCATCCAGATGGGAACAACCATTTGAAAACCAGGAGGACGCAGGACTGCAGCTGCGTAGGGAGAGCAAAGGCAGATGCTGGAGGCTTGGCTGGATGGACAGCGGTGCAGAGGTTGGGGCAGAAAGGGAGGGCTGTGAGCACAAGTGGCCCAGACCCTCGAGAGTGGATGACAACCTGAGATGAGTGCAATTTACATCTGGAACAATGGGAGGTTCCTGCCAGCAAAGTCCCTACAGGGGCCTCCTGCCAGCCAAGGGCCTGCCATCCTGGCATCTCACTGGGAGTGACTGTCTCCTGCAAGCACCAGCGAGGATGAGAATTTCCAAAGAAGATTATATTCCTGAAAGCCGTACTCTGGTCTACCTTGTTTTTGTTTCAAGGCAGGCAGTTGGCAAAGAGGGTCCAAATAACTCCACCCCCACAATGAGGGTTTTAGTGTAAAACGAAAGACCCAGTGAGCTGGGTTTATAGACCACGCCCAGTACTGACTCCACCCCTAAGACAAGCGCTGTCATCTGGTCCCTTCTTCCTTCTCCAACCCTGTGGCTTGTCTCCTCACTTAAATATCTAGGAAACTTCCAGGACTCGGCTTGGGCAAAATTTCTCGTTGTTCTGGGTCCAGCCTTTCAGTCTTGGATAAATCTGATCTCTCCTTAAACCACAGATTCTGCCAGCATGAATAAGCTGAAAAATTTTATTCTTGGTTCTTACATTCTGCCTCTTACTCAGTTTCCAGAACTGCCAGCTTCCTCTTCTCTTTACATTTCCCTACAAATCCTTGTTGATTAATCCCTGATGGATGTCTCACTAATCTGCTCACGATTCCTGCCAGAGAGACTCATTTTGCCACTCACCTGTCTGATCCTTAAAGAAACTCTTCTTACTTTCCCTGAATGTTTTCAACAGCACTTTCTCAAACTTGCATGCACAGACAGATCACCCAGGAATCACTGCTGACTCAGTGGGTCTGGGGCGGCATCTGAGATTCTGCTTTGCTTCAAGCTGCTAGGTGATGCTGATGCTGCTGGTCCATGGACCACACTCTGATCAGGTAGCCAGGCTTTACACGCTGAGTAGCTCATAATTCTCTTTCATATCCTACTTCATCTGCTCCAGTATATTTTTTTATAATTTCATCATTCTACTTTAAACACAGGAATAGAAATATATTAAGGTTCTAGAAAAAGGTTCTATACTCAAATCTATGGTTTTTCTAATAGTCATGTATGGATATGATAGTTGGACCCTAAAGAAGGCTGAGTGTCAAAGAATGATGCTTTTGAACTGTGGTGTTGGAGAAGACTCTTGAAAGTCCCTTGGACAGCAAGGAGATCAACCAGTAATTCCTAAAGGATATCAATCCTGAATATTCACTGGAGGAACAGATGCTGAAGCTGAAGCTCCAATACTTTGGCCAGCTGATGCAAAAAGCCAACTCATAGGAAATGCTGGGAAAGAATGAGGGCAGGAGGAGAAGGGGGCGACAGAGGAGGAGATGGCTGGATAACATCACCGACTCAATGGACAAGACTTTGAACATATTCTGGGAGCTAGTGAAGGATGGGGAAGCTTGGCGTACTGTGGTCCATGGGGTGCAAAGAGTTTGACAGGACTTAGCAACTGAACAATGATAGAAGTATAATCTATCTACAGTTAATTCAAATTTAATTGTCTTGCTTCCAGTCACACTGATCTCTTAAAAACTGACTTCAGATGGAGAAGATCTGAGCTGGAGCAGTGGCATCCCACACACAAGTTTCTACCATTTTCTCTGCATTGTTCTCTAAAAGCTCTGTTGAGAACATGTTGGGCACAAAACATATTGCATTATGTGGAGAGAACTGTGAGCCATAGAAAGCTGATAACAAGCAAGCTTCCAGAAGTTCCCAAAGAGAGACCCAGCTCCCCAAGCCCTGGGCCCTCTGCCGAGTTGATCTCACACATTTCTGACTCCAGAGTTCTCTCACCCACCACCCCACTCCCCCTCTTTGCAATTGTTAAGTAAAAGGGAGACATTTTCTAGAACCTCTGATTTTGAAAAAAAAATCATACTTTTCCTCCTTGTGTTTAAGATTTGAAAATATTTATTGCTTCTAACATTTACATTTGAAATGCAGATTTCTTTATTTTTACACTTGGTGAGTGAATTGAATGAATCATCTCTAAAAATAAAGCTTTGGAATTATAACAATGTTTCACAATAGTAATATTTGAAGATGGTAAAAATGGTCATTATTAAACAGACATCTTTGGTATTTCTTAACAGTAAAACTTTCTTATCAGCTGACCCTTGAGCAACCCAAGTTTTAACTGCATGAGTCCACATACATGTGGATTATTTTTAATTAATACAGTACTCACAATCTGGGGTTGGTTGGATCCTTGGTTGGGGAAGTTACTTGGATGGAGAAACTACTCATATGGAAGGCCAACCATGGGACTTGAGGATCCAAGGATTTTGGTATCAGCAGCAGGTTCTGGAACCAATCCCCTGCAGACACTGAGGGGTGACGATATTCATACTCAAGTTCTCCCTCAAATCACTGCTCAATTTCCCTCCTTTTCATATGCAAACTCTTAGGATGATCTACACTTATTAATTTCAAGTATCTGAAATGGGCCCCTTTTTCACAATATACTAAACTTGTATTTATGAGAACACAAACTATCTCTCAGTCACTGGATCTAATGGCTCCTCAGTCTCAATTTGCTTTGCCTCTCTGAGCACAGGATAGTGACAACCTCCTCTTTCTTCTTTGAGCTTCTTGATTATTGGAGTATGCTGACTTACCCACCTATCTGAGCATGGCTAAATCTTTGCTGTTTCCCTTTCCTCTCCTGTGTTCCCCTGTGTGGCTGCGTCAGACTGAGCATCACATAAGAGAACCAGAATACATTAAACTGGGTGTTCTAGACAGTGCCATCAAGCAAGACAAAGAAATACATGGTATCTAGATAAAGGAATAAATATTCAAAGATGAAAAGATTGTTCATGTAGAAATTTATACAAAAAAGCTATTCAAAGTAGTAAGTGTGTTTTATAAGTTTGCAAGAACTGGAAATTTAAATTCCAAAACCAAACTCATACATGGAAGTATCAAAAAGATGAAACGCAAATAAATCTGCCAAAAAATACTTGCAAGATGTGTACACAGAAAACAACAAAACATTGCTGAAAAAATTAAAGAGGGCCTAAATAATAGAATCACGGATCAGAAGACTCAATATCGTCAAGATGCTAATTTTCCCCAAGTTTATCTGCAGATTTGAGACAGCCTATCAAAATCACAATTGATTTTTATTTTTGAAGAGATTAATAAGCTGATTCTAAAATTCATAAAGTGGAAGTGAAAGTCGCTCAATTGTGTCTGACTCTGCGACTCCAAGGACTGTAGTCCATGGAATTCTCCAGGCCAGAATACTGGAGCAGATAGCATTTCCCTTCTCCAGGGGATCTTTCAACCCAGCGATCAAATCCAGATCTCCTGCACTGCAGACAGATTCTTTACCAACTGAGCTATCAGGGAAGTACTCTAAAACCTAGGATTAACAAGCTATCTTGAAAAGAAGAATAAAGTTGGAGGATTTATACTACCTGATCTCAAGACTTTTTTAGTTACAGGACTCAAAACAGCATGGTATTGGCATAAAGATAGACAAATATATCTATATTAGATATAGATAGACAAATCTATCCTATGGAACAGGGTAGAAAATACAGAAATAGACCTGAACATATGGTAGAAATAGACCTGAACATTTGGTCCACAAAGGTGCACCAAATGATACTGTAACAATTGGATATTTGCATGCCAAAGCTTCTTTAATTAAAACACAAAAAACCTTTTATATATTAAAAAAAATAGCTTAAAAAATGGGATGGGGAGGGAGTTGGGATGGGAGGAACACATGTACACCCGTGGCTGATTCATGTCAATGTATGGCAAAACCCACCACAATATTAAGTAATTAGCCTCCAATTAAAATAAATAATTTTTTTAAAAATAGCTAAAAAATGGATCATACGTGTTAAGTTGCTTCAGTCCTGTCTAGCTCTTTGTGACACTATGGTCCGTAGCCTGCCAGGCTCCTCTGTCCATGGGATCCTCCAGGCATCAGTACTGGAATGGGTTGCTGTGTCCTCCTCCAGGGCATCTTCCGAACCCAGGGATCAAACCCACATCTCTCATATCTTTTGCGTTGGTAGTTGGGTTCTTTATCGCTAGTACCACCTGGGAAGCTCCCCAAAATGGATCATAGACCTATAAAACCTAAAACTACAGAACTTACAGGGAAAAACATGGGAGAAAATCTTTGTGAACTTACTGTTTTTTTTCTTTTAGTTATAAAATCAAAGCACAGTCTATAAAAGAAAACATTGATAAATCAGACTTTATAAAAAGAAGAATTGTTCTTTGGATGACACTGTTAAGCAAAGGAAAAGAGAACCACACACTGGGAAGTATGTTTGCAAATCACATGGCTGACTTCTATTCAGTATTTATAAAGAATTTTCAGATCTCAATCCCAAAGTCTATCAACAGATGAATGGACAAACAAACTGTAGTATATCCCTAGAGTTAAATACCACTCAGCAATAAAAAGGAAGGGACTATGTAAATGACAACATAGATGGATGTCAATGTCATTATACTGAATGAAAAACAGTAGTCAAACAAGAGTGGCTACTTCTAATTATGTAGACTTCTCATTATGCTTCCTGTTAGGCATGTGTCTATAAAATGGAAACAAATTTATGGGGACTGAAAGCAGGCCACTGGTTGTCTCAGAGTGTGAGTAGAGAGGAGAGAGAGGAAAAAAGTAATTAAAGGAGAACATGAGGACAATTTGGAGAATAGATATGTTCATCCTCTTTATCACAGTGACAGTTTCAATGATGTGTACATATGTCAAAACATCAAATTATTCACCATAAACTGATGCGGTTAATTCTATGTCAATAAATCTGTTAAAATAATTTAAAAATATTTTTATTGAGATATTTCAAAAATTCACACAAACATGAAGGATATATAGCAAACGTCTGTGTATCCAACACTATTTAGACATTTTGTTACAGTTCAAGTTAAAAGAAAAAAAAACTATTTCAAACACACGTGAAACTCTAGGACCACTTTCTGATCCAATTTCCTTCCTGTCCCATCCCCCTAAGTGAAATCACTATCTTGACTTTAATGATTCTGGAGCCCATGAGGGTTTCACCCTTTTGCTTTTTGTCTATGTCCATAAATAATACATGATATACTTTTGCACAGTCTGCATATTGGAAATCTTTATATAAATGGTAATTTCCTCCTGAAACATGTTCTTTGTATTCAACATTGTATTTCTTTAAATCCATCTATGTTTTAAATCTATCTATGTAGCTAACATGCTATTCTAGTTCATTCACTTAGTGGTCCATTGAATATATACACTGTTTTTAAAGACTCTCTTGGATTTTAAGATGTTTTCAATCTTCCACTCTTACAATGTTGCTCATCGATGTTCTTGCACCTGTCTCCTTGTGCATACATGCGGGAGCTTTCCTAGGGCATCCAGAGGATTTCTGGGAATCTTTCATTTTACTAGATACAGCCAAATTGCTCTCCCAGGTGGAGTATACCAACACAGCATTCCTACTGCCCCTCATCCTCACCTTCCTCATCCTCACCTCACACTTTTAAATAAGAAAGATAGGAATCTTCAACTCTTCCAGATGAACCTAGCTTCTGTTTTCTCCAGGTTCGTCTTACACCAGCCTCTCTGAAGCTAGACATCTTCCTGGAGGTAGCAGCCACTGAGTGGAGCTGGGCATACACTTCTCATGGAAGACTTTCTAGCCTCTTGGAATCCACCTCTGCTGCCCTCTCTCTCTCTCTCTAACCTTGAACCTCCTTTCTCTGCCACTAAAACTCATCATTCTAGGGCATTCAATATCATCCTTTTGTGAGTTTTGACTTTATGAAAGACAAGGAGAGCTGACAGCTCTTCAGGCAACAATCATTCAAGAAAATAGTATGAAAATCTTGCCTACTGCATGGAATTCATGGGGATTGAAGGTAGGGACCAGGGTTAGGAAAAACTCTAAAGCAAAATGCAAACTGATATCTCAAAAACTAATCTACCCGGGTGAATGATACCACTCATCTTATTATCCAGACTCCAAGCCCCACGTCTTGCACTAACATTTATACAGTTCTCACACCAGGCCATCACGTTCTGTCAATTTCTCATTCAATATGCCTTTTAGCAGTCTGTGCATTGACCTCTATGAGAGACCTTTAACTCAGTTATTTCCTGGCTTCCAGTTCCTTCCTTTCCCGTTTCACTCCCACGATCCCCAATCCTTTCTACAAATGAGCACCAGGGTACTTTCTTAGAACACCACCTTAAACATTTCAGTTTCCTGCTTACAGGCTTTTTTAAGGCTCCCAACTGCCTGTTTTCTTTTTCTTGGGATGGTCTTGATCACTGTCTCCTGTACAACGTTACAAACCTCCAACCATGGTTCATCAGGTACTCTATCAGATCTAATTCCTTGAATCTATTTCTCACTTCCAGTGTACAATCATAAGGGATTTGATTTAGGTCATACCTGAATGGTCTAGTGGTTTTTCCTACTTTCTTCAATTTCAGTCTGAATTTGGCAATAAGGAGTTCATGATCTGAGCCACAGTCAGCTCCCGGTCTTATTTTTGTTGACTGTATAGAGCTTCTCCATCTTTGGCTGCAAAGACTATAATCAATCTGATTTCGGTGTTGACCATCTGGTGATGTCCATGTGTAGAGTCTTCTCTTATGTTGTTGGAAGAGGATGTTTGCTATGACCAGTGCATTCCCTTGGCAAAAATCTATTAGCCTTTGCCCTGCTTCATTCTGTACTCCAAGGCCAAATTTGCCTGTTACTCCAGGTGTTTCTTGATTTCCTACTTTTGCATTCCAGTCCCCTATAATGAGAAGGACATCTTTTTTGGGTGTTAGTCCTAAAAGGTCTTGTAGGTCTTCTTAGAACCATTCAACTTCAGCTTCTTCAGCATTACTGGTTGTGGCATAGACTTGGATTACTGTGATATTGAATGGTTTGCTTTGGAAATGAACAGAGATCATTCTGTTGTTTTTGAGATTGCATCCAAGTACTACATTTTGGACTCTTTTGTTGACTATGATGGCTACTCCATTTCTTCTGAGGGATTCCTGCCTGCACTAGTAGATATAATAGTCATCTAAGTTAAATTCATGCATTCCAGTCCATCTTAGTTCACTGATTCCTAAAATGTCGACGTTCACTCTTGCCATCTCCTGTTTAACCACTTCCAATTTGCCTTGATTCATGGAGCTAACATTCCAGGTTCCTATGCAATACAATATTGCTCTTTACAACATCAGACTTTGCTTCTATCACCAGTCACATCCACAACTGGGTGTTGTTTTTGCTTTGGCTCCATCTCTTCAGTCTTTCTGGAGTATTAGAGTTCCAAAGAATAGCAAGGAGAGATAAGAAAGCCTTCCTCAGTGATCAATGCAAAGGAATAGAGGAAAACAATAGAATGGGGAAGACTAGAGATCTCTTCAAGAAAATTAGAGATACCAAGGGAGCATTTCATGCAAAGATGGGCACAATAAAGGACAGAAATGGTATGAACCTAACAAAAGCAGAAGATATTAAGAAGAGGTGGCAAGAATACACAGAAGAAGTGTACAAAAAAGATCTTCATGACCCAGATAATCATGATGATGTGATCACTCGCCTAGAGCCAGACATCTTGGAATGTGAAGTCAAATGGGCCTTAGAAAGCATCACTATGAACAAAGCTAGTGGAGGTGAAGGAATTTCAGTTGAGCTATTTCAAATCCTAAAAGATGATGCTATGAAAGTGCTGCACTCAATATGCCAGCAAATTTGGAAAACTCAGCAGTGATCACAGGACCGGAAAATGTCAGTTTTCATTCCAATGCCAAAGAATGTTCAAATCTCACAATTGCACTCATCTCACATGCTAGTAAAGTAATGCTCAAAATTCTCCAAGCCAGGCTTCAATACATGAACTGTGAAATTCCAGATGTCCAAGTTGGTTTTAGAAAAGGCAGAGGAACCAGAGATCAAATTGCCAACATCTGTTGGATTATCGAAAAAGCAAGACAGTTCCAGAAAAACATCTATTTCTCCTTTATTGACTATGCCAACACTTTTGAGTGTGTGGATCACCAAAAATTAGAAAATTCTGAAAGAGATGGGAATACCAGACCACCTGACCTGCCTCTTGTGAAATCTGTATGCAGGTCAAGAAGCAACAGTTAGAACTAGACATGGAACAATAGACTGGTTCCAAATTGGGAAAGGAGTACGTCAAGGCTGTATACTGTCACCCTGCTTATTTAACCTACATGCAGAGTACATCATGAGAAATGCTGGGCTGGATGAAGCACAAGCTGGAATCAAGACTGCTGGGAGAAATATCAATAACTTCAGATATGTAGGGGCTTCCCGGTGGCTCAGAGGTTAAAGCATCTGCCTCCAATGTGGGAGACCTGGGTTCGATCCCTGGGTTGGGAAGATCCCCTGGAGAAGGAAATGGCAATCCACTCCAGTATTCTTGCCTGGAGAATCCCATGGACGGAGAAGCCTAGTAGGTTACAGTCCACGGGGTCGCAAAGAGTCGGACACGACTGAGCGACTTCACCTTCACCTTCAGATATGTAGATGACACCGCCGTTATGGCAGAAAGCAAAGAACTAAAGAGCCTCTTGATGAAAGTGAAAGAGGAGAGTGAAAAAGTTGGCTTAAAACTCAACATTCAGAAAACGATGATCATGGCATCTGGTCCCATCACTTCATGGGAAACAGATGGAGAAACAGTGAAAACAGTGAGAGAATTTCTTTTTGGGGGCTCCAAAATCAGTGCAGATGGTGATTACAGCCATGAAATTAAGACATTTACTCCTTGGAAGAAAAGTTATGACCAACCTAGATAGCATATACAAAAGCAGAGACATTACTTTGCCAACAAAGGTCCATCTAGTCAAGGCTATGGTTTTCCCAGTAGTCATGAATGGATGTGAGAGTTGGACTGTGAAGAAAGCTGAGCACCGAAGAATTGATGCTTTTGAACTGTGGTATTGGAGAAGAGTCTTGACAGTCCCTTGGACTGCAAGGAGATCCAACCAGTCCATCCTAAAGGAAATCAGTCCTGAATATTCATTGGAAGGACTGATGTTGAAGCTGAAACTCCAGTACTTTGGCCACCTGATGTGAAGAGCTGACTCATTTGAAAAGACCCTGATGCTGGGAAAGATCAAAGGCGGGAGGAGAAGGGGACAACAGAGGATGAGATGGTTGGATGGCATCACCAACTCAATGGACATGAGTTTGAGTAAACTCCAGGAGTTGGTGATGGACAGGGAGGGCTGGCATGCTCCAGTATATGGGGTCACAAAGAGTTAGACATGACTGAGAAACTGAACTGAACTGAACTGAATTGCCTGTAAGACAAGGTTCAGATTACTTAACCGGCAGTCAAGTCCCTTTGCAATCCAGTCCTACCTAGACTGAACTCCATCTCCTTCCTGTATACTCACCCTCTATTTCCAGCAAGCTGGTCCCCTTCCTCCTCCAAAGAGCTTCTCCTCCTTGACTGATGGATCCCTTCCTTGCAGCTTAGCTCCAGCTCTTTCTATTCCGCCCAGCATGTCCAACCCTAGTTCACCTCTGAAACTCAAGCCATTCATCACATCCCTACCAAAATATGGGCAGTGAAATGCAGCTTGCTTTATGATACTTTTGTTTTGCTATTTAACTTTTCACATATGTATTTATATTTCTCTTTCCATTGAGGCTATTGCTTCCCAACATATGCTACATAGACATTTGTCCATCCAGCTGTTCAAACCTAAAAGCTAATTGTGTTCAAATAATTTTAGGAAAAGCTGCTTACTATGTTCCTCTTTAGAAAATTCACACTGCATGTGAGCATATTAAGAGATTTTAAAAGACCTGTGCCAATGAAACTTTGCTTAATTTCTGATTAATTTCTTTGCTTATTTTCTGGTTCATAATTATCAAGAAAAAATTTTCTGGCTTATAACAATGTTAATATTTCTTAGAATTTAGTGCTCCTGGGAGGAAATTCTGGAAAGTATGGAATTGGCTTATAAACTCCTTATCCATCCTGGTAACACTACTGTGGTACCTGGTCTACTGACTTAGCACTTAGTAGGTGCTCAAGAAGTATTTGGAGATTTGGCAGATAATCATTAAACTTTAAAAACTTTTTATTTTATATTGGAATATAATTGATTTATAATGTTGTGTTAAAAGAATTGTTCATGTTTTACTCAACTGACCTAAGAGTTTCTTTCTGCACAGTCTTAAGAATGCACTAAAACAAATAAATAACCTTGCTTCCATTTCTTATTAAATTTATTGGCAGTAGACTCTGAAACTAAGGGATTTCTAAGTCCTCTATATACTTCTGTGTCTGCCTGAGAAAGACTGTCTGTGCTTATACACAGTGGGAACACAAACAGTGCACAGAGTTTCCCTTCTATTATAGTACAGCAGACCCAGGCTTCACTTGTTGTCACTGAACTGTCTGCCTTCCCATTTTATTTCACATAGAGGATAATTCAGGGAGAAGCTGAGAAGTTTAGACCCCTGCAAAGAAACTGACCCAGAACTTCTAGACAGGTGAGTCCCACTTCTAAGCCTCATTTTTCACATTTGTGGGTTTGGATGTACTTTCACTAGCATGTTGGATGGAAAAGCTAATGAATCTAAGATAGCAAAGGAAAAATAACAATTATTTCAATAGCCAAAGCTGTGGTAGAGTTACTGGGACTTAGAAGCCATTTTGATCTTGGAACTCAAAAATAAGAGGACTTTAAAGAGGATTGAGAATAAGCGATTTTTAAAGTTAGTAGGCCCTTAAAAAATTGCTTTTAATAGGTAATGTAAATATAAACATTAGCTCAGATGGTAAAGCATTTGCCTGCAACGTGGAGACCTGGGTTCAATCCCTGGGTTGGGAAGATTCCCTGGAGAAGGAAATGGCAATCCACTCCAGTACTCATGCCTGGAAAATTCCATGGATGGAGGAGCCTGGTAGGCTACAGTTCATGGGATCGCAAAGAGGTGGACACGACTGAGCAGCTTCACTTACTGACATCCTGTGAAAGTGAAAGTGTTAGTCTCTCACAGTCGTGTCTGACTCTTGCAACCTCCTGACTGTAACCCGCCAGGCTCCTCTGTCCATGGAATTCTCCAGGCAAGAGTACTGGAGTGGGCTGCCACTTCCTACTCCAGGGGGTCCTCCTGACCCAGGCTTCCAACCTGCATCCCTTGGGTCTCCTGCATTGGCAAGTGGATTCTTTATTTCCAGCACCGCCTGGGAAGCCCCTGCGACAGGTCTCGGTTGTGGTACCTGGTATCATCCATCTTTCCTGTGGCAGGTGGCTTCTCACATGCGGGATCTTAAGTTGTGGCACACCAATGCTTAGTTGCAGCCACATGGAATCCAGTTCCCCGACCAGGGATCAAACCGAGGCCCCTTGCACTGGAGCCTGGAGTCTCAGACACTGGATTACCACGGATGTCCCAAGGCATCCGTTCTTGAAAGATGCTTTTCAAACCTTCTCGAGCCATTCTATACACATACGAGGATATATTTATGCAATCTTTAAATGTTATTGTACAATTTATACTTCTTACTCTTACTTCTTTCACTTAATGTATATTGGAGATGTGTCCATTTCAGAACATATAGAGCTGCTTCTCTCTAATGGCTTCAGTATATTGCACTGTTTGAGAGTACCATCATTTATTCTATTGTCACATTAGTGGGCATTTAGTTCATCACAAAACTTTGCTATCATAAGTGATCCTAATGAATATGTGTGTATTTCCTTTCACAAGTATGTGAATAAAACCGTGTAAATAATTACTTCTTATATTTAGAAATTTGATGGTCAAGAAGTACACATACTTCTAGATTCTAATGGATTGTGCTAATTTGCTCTCCTTAGCAGCCATGTCAATTTTTAATTTCACCACCAATGTATGATAGAGCCATTTCCCAACACCTGTGTCTACATAACTGATTATGCAGCTTTCTTTTTAACTTTTTTCAATATTACAGGTGAAAACCATTGCTATAATTTAGACTTTTTTATACAATGAGTGAAGTAACTCAAAACATGTTTATATGTGAAAAGCCTGTAATATTTCCTTTTCTGTGAACTGGGCATGTTCTTTCTCCATGTTCTGTTAGGGGATGACCTTATTATTGATTCCTGGGAACTCTTCATACCTGTCTGTGATATATATGAAAATAATGGACTTTCATCAACAGTGCTAGCTCCTGAAAGAGACTCAGACCATGATTTTCAAGAGTGTTGTTATCTTTAACCCTGGCTTCTTAAAGATATGACAGGGACTACTTCAGAGATTGATTTCCTTCCTTCTGCTTTGGTTTTATAAACTTTTTCCCACCAAAATAAGACCACACTTACATATCAGTGCATTCTGTATCTTCTTTTTAAAATTAGCCAGTAGATTTAATGGGTTTTTTTTCTTTTCTTTTTTTTTTCTTTTTGGAAACAAACATCCTGAATGCCTCATGTTCTGGCAGAAGTAGCCTGCATATCTGTCATGGCTAGAGGATTTATTTATGTCAGTCTCCCTAGAGCAGAGGTTACAAATTAGCCACCCAAGGGCCAAATATAGCCAACATTTTTTTTTAATTAATTAAGTAATTGGCTGTGCCAGGCCTTAGTTGCAGCATGCAGGATCTTCCATCTTCGTTGTGGCATGCATGTGGGCTCTAGTTCTGTGACCAGGGATTGAACCTGGGTCCCCTGCATTGGGAACATCTCTTGAAAAGGTTCAAGATCTGGCAACACTGCATTTCCACGTGACAAGTGGCCGGAGCTTGTGGGTATCTGCCCCTTTCGTGGACCACGTGCTTCCATGCTCTTAACCAAGTCTGCTTCCCAGATCTATTCATGTCACCTGCCCAGTTCTGGATGTGTTCGCCTTCATAACCTCTGACCACCATTTGTTCCCAGATTTTCCTCTCTCTCCTCTTTAGGCGAAAGGAAAAAAAGAATCCTGCTCTGCCCAGCCCCCACCCCCCACAGTGTCTTATCTCACTCAAACTCAGGTCTTTTTCAGTTCTGCATTCCAGCATCCCTCCCCTTTATTCTTTGAAAGTTGTCTCCTTGCAGCCCGTGGAGTATTTCCTTGCACGTTGCATCCTCACATCGCCCTTTCAGCATTTCCCTCAGCTCTCAGAGCTGTTTCCTAGGAGGCCTTCCAGATGGATTTGGAATGATAAAAGACTGCTCTACTAGGGCATGAATTTTAAGACACAGTTCAACAGATTTTAGCAAAGTTTTGAGAAAGATGAACGAAAGCATATTTCCCAGGCTTCCCCTGGGAACTAACAGATGCTTTAATGTGAACATGTGAACATGTTTTCTTGGATGGAGTCTATGACCCAGGATTGGTTTGTTCCTCTCCCTTCCTACTACTTCCTGGTTCTGGATGTGTTCACCTTCATAACCTCTGACCACCATTTGTTCCCAGATTTTCCTCTCTCTCCTCTTAGGCAAAAGGAAAAAAAAAATTCCGCTCCGCCCACCTTGAACTATAGTTCGAGTTTTCGTCAGCATCAACTACTGCCCCAACTTCAACACTGGTCTTTGCTGCCAGTCTCTATTTTTCAGTTTTATTCTCTAGAAATAATCTTCTTAAATGTGGATCTTACTCCATCAGCCTCCATCTCCCTCAAAAGCCTTCGATGAGTGCTTGTTGCTTAGATGCAACATTGTCAACAAAGCTTCTGAGGTCCCTTATGACCCAGGCTTAGGACTTCATCTCCCACCAGCTCATTTACTCCCAGCCTAGGACTCTTGGCTCGTCCCTGAACATGTCTGGAGCGCGGTGTCCCCATCTGATACTAATAGTGCTCTCCTTCATTGAAACACTGAATCCCTGCTCTTTTATAGCGAAGGCTCTATCCTCATCCTTCAGGATCCAAGACACTGCCACTTCCTCTGTATCTTCCATTTTCTCCTACTTGGTCTCTCCCTCTTGTCTATTTCTATGATACTTAACACATAATTATCTTAAAGATTCTTTCTCCCCCACGAGACGGTGAAGACTTTGAAGGTATGAAACATCTTATTTATCTTTATTTCCAAGACCAAACATGGTGTTTGATGTATTGTGGGTGTTCACTAAATGTTTGGTGAATGAAAGAAGGAACCATTCATACCTTAACTTGTGTTAATTAGCCACTCATTTGGTAGCTTCTAGAAAATATGTTGTCCTCCCTTTTCAGCCAGTAGTAATTCCTGTCTATAAACTTGAGCCAGTCACTATTTTCAGTGGTTTTCAAGTGAACTCATAATAAGGAAAGTCTCACAGTTTTCCAGTACTGTGCATCTCACTGCCTACCTTTCCAGCTTTAGCTGTTGCTATGCTCCATCTCTTCTCCAACATCATGGAAACACTTCAGTGTCCTAAAAGAACCCTGCTGTCTAGATATGGGTCTTAGCTCCTCACTCAGCTTGGAACATCTCCCCCTACTTCTTCCTCTTCTTCATGGCGAGGCATGAGGACAGTTGGAGGAGGTGTCCCCGACTTCACCAGCCTTGAACTACGTTAGATACCCACCCCCTACTCTGCGTGCTCCCATGTCCATGTCCTTCAGTCACTCAGCCGAGTCCGATTCTTTGCAACCCCATGAACTGCAGCACGCCAGGCTTCCCTGTCCATCACCATTTCCCTGAGCTTGCGCAAACTCAAGTCCATCGAGTCAGGGATGCCATCTAAGCTCCCATGTTGATGTCGTTGTTTAGTCACTAAGTTTTGTCAGACTCTTCTGTGACCCCGTGGACTATAGCCCACCAGGCTCCTCTGTCCATGGGAGTTCCCAGGCAAGAATACAGGAGTGGGTTGCTCTTTCCTTCTCCAGGGGATCTTCCTGACCCAGGGATCAAACCTGTGTCTCCTGCATCGGCAGGTGGATTCTTTGCCACTGAGCCACTATGGAAACCCTGTGTGGTCCCAAGGTCTTCTCACACTGTGATCTTTGTCTCTTCTGATGTCCCAGCCCGACCCTACTCTAAGCTCCTCAAGGAAAAGAACTGTCTTTTTCATCCTTTTACCAATGGTGGGAGCATACGCTCTGGTCCAAACTAGATGTTCAATAAATGTTTGATGAATTAAAAAAAAATCATGATAAAGAAAAAGTAATCTGACATATATAATTCTCATGACTATGTGAATGTTTAACTCTATCATTTGTATTTAAAGAGATGCTTTTAAAATTCGTATTTGTATAGACAGGAAAATCATTTCAGTTCAGTTGCTCAGCTGTGGCTGACTCCTTGTAGCCCCAATGGACTGTAGCACGCCAGGCTTCCCTGTACATCACCAACTCCTTGAGCTTCCTCAAACTCATATCCAATGAGTCAGTGTTGCCATCCAACCATCTCATCCTCTGTCATCCCCTTCTCCTCATGCCTTCAATCTTTCCCAGCATCAGAGTCTTTTCCAATGAGTCTGTTCTTCACATCAGGTGGCCAAAGTGTTGAAGTTTCAGCTTCAACATCAGTCCTTCCAATGAATATTCAGAACTGATTCCTTTAAGATGGACTGGTTGGATCTTCTTGCAGTCCAATGGACTCTCAAGACTCTTCTCCAACACCACAGTTCAAAAGCATCAATTCTTCAACGCTCAGCTTTCTCTATGGTCCAACTCTCATATCCATACATGACGACGGGAAAAAGCGTAGCCTTGACTAGACAGAACTTTGTTGGCAAAGTAATGTCTCTGCTTTTTAATATGCTGTCTAGGTTGGTCATAGCTTTTCTTCCAAGGAGCTAGAGTCTTTTAATTTTATGGCTGCAGTCACCATCTGCATTGATTTTAGAGCCCCCCAAAATAAAGTCTCTGTTTCCATTGTTTCCCCATCTATTTGCCATGAAGTGATGGGGCTGGATGCCATGATCTTAGTTTTTCTGAATACTGAGTTTTAAGCCAACTTTTTCACTCTCCTCTTTCACTTTTATCAAGAGGCTATTTAATTCCTCTTCACTTTCTGCCATAAGGGTGATGTCATCTGCATATCTGAGATTATTGATATTTCTCCCTGCAGTCTTGATTTCTTCCAGCTGTGCTTCATCCAGCCTGGCATTTCGCATGATATACTCTGCATATGAGTTAAGTAAATAGGGTAACAACATACAGCCTTGACATACTCCTTTCCCAATTTGGAACCAGTCTATTGTTCCATGTCCAGTCTTAACTGTTGCTTCCTGGCCTGTATACAGATTTCTCAGGAGGTAGGTAAGGTGGTCTGATATTCCCATCTCTTTCAGAATTTTCCACAGTTTGTTGTAATCCACACAGTCAAAGGCTTTAGCACAGTGAATAAAGCAGAAGTAGATGTTTTTCTGGAACTGTCTTGCTTTGTTGGTGATCCAATAGATGTTAGCAATTTGATCTCTGGTTCCTCTGCCTTTTCTAAAACCAGCTTGAACATTATTAGGAAGTTCACGGTTCATGTATTGCTGAAGCCTGGCTTGGAAAATTTTGAGCATTACTTTACTAGCTTGTGAGATGAGTGCAATTGTGCGGTAGTTTGAGCATTCTTTGGCATTCCTTTCTTTGGGATTGGAATGAAAACTGACCTTTTCCAGTCCTGTGGCCACTGCTGAATTTTCCAAATTTGTTGGCATATTGAGTGCAGCACTTTCACAGCATCATCTTTCAGGATTTGAAATAGCTCAACTGGAATTCTATCACCTCCTCTAGCTTTGTTCATAGTGATGCTTCCTAACGTCCACTTGACTTTGCATTCCAGGATGTCTGGCTCTAGGTGAGTGATCACATCATCATGATTATCTGAGTCACGAAGATCTTTCTTTGTATAGCTCGTCTGTTTTCTTGCCACTTCTTTATATTTTCTGCTTCTCTTAGATCCCTACCATTTCTGTCCTTTATTGTGCCCATCTTTGCAAGAAATGTTCCGTTGGTATCTCTAATTTTCTTGAAGAGATCTCTTGTCTTTTCAATTCTATTGTTTTCTCTACTTCTTTGCATTGATTGCTGAGGAAGACTTTCTTATCTCTTCTTTCTATTCTTTGGAACTCTGCATTTAAATGGGTATATTTTTCCTTTGCTCCTTTGCCTTTCACTTCTCTTCTTTTCTCAGCTATTTGTAAGGCCTCCTCAGACAACCATTTTGCCTTTTTGTATTTCTTTTTCTTGGGGATGTTCTTGATCACTGCCTCCTGTACAATGTCACAAACCTCCATCCATAGTTTTTTAGGCACTCTATCAGATCTAATCGCTTGAATATATTTGTCACTTCCACTGTATAATCGTAATGGATTGATTTAGGTCATACCTGAATGGCCTAGTGGTTTTCCCTACTTTCCTCCATTTAAGTCTGAATTTGGCAATAAGGAGTTCATTTTCTGAGCCACAGTCATCTCCTAGTCTTGTTTTTGCTGACTGTATAGAGCTTCTCCATCTTTGGCTGCAAAATATATAATCAATCTGATTTTGGTGTTGGCCATCTGGTGATGTCCATGTGTAGAGTCTTCTCTTGTGTTGTTAAAGAGGGCATTTTCTATGACCAGTGCATTCTCTTGGCAAAACTCTGTTAGCCTTTGCCCTGTTCATTTTGTACTCCAAGGCCAAATTTGCCTGTTACTTCAGGTATCTCTTGACTTCCTACTTTTTCATGGCAAATAGATGGGGAAACAATGGAAACAATGACAGAATTTATTTTGGGGGGCTGCCAAATCACTGCAGATGGTGACTGCAGCCATGAAATTAAAAGACGCTTGCTCCTTGGAAGAAAAGCTATGACCCACATAGACAGCATATTAAAAAGCAGAGACATTACTTTGCCAACAAAGGACCGTCTAGTCAAAGCTTTGGCTTTTCCAGTCATCATGTATGGATGTGAGAGTTGGGCTATGAAGAAAGCTGAGCACCAAAGGACTGATGTTTTGAACTGTGGTGTTGGAGAAGACTCTTAAGAGTCCCTTGGACAGCAAGGAGATCCAAGCAGTCCATCCTAAAGGAAATCAGTTCTGAATATTCATTGGAAGGACTCATGCTAAAGTTGAAACTCCAATAATCTGGCTACCTGATGTGAAGAACTAACTTATTAGAAAAGACCCTGATGCTGGGAAAGATTGAAGATGGGAGGAGAAGGGGATGACAGAAAATGAGATGGTTGGATGGCATCACTGACTCAATGGACATGAGTTTGAGTAAACTCCAGGAGTTAGTGATGGATAGGGGGGCCTGGTGTGCTGCAGTCCATTGGGTCACAAGGAGTTGGACATGACTGACCTAACTGAATTGAACCAGGTATCTCTTGACTTCCTACTCTTGCATTCCAGTTCCCTATAATGAAAAGGACATCCTTTTTGGGTGTTAAGTTCTAGAAGGTCTTATAGGCCTTCATAGAACCATTCAACTTCAGCTTCTTCAGCATTACTGGTTGGGGCATAGACTTGGATTACTGTGATATTGAATGGTTTGCCTTGGAAATGAACAGATCATTCTGTCATTTTTGAGATTGCATCCAAGAACCTCATTTCAGATTCTTTTGTTGACTATGAGGGCTACAGAAACCAGGATAGGCATTTTGAACAGAGGAGTATTAATATGTGGAATTGTTTCACAATGTTGTAAGGCTGGAAGAACAAAAGAGAACTTGAGGTAACCAAGTTATTAATCATTATTGGAAGAAGCTGTTGACCCCAGGGTTGGGGTAAACCAGCTATCTGCCTGGGGACTGGGCAAAAAGCAGGAAACGTGGGGTTATCAGAACCTACAGACTCAGAATGAAGAAAGGAAAGAAAATCAACTGTATTAAAGACACACATGTGTCGTATTTTAGGTCCCACATATAAGTGATGTCATATGGCATTTGTCTTTCTCTGTCTTATTTACTTCACTCAGTATGATGAACTCTAGGTCCATCTATGTTGCTGCAGATGGCATTATTTCAGTCTTTTTATGGATGAGTGACATTTCATTGTATATATAGCTCCCATCTTCTTTATCCATTCATCTGTTGAATGGCAACCCACTCCACTATTCTTTCCTGGAGAATCCCATCGATAGAGGAGCTTGGTGGGCTACAGTCCATGGGGTCGCAAGTGTCAGATACAACTTAGCGACTAACCTACCAACCACCAGTATTCCATTGTGTGTGTGTATATATATATATATATATATATACACCACATATTCTTTATCCAGGGCTTCCCACATGGCATAGCAGTAAATAATTCTCCTGTAATACAGGCAACGCCGGTTCAATCCCTGAGAGGAAGATCCCCTGGAGGAGGGCATGGCAACTCACTCCAGTGTTCTTGCCTGGAGAATCCCATGGGCAGAGGAGCCTGGCGGGCTACAGTCTATAACATTGCAAAGAGTTGAACACGACTGAAATGACTGAGCACACACACATTCTTATCCATTCATCTGTTGATGAATATTTAGGTTGTTTATATGCCTTGCCTATTGTAAATAGTTCTGCTGTGAATGTGGAGTACAGCATGTATTTTCTGAACTCTGGTTCTTTCTGCATATACATGCCCAGGAGTGGGATTGCTGGATCGTATAGCAACCCCATTTTTAGTTTATTTTAGGAACCTCCATACTGCTTTCACAAGCGAACTTATCTATGAAGCAGAAACGACTCACAGATAGAGAACAGGCTTGTGGTTGCCAAGAGGTAGGGGGGAGGGATGGATTGGGAGTTGGGGATTAGCAGATACAAACTATTATATATAAAGCCGATGAACAATGGGTCCTACTGTATAGCAGGGAACTATATTCAATATCCTGTAAAAAAAAACATAATGGAAAAGAAAAAAAAAAGACACACATGATTGCAAAATGCATCCTAAAGTTGAAAATGTCAAAATGTGGAGAAAAAAAGAGACATGATATAGGATCTCTAATTGACAGACTGTCAAGAATGTGAAAGAAATCCAGAGTGGCTAAAGAGATTGGTTACATTAACTGGTCTCTCTCAATGAGAATTCAGACCATGTTATCAGACAGTGTATGTGCCCAATTAAACAAGTCTATGATTAAAAGGGTTGGTGCGCCTAAAACTCATACTCGGTAATGAAACTGTGTCCAGAGAGATCCACTTCCTGCCATGATGATGAAATTAAAAAAAGAGAGAGAGAGAGAGAGTTTGGGGCAATGGACATCTCCAACCACCCACTGGTGCTACATCAGATTGAAAAATGGACTTCAGATCTTGCATGGGTAAGAAGGGTAAACCCAAGGAGTGCTAACTTCGGCTAAAGATAATGTGGGGCTTTCTCTAGAGGAGGTGGGTAAACACTAGATAAGACAAAAAGTCAGCAAGGAGGGGCTAAAGTCTGAGGGCCAGTGAGCTGAGTCAGTGTGAGAGAATCAGGGGAAGGACCTCATCCTAGAGAGAGATCCAAGTCTTCAGGTTCCTCCCTGTGAAGCTCAAGAAACTTAAGCTGATGGGCCCTTTTTTACCTCACCAAATGCAGGGATCAGTGTTAGAAGGGAATTCAAATGAAGGAGGGGAGGCTTGGCTGTGACTCCCCCCTGAAAGTGACTCACTGTTCAGGGTACTCACGTGTTCATGTCTGCCTGAAGTGGAGACTGAAAGGGCAGAAAATGGAATACTGCCCACCGCTATCCTCACTGGACCCAGAAAAGATGATGCCTACTTCCCGTCTCCTTTTCCAAAGGATTCCAACTAGAAGTCCTGAATGAACTGGGCATTTGGAAAAGGGATACCTGGCAGAGCTAGTAGAAAGAGCAGTCCAGAGCAGGCAAACTTAAGAAAGGTGTTGAATCAAATCTTTTTCTTATCCCATAGTTTGGACAAGCTGCTTTCTGAGAAACAACTGGGGAGGCTGGACCTCCTGGTAACAACTGACTGCCTTGTTTTTAAGGTAGCATCCCAGACTCGCGCAGATAGATGTCTGCAAGTATGGAACACACAATCCCAAAGACATGGGGCTTCAAGAAATAGCTCATCTCTCATCTTCAGTGATGAACCAGTTGGTCAGTATCCCTCGCTGAGCTCTCAACATACGCAGAGCAGGAAGACACCTCTGTCAAGGTATCTAATAAGAAGACATTAGCTACTCTGGGACACCTGCCCACAGGCCTTGTGGCTGGTGTCTGTTTTGGTTTTAATCAGTGACTTTCCCTGCGGCAGTCCCCTTGAGAGATTCCGGAATATGCTCATTTTTTTTACTACTTTCCCTCCAAGCCCCACTGCATTGCTAGATAAAATCCAGGACACTCTATTAACTTGCAAGTTCAGATAAACAATGAATAACTTTTTAGTATGAGTGTCCTAAGTATTGTCTAAAAAATCACAGATTAACTGTGCATCCTATATTTGCTAAATCCTACCCCCAAGGGACTCCCTGAGGCAGCAGATATCTAATTCTGGCCCTGTGGGCAGTGAGTTTTGATCCTTTCTCCTACACTGAGATTGCTCAGTGAGCACTGATTTTATTACGTATGAAAACTTCCTGTGTGATCTTTAAGGAGATGAGACATAAAAGAAGTGACTATTTCTCAGTGTCGTGGGCATACTTTTGTTTGCCGAGCACAGCAGTCCAGTATGGAAACCGGGAAGAGAAATGCGGGATGACTGGTTCTCTGTGAGCCCCCCAGGTCTTAAGTGCACAGTGCTAGGGTGTAAACTGGAGGCGCACAGGGAGAGCACAGGGGGAGCAAGGCCCTGTGAGCTGAAACTGTCAAGAGGATTGTTTGACAACACCCCCTCCTTGGTCGATTCATTATGAGTGAGTTTTTTTTTAAGCAGTGGTACTGTACTTTGGTTTTGAGAAAGCAACTTGCCCTGAGCCAGACTGAGAATTAGATAAATAACTCCTCTTACATCAGATTTTTAATGACTGAAACTGCCTGGAGGTTTTTGAAACTTTGATGAGTATAAACTGGAAAAACAGTCACTTAGTGTGGCAATCAATTTTCTACTTCATAGGAAGTAAAGATTTCAATCATCCTTTCACAGCAGAATCTTTCTTTATTAGACTCTCTCAACAGGCCCCTTTAATTTTATACAAATGTAAAGCCAGTATCAACCCATTGCTTCTTGCTGAAAAGTGTAATGTTACCATTAATCTGAATGCCATTTAGACTGGAAGCTAAATTGTTCCATTTGGAAATAAAATTTATTGTTTGCCCAAATCAGAGCTGCCACTGCGTACACTTTCTTTGGTTCTGGGCATTGCTTGCAGAAACTGAGGATATTGGGTAGAGAAAACAGAAGAAAAACTTGAGATCCAGATCTTATGCTAGAGGAGTTCAATGGAGTTTGGCACAGATAAGCTCATCCGTACTGGGCCATAGCTGTCGTACACACACTGTTAGTTAAAACTGAGTTATACAGAATATACTGAGGTTGGGCTCAAGTAGTGAAGTAATTGTCATGTTGAGGCATATAGGGCAAGGTCACCCCCTAGTGGTAGGGGCTGGGATTGTTTCTTAAGGAATGAGAAATTCGCAATGTCGATCATTCCAAATATTAATATATCAGGATTAGGTTAAAGCCCAATAATGTGTATGTTAATAATGTGTGTATCATAAACACACAAGGAGTTGTTTAATCTTTCTAAGAGAAAGGCTGGAAGTAGACAGAGCTGTTAAAGTGGCTGCTCAGCCTTATTGAATGGCTTCCTCAGGGTCGCAGGACGGCTGCTGCAGTGCCAGACATCATATCCACATTGCAGCTGGAAAGAAGCGTAGTGGAAGAGAAAAAAATAGTGTGTGTAAGAGAATATGTTTTAGAGTGAGGTCTCTGAGCTGATTCTCCTTTAAATAGCCTTTATGAAGCCTCCCAAACCCTTCCAAAGCTGACTGAGGGGTTGAGGAATATCCTTTAACCTGGGCAGTTTGCCACCCTCAATAAATGAGGGTGCTATAACTGAGGCCAAAATTTGGCTACCTGACACAAAGAACTGGCTTACTGGAAAAGACCCTGATGCTGGGAAAGATTGAAGATAGAAGGAGAAGGGAATGACAGAGGATGAGATGGTTGGATGGCATCACTGGCTTGATGGTCAGAGTCCTGTGGTTTGGCTGCTTTAGGAGACGCCCCCTGAGCAGACAAACAAAAGCAGGAAGGACAGACTCCCAGTCATTGTTAGGATGAACTCCCTGGTTTGCCCTGGGCTGAGGAGTTTCCGGGGCCATGAGACATTGAGTGCTGAAACAGGGGAAATTCTGGGCAAACTGGGTGAGCTTGTCACCTTAATAACACATGTAAGAAAGCATCTTGTAGGGAACCTTAATTTGCCTGGAGACAGCGCTAGTTGTCTGAGATGCAGCAACTGTAGACCCAGAGTCATGGGGCTTTTTAAAAAATATTCTATAGAGGAGTTTTATGTTCACCGTCAAAATGTGAGAGGAAGGTACGGAGATACCATCCTGCCCCCGATATGTGCAGCACCTCCCCCATTTTCAACACCACTCACAGACACAACATTTGTGGCAACAGATGAACCAACCCTGACACAGCAACATTCCCCAACAGTGAAAGTGAAAGCAAAGTTACTCAGTCGTGTCTGACTCTTTGCGACCTGTGGACTGTAGCCACCAAGCTCCTCCGTCCATGAGATTCTCCAGGCAAGAATACTGGAGTGGGTTGCCATTTCCTTCTCCAGGGGATCTTCCCGACCCAGGGATCGAACCCAGGTCTCCCCCATTGCAGGCAGACGCTTTAACCTCTGTGCCATCAGGAAAGTCCATAGTTATGTCAGGGTTCATTCTTGGCGTTGCACATTCTGTGAGTTTAGACAAATGTAGAATGACGTGTAGCTACCATGATAGTATCATACAGAATAGTTTCACTGCGCTAAGAATCCTCTGTGCTCTGCCTATTCATTCCCACCTCCCCAGACCTTGGCAACCACCGGTCATTGTTTCCTTTTTCCAGAATGTCATATAGTTGGAAGCACACAGCCTTTTCACACCAACTTCTTTCACTTGGTAATACGCATTCACGTTTTCTCCATGCCTCCAATACTTGGCCACCTGATGCAAAGGGCCAGCTTACTGGAAAAGACCCTGATGCAGGGAAAGTTTGAGGGCAGGAGGGTAAGAGGGTGACAGAGGATGAGATGGTTGGATGGCATCATTGACTCAATGGACATGAGTTTGAGCAAACTCTGGGAGACAGTAAAGGACAGGGAAGCCTGGTGTGCTGCCGTCCATGGGGTCACAAAGAGTCTGATGTGACTGAGAGAATTTAAGTACTGAATAACACTCCACGGTTTGGATGTACCACTGGTCTTTTACTGGTGTGAACTGTAGGAAATTAGTTCTGATGATGCCTGAGGTTTGCGATTCCACAAACTATCCCTCAGAATAAAATTGTATCTGCACTAGAGTATAGAAGAGAAATAAACAGGTCAGAACAAACATGGCAATAAATGAAGGAAAAAATAAATCACTTCAGTTCAGTCACTCAGTCACGTCTGACTCTTTGCCATCCCATGAACTGCAGCATGCCAGGCCTCCCTGTCCATCACCAACTCCCGGAGTTCACCCAAACTCATGTCCATTGTGTCGGTGATGCCATCCAACCATCTCATCCCCTTCTCCTCCTGCCCTCAATCTTTCCCAGCATCAGGGTCTTTTCAAATGAGTCAGCTCTTTGCATCAGGTGGCCAAAGTATTGGAGTTTCAGCTTCAACATTAGTCCTTCCAACTGATCTCCTTTAGAATGGACTGGTTGGATCTCCTTGCAGTCCAAGGGACTCTCAAGAGTCTTCTCAACACCACAATTCAAAAGCATCAATTCTTTGGCACTCAGCTTTCTTCACAGTCCAACTCTCACATCCATACATGACCACTGGAAAAATCATAGCCTTGACTAGATGGACCTTTGTTGGCAAAGTAATGTCTGCTTTTTAATATGCTGTCTAGGTTGATCATAACTTTCCTTTCAAGGAGCAGGCATCTTTTAATTTCATGGCTGCAATCACCATCCGCAGTGATTTTGGAGCCCAGAAAAATAAAGTCAACCACTGTTTCCACTGTTTTCCCGTCTATTTGCCGTGAAGTGATGGGACCGGATGCCATGGTATTAGTTTTCTGAATGTTGAGCTTTAATGGAAAAGTTCAAATTCCACAGCACCATGTACAGACGTCTCCAAACACAGTCTATGCTTGCTTGCAGCGCGGCCTCATCTCCTACCCATTGCTCCTGCTGTCATGCCCTGCCAGGTCACCCCTCAGCCGTCATGTCCTGAGTCTATCGCACTGCTCCCAATGTCTCTGCCTGGAATTCCCGCCCCCGGACTCCATGTGCCTGGTGAACCCCAAGTCTTCCTTCAAGTCATCTGTATGGCACCTCTGCCGACCCTCCACAGACAGCTGGGCACTCCCTCCCTGCAGCCACCTGCACACCCTGGTCTGTCTCTGCCATGCTAAACCCAATGGCAGCTGAGTAACAGCCTGCTTCTCCCAGTGGCCAGTGAGCTAGCTCCCTGAGGCTAGTGAGCCCTTCTTATATAGCAAAACTCAAGTGCATGATACACAAAATAGATGCTTGATTAATGTTGGTTAATGAAAAGAGTTAATCAGCATATATTTATTCTTTTTTTTCTATTTAGGACATCAAAATATTGACTGCAATTTTCATTGGGTCCTCTCTGTTCAGATTTATTTGTTAAAATACCTAAAGGATTTATTTCATGTGGGACTTTATAAATACACACCAAAAAAAGGGCTCACTGGAAACATCTCTATTGAGAATAACTAAAATCTATAAATACAACAAAAGGATTTATTAGAATACTATTTAATTGGGAATAACTAAATCTACAAAATGGGATAAGGACTCATTGGAAAAGACCCTGATGCTGGGAGGGATTGGAGGAAGGAGGAGAAGGGGACCACCGAAGATGAGATGGCTGGATGGCATCACGGACTCAATGGACGTGAGTCTGAGTGAACTCCGGGAGTTGGTGATGGACAGGGAGGCCTGGCACTGCGATTCATGGGGTCGCAAAGAGTCGGACACGACTGAGCGACTGAACTGATGTTATCCTTCATTAACAACTTAAGCAGACATAAAACTAGCAACAAATATTTGTAGTGCATTCAGATACTAATTCATGTTGCTTCTCCCTCTGGAATTAGACAAGTTGGTGGCTCAGAGGTTAAGGCGTCTGCCTCCAATGCAGGAGACCTGGGTTCGATCCCTGGGTCGGGAAGATCCCCTGGAGAAGGAAATGGCAACCCACTCCAGTATTCTTGCTTGGAGAATCTCATGGACTGAGGAGCCTGGTGGGCTGCAGTCCATGGGGTCACAAAGAGTTGGACACGACTGAGTGACTTTACTTACTTACTTACTTACTGAAAAAATATAGCTAATGCGTTAGATAAGACAGGGTAAGCCAGGGCTTGGTAGGAAAACAAATCCACAAACCAAAACCAATCCCAAATCTTAGTGCTTTAACACAGTGAAGGTTTATCCTCCACTCATGCAAGTCTCCTCCATCTACACCACCTCTCACACACTGAACACCCCTGAAAGATCCCTGGGCTGCTTCACTCTGCTCACCTCCCATTGATCGGCACTCAATCACATGACCCTGGTGTCTTCTGGGAATTGCAGAGAAAACCACAGCTCACGAGGGGAAAGGCCTGGGTCTGCTGGGAGGGAGATTCTGAGGTGGACACTCGCGCACAGAGCTTCTCTGAGGGAGTGCTCTTGCAGTCCACATCTATGGCAGGAGTTGGGCAGAGAGACAGATCAGGCCTCAGTGTCGTCACCTCTGGAGTCTTGGCTGACTTTGTGAGGGGTGCTATAACCAGATACCTTCAGGACTGTCCTGAGCTGGGGCAAAGGGCTATGCTTCTGTACCCCTACATGAATACAGGCACCGGATCAGGTGTCCTGGGAAGGAGTGCGACCCTGAGCCAGGCCCCTCTGCCAAGGCAATTCCAGAGCACTGAGGCCTGAGGGCTATGTGCTGGCAGCTGGGGAATAAGCCGGCTCACATCTCTGTCAGGAGTCTGGGAGCCTCATTCATCACAGCCCTCAAACAGTGAGCTCAAGAGTCCCTTCCAAGCAGATGTCTCTGCATAGATGACATTTGAATCCTTTTTCGTCATCCTGGCTCTAAACCAATCATTGGCTTGACCTGTGAACCACACCAGTTGTCTCCCCTAGGAATTCCTCTAAGCTTAGGCATAAATTACATTCTTCATCCCTAACTGCTTTAGCTATCCCTGCTGGCTACTGCACAGGTTTGGGCACTGCTAACCCTCCCCCTCCCCCAAATGTTCTGCAAAATTCCTGCTGCCCACTTAACTAAAGAACAGCTTGTCCTCATCTGCACCAGCTCTTTGCCAAGATCACTATAAATCAGGGGTACCTGTCTCCCTTTGAGCTGCTTCTGGCTACCACAGGCCAGGACTCTTCTACAGTAAATAACCTCTTCCAGACGAGACTTCCTGTTTAGCATTATCAGACATCTATTCCTCCAGTAGTGGGAACCAGACTTGATTTTTCTGTTTAACCATTTGATGCCCACTATCCACTGATTACACTGAAAACAGCACAGCCCTGTTGCAGAACATGTGTGCAAATCCAGCATTTGTTTAATGGGTATCCCGTGGTAAAGGGTATAGACCTGAACCCCCATGTTCCAGAGGATACCTCTGGGATCCCACTTTACTTGATCTAACCACGTTTTTTTCTGTGGAGACAATACTAATGACTGACATTTATTACAAAGTACTTTATACTTGATAACTCACTGAATTTTCACAACTAACCTACATAGAGATACTATCATTTTTTTTCTCACTTACATATAAGAAAACCAAGCACAGATGATTGTAGACACTTACACAAGGTCATATGAGGCATAAATGGTGGAATTAGTATGGACTAACCTGGTAGGCCGACTGTGAAATTCAGGCTTGTTATCACTATGTCATACAGCTTGTCAGTGCCCAGGGTTTGGGTCCATAAATCAGCAGGGCATATTTCTTACCCTCTCATAAGAATCATTTAACCCACTGAAGTCCAAGGCCTGCATGGAAAGTCCAATAGGGAATGAAGCCCTAGCTAGGTATACTCCCTTGACAAGCCAGAAAAACAAATTAAAAGTGAGTCACGTTAGGAAGAGGAATTCCTCATAAAAGCTTGGATCTAGTCAGTCAGTTCAGTCCTTCAGTTGTATCCAACTCTTTGCCACCCCATGGACTGCAGCACACCAGGCCTCCCTGTCCATCACCAACTCCTGGAGCTTACTCAAACTCATGTCCAGTGAGTTTGAGTGATGCCATCCAACCATCTTATCCTCTGTTGTCCCCTTCTCCTCCTGCCTTCAATCTGTCCCAGCATCAGGGTCTTTTCAAATAAGTCAGTGCGTCACATCAGGTGGCCAAAGTATTGGACCTAGTGGTAAATTATAAATGTATGGACTTTGAGTCAGATATGCTAAGTGCTAAGTTGCTTCAGTTGCATCCTACTGTGTGTGACCCTATGGACTGTAGCCACCAGGCTCCTCTATCCATGGGATTCTCCAGGCAAAAATACTGGAGAGGGTTACCATGCCCTCCTCCAGGGGATCTTCCTGACCCAGGGATCAAACCTGCATCTCTTATGTCTAACCTGCACTGACAGGAAATGGCACTCCACTCCAGTACCCTTGCCTGGAAAATCCCATGGACAAAGGAGCCTGGTAAGGCTACAGTCCATGGGGTTGCAAAGAGTCAGACACGACTGGGCAACTTCACTTTATCACTAGCACCATCATATGATATTGCTTACATGCAGACTCTTTGCAAAATGATATAAATGAACTTATTTACAAAACAGAAACAAACTCACAGACTTAGAGATGAATTTATGGTTACTGGGGGAAAGGGAGAGGGGGAAGGATAGACTGGGCTTTTGGGATTGACACCTATACACTGCTATATTTAAAATAGATAGCCAACCAGGACCTACTGTATAGCACAGGGAACTCTGTCCAATATTCTGTAATAACCTAACTGGGAAAAGAATGTGAAAAAGAATAGAGACTTGGATATGTGTTACTGAGTCACTTTGCAGTGCATCCGAAATGAACACAGCATTGTTAATTAATAATACTCCAATATAAAATCCAAATTTTTTAAATGTATGAGCTTTGATGTTTCTAGTATGGGACAACTAATGAGTAGCTTTGTGAATCTGAATTGTGGTACCATGAAGCAGTAAGGTAGTAAGATACATTTAGATTTGGAGGAGAGATGGCAACCACAGCTTGTGGGTATGGTCGGGCAGGGCTGGAAGAGCAAGCTGTCTTCCAAGACGTGGAGACTTGTGTCTGTCCCTGAAGAGCCGTGGCAGATTGGAGAGCCGTGTGACTGCTGCCCCACCATTCTCACCTGCCTCTATTTGCACAGGAAGCCTGTCTCTAAGTTATAAGGTGGCCTCCTTTATATGAAATGCCAGGTGAGAGTCAGGAGACACCCTAGGAAGATGATCTCAAAGCCGGACAGATCACTCCTTCTTCTTCAGCTGTGATGACATGATAGAATCTGTCCACACTGCAACCGCCTGGGAAATGGGGCTGGAAGGACACTGGTGCTGGGGTTTCTTTGACAGGAATGCCAACCTGTCGTGTCGGCTCCAGTGTCAGGATACAAATAGCTGTAATGAGGCCTTCAACCGAGCTTAGTGAGTCCTGCCCGGTGATGAAATGTGCTAGCAATAGGCAGGGTCTGAAGGTGATTTGGGCCTGACAGCTCAGTCTCCAAACCACATTTTCCATGTGTCAGGAAAATGAACACCATGTCCACTGCATATGGTTTTAGCAATTAGACCTTTACTAATACCACAGAGCAGCTGGAACTAGAAATAGTCTCAAGTGCTCACTTCTTTCAACATACAAATTTCCAGAGTGGTGTCAGCTGCAGAGGCCAGGTTTATTCATCTTGGGCCAAAATTCTCATACTCTTGACCCCAGGTTTTGGGGCCTGAACTTTGTGGCCCTGTGAAAATATGGCTGCAAAGTGCCGCTCTGGGGAATCAGACCTTCCTCATAAAAGTAAGTGTATTCTCTCCCTATGTCTTTCTTTCCCCCATTGTGAGTGGTTTGCCTTTTAGAAAGGAACTCCTCTTCCTGTGTTGGGGTTTCATTTCTCCCCCGGTAGGAGTGCTATTGCTCACAACGCTCTTCCTCTAGGCCTCACCCATACCCCACCAAGGTTTCTCCTTGGTGGGGAGAATTGGTCTAACCCAATAGCCTAACCAATGAGACCCTTCTGTGGTTCTGCCTCAATTTCCCCCAGGGATGCCCTTACCTGAGGGTGCAGAGATGATTTCCACTAGAGAACAACTCTGGGTACATGCAACTTCTTTCTTGAGTGCCCTACGTCTACTCACTTCCTCTGGTGTCATCTGTTGTATCCCAATTTATATTCACTGCATGAAATAAAGGGCTTCCCTGGTAGCTCAGATGATAAAGAACCCACCTGCCAACAGAGGAGAAGCAGGTTCAATCCCTGGATTGGGAAGATCCCCTGGAGAAGGGAGTGGAAACCCACTCCAGTATTCTTGCTTGGAGAATCCCATGAACAGAGGAGCCTGGCGGGCTACAGTCCATGGGGTCACAAAGAGTTACCTCCTGAGTGTCCTGGTCATTCTAGATCATTCTTTCCCCCATATTAATCCAGAGAAATAAAGGAGGGAGTTGTGAAATTAACTCTTCTCCCTGACAAAGAATAAGACAACTTTTACTTCAAGAATGAGATTCAATGTCACCTCCTCCAGAAAGTGTCTCCATTTATTTTCTCCTCTCCTGTGAAATCTTGTCATGTTAAGTACAGTTATCCCTTGATATCCTCAGGGGATTGGTTCTACTTCCCATACCCAAATCTGCAGATACTCAGTTCAGTCAGTCGTTCAGTGGTGTCCAACTTTTTGTGATCCCATGAACCACAGCACGCCAGGCCTCCCTATCCATCAGCAACTGCCGGAGTCCACCCAAACCCATGTCTATTGAGTTGGTGATGCCATCCAACCATCCTTTCCCTCCAGCCCTCAATCTTTTCCAGCATCAGGGTCTTTTCAAATGAGTCAGCTCTTTGCATCAGGTGGCCAAAGTATTGGAGTTTCAGCTTCAACATCAGTCCTTCCAATGAATATTCAGGACTGATTTCCTTTAGGATGGACTGGTTGGATCTCCTTGCAGTCCAAGGGACTCTCAAGAGTCTTCTCCAACACCACAGCTCAAAAGCATCAATTCTTCTGAGCTCAGCTTTCTTCACAGTCCAACTCTCACATCCATACATGACTACTGGAAAAATCATAGCCTTGACTAGACAGACCTTTGTTGGCAAAGTAATGTCTCTGCTTTTTAATATGCTGTCTAGGTTGGTCATAATTTCTTCCAAGGAACAAGTGTCTTTTAATTTCATGGCTGCAGTCACCATCTGTAGTGATTTTGGAGCCCAAAAAAATAAAAGTCAGCCACTGTTTCCATTGTTTCCCCATCTACTTGCCATGAAATGACGGGACCAGATGCCATGATCTTCATTTTCTGAATGTTGAGCTTTAAGCCAACTTTTTCACTCTCCTCTTTCACTTTCAGCAAGAGGCTTTTTAGTTCTTCTTCACTTTTTGCCATAAGATTGGTGTCATCTGCATATCTGAAGTTATTGATATTTCTCCTGGCAATCTTGATTCCAGCTTGTGCTTCATCCAGCCCAGCATTTCTCATGATGTACTCTGCATAGAAGTTAAACAAGCAGGGTGACAATATACAGCCTTGACGTACTCCTTTTCCTATTTGGAACCAGTCTGTTGCTCCATGTCCAGTTCTAACTGTTGCTTCCTGACCTGCATACAGGTTTCTCAAGAGGCAGGTCAGGTGGTCTGGTATTCCCATCTCTTTCAGAATTTTCCACAGTTTATTGTGTCCACACAATCAAAGGTTTTGGCATAGTCAATAAAGCAGAAATAGATGTTTTTCTGGAAATTTCTTGTTTTTTCCATGATCCAGTGGATGTTGGCAATTTGATCTCTCTTACATAAAATGTCATAGTTTGCATATAACCTTAAAACCTCCTGTATACTTTAAATTACCTCTAGATTACTTATAACACCTAAAGCAATGTAAATTTTGTGTAAATAGTTGAAAATACAATGTAAATGCTATATGAAATATTGCCAAAGTGTAGAAAATTCAAGTTTTGCTTTTTGGAATTTTCTGGATTCTTTTTTCAGAATATTTTTTACTGTGGTAGGTTGAATCTGTGAATACAGAACCCACTGGGTTACCATATTCAAATACTTCTCAACAAGTGCAAGAGAGAGAGGCCTGGAAAAACTTCTTTCCTTACAGATCTCTGAAGGAACCAGCCCCACCCACACCTTAATCTCAGTCTTCCAGCCACCAAATCTGTGAGACCACAAATTCCTATTGTGTAAGCCTCAAGCCTTCCAGTTTGTAGTACTTCCTTATGACACTTCTAGGAAACTAGTACAGGTGTACTAAGAGAACTTTTGTTTTCCACAATTTTCCCCTAAAATGTTTAAAATAGAAAAGTATAAAGAAGAAAATTTTTTTTTGCTAAGTCACTTCAGTCGTGTCCGACTCTGTCCAACCCCATAGACGGCAGCCCACCAGGCTCCCCTGTCCCTGGGGTTCTCCAGGCAAGAACACTGGAGTGGGTTGCCATTTCCTTCTCCAATGCATGAAAGCGAAAGGTGAAAGTGAAGTCGCTCAGTCAGGTCCGACTTAGCGACCCCATGGATTGAAGCCTACCAGGCTCCTCCATCCATGGGAGTTTCCAGGCAAGAGTACTGGAGTGGGGTGCAAAGAAGAAAACAGGCCAGAAAAAAAAAAAGGTTTTCAGTTACCCTGCACAGAAAACTCCTGCTGTTTATATATATGTGCATATATGTGTATTATGCATTATCCTGTGGGCTTCCCTGGTGCTCACTTGGTAAAGAATCCGCCTGCAACGCAGGAGACCTGGGTTAGATCCCTGTGTTGGGAAGATCCCCTGGAGAAGGCAATGGCAACCCACTCCAGTATTCTTGTCTAGAAAATCCAATGGATGGAAGAACCTGGCAAGCTACAGTCTATGGGGTCACAACAGTTAGACAAGATTTAGTGGACTAAATTACCACCACCATTCTGTTATATATATAATTTTCTGTTTTATATATAATATAGATTATATATAACATGTATAATCCCAATATACTATATAGTGCATATGTTATACGGATGTATGCATACATACATACACATAAGTATACGACATTCATATATACATGTATGTGTGGAATATTTCCCCACTCCAGTACTCTCGCCTGGAAAACCCCATGGACCGAGAAGCCTGGTGGGCTGCAGTCCATGGGGTCGCTAAGAGTCAGACATGACTGAGCGACTTCCCTTTCACTTTTCACTTTCATGCATTGGAGAAGGAAATGGCAACCCAGTCCAGTGTCCTTGCCTGGAGAATCCCAAGGGTGGGGGAGCCTGGTGGGCTGCTGTCTATGGGGTCGCACAGAGTCGGACACGACTGAAGCGACTTAGCGTCAGCAGCAGCATGAAATATTTGTTCTGAATTACACAATTCAGATACTTCAAAATAGTTTCAAAAAAAAGAAGGAAAAAGAAATGTTTTACTCCTTAGTCCCTCGTCCATGTCTGTTAATAATCACTGTGAACACTAATTCTCCCCATTCTCCAATTGTTTCTACTAACAACTATACATTGATCTATCTTTTTAAAATTTATGCAGAAGAAATCATATTTCATGCATCCTTCTTTCCCTTTCTGTTGTCTTTAAATGATATGTTGGAAACCCACTCACATCAGCACACACTGAACATCCTTATTTCTTTATGGCTGCACCATATTCTGCCATGTGGATGTGCAGTGATTTGTGTAACCACAACTCCCAAGAGCCTGGATTTTCTGCTCTCCTAGGGTGGGTTAGGAATGTGTGGAGTGAGTACCTTAGGAGCTGGTAGGACAAGGGAATGGTACAGAGAATGGAAGTGTTTTCCCTGAAGTGACACAGAGAACTAACAGAAATGGTCCTAGCTGTTAGGGCTGTCAAGACATTTTCTATAATTATGCGGTCATTTGTCACCAAAACAATGTAAGGATGTCACTTCTGTAGGAGAAACACCTCATAGCTGTGCATTTACAAAAAAAGAACAAACACAAAATTTGGACACAGAAGTTCCTAACCTGTTTACAGCTCTTACAGATAAAGAGTTTTAGTGAGTTAAACACATATGTTAAATGTGCAAAAATGCAACAAGTTCCAGATAGTTTGTAAAAGTAATTGATTGACATCAGGAGAACTAGAAATGTAAAAACAGAATTTAAATGAAACTTTTATGTAATTGACAAATGGGGATAAAAAATGAGTATTTTGACTTAGTAAGAGCTACTACTGTTGCCTCCGTTTGTATCCACGTGTCTTTGTGAGGGGTCTAGATGTTTTGTTCTTGCTATTAGCTGTTATAATCCCTAAAACTAAGTATCAAAATAAGCCAAATATGTAACCAGATCTTCCTATTGCTTTATAATCCTCCAAACAAATCATCATTATGTTGGTTTGTGATCATTGTTCATTTAGACTTCCACAGGTATTTAGCAGTCACTCCATTTGCCTTTGCCTCTGGCTTCCCATGATTTCTCTCAGAGAAGGAGAGATTTCGGAATTCTTTCATTAGGGGGCCTGGGAACTGACCATTATTTCAACTTTTGCTTACCTGATGATGTCTAGTTTGCTTTCACTCTTGAATTTTAGTTTACCATGCTCTAAAGAGCATGGTAAATCAAGTGTCAATCAAGATATTTAAAACCAGTGAAGCATATATTTATCCATACTTAATTACTTAAAGTATTATTAATTATAACTACTAATTTAGCAAAAGCAAAATGCTTTTTATATATTCGGACAAATTTAGCTTTTAAATTATTTCCTTCATGTGTGCAGCCTGTTTGTATTTTATCATGTTGTATTTTGTACATACTAGTACATTATGCCTGGAGAATCCCAGGGACGGCGGAGCCTGGTGGGCTGCCATCTATGGGGTCGCACAGAGTCGGACACAACTGAAGCAACTTAGCAGCAGCAGAGCAGCGGTACATTACTACATATAAACTTCCTAATATACACAGTAATATATGGGACTTCTCCAGTGGCTCAGCAGTTAAAAAAGAATCCGCCTGCAATGCAAGAGAGGTAGGGAGCACACGTTCCGTCGCTGGGTCAGGAAGATCCCCCGGAGGAGGAAATGGCAACCCATTTCAGTATGCTTGCCTGGAAAGTGCCATGGACAGAGGAGGCTGGCAGGCTACAGTCCCTGGGGTCACAAACAGTTAGACGTGACTGAGGAGGACATTAATATGTACTATGTGTATTTATATATTACACACACACTAGAGGTGTGGGATCAAAATTGGTTTTATTTATAAGGTTGCAAAGTCAAAAAATGTTTGGGAAACCATAAATTAAACTGCTAGCTAATTTATTAATAGCAATAATAGAAAACAAATTAAAAAATAACTTCAAAATGCTGAAGGAAAAGAAATGACCCTTTAGAATTCTGTTCTCAGCTAAACTAAAATTCAAGAGTGAAAGCAAACTAGACATCATCAGGTAAGCAAAAGTTGAAATAATGGTCAGTTCCCAGGCCCCCTAATGAAAGAATTCCGAAATCTCTCCTTCTCTGAGAGAAATCATGGGAAGCCAGAGGCAAAGGCAAACGGAGTGACTGCTAAATACCTGTGGAAGTCTAAATGAACAATGATCACAAACCAACATAATGATGATTTGTTTGGAGGATTATAAAAACTAAAACACTAGACAAAATATAATACTAGACAAAAGCATATAATACAAGAAAGAGTGGTTCAGGAGACAGGCCAAGATACTGATTCACCTGAGGTTTCATTATGTTGAAATTCTGGTGTGAAGATGACAGCAAAAACTGGTGTTTTCTGCATCCCAAAGCATCAAGAAGAATAAAAACAAAAGTTGTCCTCTTATTTTAGCCAAACAGGGAGACAGCTAAAAGTTGAGTCATAAAATAAGTGGAAATGCTCCCCCAAAGCTGTGGGCCTCAAGCAATGGGGTACATGAGTGGAATCATAGAGTGTATTAGTGGCTGCAAATCTCAATAAAAGTTAACAAAAGCTTCTCAGAGGTAGAGTCTAAATCTTAATCCTAGAACAGCAGGAATGTGTATGAGCAATGATGGCAGAATCCTCTGGACTGGTTTAGTTCCCAGAGGAAGGCGTGGAAACAAAAGAAGAATTCCTATACAGATAGGCCAAGAATTGTCCATCAGAAAGATCAAAATGTTCTGAAATTGTTGACTTTTAAGACGATAGTCTCAAAATATGTGAACCAGAAATGACCATAATGGCAAAAATAAAATCAAGAAATCCATAACCATAATGAGATATTTTAACACAATGCTCAATTTTAAATAGCTCAAGCAAACAAAATAATTAGTAAACTTACAATGCTCTTGAATTGTGCTGGAGAAGACTCTTAAGAGTCCCTCAGACTGCAAAGAGATCAAACCAGTCAATCCTAAAGGACATCAACCCTGAATATTCACTGGAAGGACTGATACTGAAGCTGAAGCGCCAATACTTTGGCCACCTGATGCAAAGAACCAACTTATTGGAAAAGACCCTGATGCTGGAAAAGATTGAAAGCAGGAAGAGAAGGGGGTAGCAGAGGATTGAGATGGTTAGATAGCATCATCAATCCAGTGAACATGAATTTGAGCAAACTCTGGGAGATAATGGAGGACAGAGTAATCTGGGGTTCTACAGTCCATGGAGTTGCAGAGTTGAACACAACTTAGCAACTGAACAACAAAAATAAAAAATTTAAACAACACATTTAATAACTTCAACATGACATTTCCTATATCTAACAATTAGAGGGTACAGATTGAATTTTTTTTTTTAAATGACCACATGCTTGACCACAAAGCAAGTATCTAACAGTAATAAATGAATCAATATGATATGGAACACATCCCTTTCAAAATGCTATTAAACTGAAAGCAAATTACAAAAATGTAACTACAAAAAATGGAAGCAGATGCTTGGAAAATTTTAAATACTTCTGAACTATTAATAGGTTAAAATAGAAGTCATAAAGAAAAATTTAAAGTATCTAGAGTTGCATCAGGGAAAAACTGCATATCAAAATTGTGAGATGTAGCTAAATAAGTCAATGAGAGAGAACATTATGGATGCATCACAGTGGTAAAGAACCTGCCTGCCAATGAAGGAGACACAAAAAGATGTGGATTTGAACACTGGATCAGGAAGATCCCCTGGAGGAGGAAATGGCTACCCACTCCAGTTTTCTTGTCTGGATAATCCCATAGACAGAGGAGCCTAGTGGGTTATAGTCCATGGAGTGGAAAAGAGTTGGACACACCTGTGTACACTTCAGGTTGCTCAGTGGTAAAGAACCTGCCTGCCAATGCAAGAAGATACAGGAAACAGTGGGTTCAATCCTGGGTCAGGAAGGTCCCTTGCAGAAGGAAATGGCAGCCCACTCCAGTATTCTTGCCTGGAGAATCCCATGAACAGAGGAGCCTGGAGGACTATAGTCCATGGGGTCCCAAGAGTCAGAGACACACATACACGCGTGTACTAAACCCGAAAAGAAGAACGTCTGAGGACTAATGAACATATCTAATTAAAGAAGGCAGAAAAAGTCATGTGTGAAGCCAAGAAAAGACAAAGGAGAGAAGATACAGATAAGACAAAAATTAATGAAGTAGAAAAACAAACAACTGAGGCAGCCAACGAAGGCAAAAGATCAGGAGAAAAAGAAAGATGGTATAAATGAACCATTCTGGGAAAGAAGAAAATAAAAAGATGCAACAGTAGATGTAATATATATTTACCAAGTCATGGGACTTTATTGTAATAATACTGATTATTATTGTATTTGTAATAATACAAAGTCATGTTTGACTTTATTATAATAATACTGATATTTTAGGTGAAATGGAAACACATACAGAAAATAAAACTAAAAAACAAACAAACAAAAAGATAAATGGAATGGACATATGGCCTTTTAAGTATTTAATCAGTAATTTAAAAAACTATCCGAAAAAAAAGAATTGACACTTCAGCGAGTTTTATGGGTAAATTTTTTCCCAACTTTCAAGGAAAATTGAATTACTATCTTTTGCAATCTGTTCCAGAAAAAAGAAAAAAACAAAAGAGAGAAATGTTTTCCAACTCATTATGTGATAATAATATAAACTTGACAACAGAAATTGGAAGAAACATTACAAAAAAACACAAAATATAGGAGAATTTCATTTGTTACAAAATATATACAATTTTGAAATCAAACATTAGCAAACTGAACCTTGCAGTGTTAAAATAATACATCATAACCATGTTGGGTTACTCAAGGATTGAAAGCTTAAAAATAGACTACAATAGGAAAGCTATTCATGTAATTTGCTGCACACATGAGAAATCAGATATAATATGTGAAAACCTCAAAAGATGCAAAAAATATATTAATAAAGTTCAATACCCATTCATAAGCAAATTCCCTTAGCATACTTGGAATAAAAAGAACTCAATAAACTTCATCTACTATTAATCCATAGTGGAAATTTTGCCCAGCATATCTCTAAAATAATTCCACTCATGTTCAGGAAGGAGACAAGGATAACTATTCTCAAAAGTCCTTATTCACTGGTACTTTTTAAGTACTATCCGATGAAGTAATGACAATAAGAAGAAATAAAATTAATAAAGATTCACAATGAAAAACGAGTATCATTATTTATGGATACTATCTTCAAAATTCCAAGAGAAGAGAATAGGCAACTATTAGAAGGAATAGGGAAATTTACAAGTTATCTATTAAAAATGGTTCCTGAATATCTGCAACAAATGTTTGTGTGTATGGTGTTAAGTCGCCTCAGTGGTTTCTGACCCTGTGGACTGTAGCCTGCCAGGTCCCCTGTCCCTGGGATTCTCCCGGCAAGAATACTGGAGTGGGTTGCCATGCCCTCCTCCAAGGGATCCTCCTGACCAGGGATGGACCCCGCCTCTCAGTCTCCTGCATTGGCAGGTGGGTCCTTTACTACTAGCGCTGCCTGGGAAGCCCACAACAAATTTAGAAAACACAATTTTCAAAAAGATACTATTTACGCTATTAGTGAGCACTATAAAAACTTCACAATATAGCTAACAAAAATGTATACAGTCTTTACAGGGAAACGTATAAATCTATTAAATAATATAAACGTATCATTTATCAAGAAGGCCTATGTAGAAAGATGTATTTCTGACTGGGAAGACTCCATATTATACAAGTGGCAGCATTTCCTCATATTAATCTATTGTGATGTACTGCTGTTATCAATTCCAAGAGCATTTTTCATAGGAATCAAATAGCTAATCCTAAATATTGGAAGAATAATGACTAATGGAAGTCAAAACAAATTTGAATCTATAATCAACAGTGCTGTCTTATATATCTGAAATTGCTGAGAGTAAATCTTAAATGTTTCAACACAGACACACACAAATGGTAGCTATGTGAGGTGATGGGTGTGGTAACATTATCGTGGTAATCACTTGACTGTACGTGTAGATATACACACATGTATATGCAATCATCATGTTGCACAACTTAAAAATATTATCAATTAGATCTCAGTAAAGCTGGAAAACCAAAAAAAAAGAGACAAATTTAGGGACAAAGAATGAAGGACTCACTATATCACCTGCTAAGGAGTGATGCTAAAGCTGAAACTCCAGGACTTTGGCCACCTCATGTGAAGAGGTGACTCATTGGAAAAGACCCTGATGCTGGGAGGGATTGGGGGCAGGAGGAGAAGGGGACGACCGAGGATGAGATGGCTGGATGGCATCACGGACTCAATGGACGTGAGTCTGAGTGAACTCTGGGAGTTGGTGATGGACAGGGAGGCCTGGCGTGCTGCAATTCGTGGGGTCTCAGAGAGTCGGACACGACTGAGTGACTGAACTGGACTGAACTGAACTGTAGTGTACTTATTAGTAGTTATAAAAATGTTAAAATTTTAAAATGTAAAATTACTTTATAGCACAGGGATAAACAAATGGACCAAGAGAATGATATAGAGAGTCTAAGAACTGACCCATTTATGCATGGGAACCTGTATATAACAGAAGTGGCATTTCAAACACTGAGAAAGGCTGGACTATCCTTACGAAGTGCTGAAACTCTTAACTCTCTATTTGGAAAAAGATAAAATTAGATTCCTACTTCACCATATAAGCAAAAGTAAATTCCAGATGGACAAAAATTTAAATGCAAAGAGCAAAATTTTAGAATTTTTAAGAAACAATATGGGAGAATATCTTGGATGTAGAATCATGAACAGATTTATTAAAAAAAGAACAAATACCCCCAAATCTTTAAAAGATTTATGATTTTGACTACATTAAGTTTTAGAAGTTATTGATAACAGAGGATATCATAAACAAAATAAAAAGGCTAGATACAGTTCAGGAGAAGATATTTGCAATTCAAATAATAACCAAAGTAAATAAAGGACAGTTATAAATGTATAAGAAAAGGATAAACCAGCATTTTCAAAGGAGCACAATATTAGAACTAGTCTCTCCCTTTCTCTTTCTCTCTCTCTCTCTCTCACTCACACACACACATACACGCAGACACATTCCTGGCTAGCAAACATATAAAAGTGCTTAAGCCTATATATAATCAGGGAAATGTAAATTAAGACAACAAAATGCCTTTACATCTGTCAGACGGGAAAAATTTAAGTCTCACAAAGGATGGTGAGGATGTAGGAAAATAGAAATTTGGAATCTGGTAGGAATGTGAATTGTTATAACCACTTGGGAGAGCAATTCGTCAATATTAAGGGAAGAAAAGCATAGATTCCCTATTACTTACCAATTTCACCTCTGGGTGTCTGCACTAAAGAAACTACGCACAGGTGCACAAAGACACACGCAGAAGCACGCTCACACTTACAACCACAGAAAAGCAACTGACTGTCCCTCCATAGAAAAATGGAGAAACTGTGGTACACTAAGCTGCGGCTGCGAACACTATGAAAAGCAAAATGATAGGACACTGAAAGAGGAACTCCTCAGGTCAGTAGGTGCCAGATATGCTACTGGAGATCAGTGGAGTAATAACTCCAGAAAGAAAGAAGGGATGGAGCCAAAGCAAAACCAATACACAGTTGTGGATGTGACTGGTGATAGAAGCAAAGTCTGATGCTGTAAAGAGCAATATTGCATAGGAACCTGGAATGTTAGGTCCATGAATCAAGGCAAATTGGAAGTAGTCAAACAGGAGATGGCAAGAGTGAATGTCGACATTCTAGGAATCAGTGAACTAAAATGGACTGGAATGGGTGAATTTAACTCAGATGACTATTATATCTACTACTGTGGGCAGGAATCCCTCAGAAGAAATGGAGTAGCCATCATGGTCAACAAAAGAGTCCGAAATGCAGTACTTGGATGCAGTCTCAAAAACGACAGAATGATCTCTGTTAGTTTCCAAGGCAAACCATTCAGTATCACAGTAATCCAAGCCTATGCCCCAACCAGTAACGCTGAAGAAGAAGTTGAATGCTTCTATGAAGACCTACAAGACCTTTCAGAACTAACACCCCAAAAAGATGTCCTTTTCATTATAAGGGACTGGAATGCAAAAGTAGGAAGTCAAGAAACACCTGGGAAAACAGGCAAATTTGGCCTTGGCGTACGGAATGAAGCAGGGCTGCTGCTGCTAAGTCACTTCAGTCGTGTCCAACTCTGTGCGACCCCATAGACAGCAGCCTACCAGGCTGCCCTATCCCTGGGATTCTCCAGGCAAGAACACTTGGGTGGGTTGCCATTTCCTTCTCTAACACATGAAAGTGAAAACTGAAAGTGAAGTCGCGCAGTCGTGTCTGCCCTTAGCGACCCCATAGACTGCAGCCTACCAGGCTCCTCCGTCCATGGGATTTCCCAGGCAAGAGTACTGGAGTGGGGTGCCACTGCCTTCTCCAATGAAGCAGGGCAAAAGCTAATAGAATTTTGCCAAGAGAACACACAGGTCATAGCACACACCCTCTTCCAACAACACAGAGAAGACTCTACACATGGACATCACCAAATGGCCAACACCAAAATCAGACTGATTATATTCTTTGCAGCCAAAGATGGAGAAGCTCTATACAGTCAACAAAAACAAGACTGGGAGCTGACTGTGGCTCAGAACATGAACTCCTTTTTGCCAAATTCAGACTTAAATTGAAGAAAGTAGGGAAAACCACCAGATCATTCAGATATGACCTAAATCAAATCCCTTATGATTATACAGTGGAAGTGAGCAATAGATTTAAGGGACTAGATCTGATAGACAGAGTGCCTGATGAACTATGGACGGAGGTCTTGACAGGGATCAAGACCATCCCCATGGAAAAGAAATGCAAAATGGCTGTCTGGGGAGGCCTTACAAATAGCTGTGAAAAGAAGAGAAAAGAAAAGCAAAGGAAAAAAGGAAAGATATAAGCATCTGAATGCAGAGTTCCAAAGAATAGCAAGAAGAGATAAGAAAGCCTTCTTCAGCGATCAATGCAAAGAAATAGAGGAAAACAACAGAATGGGAAAGACTAGAGATCTCTTCAAGAAAATTAGAGATACCAAGGGAACATTTCATGCAAAGATGGGCTCAATAAAGGACAGAAATGATATGGACCTAACAGAAGCAGAAGATATTAAGAAAAGGTGGCAAGAATACATGGAAGAACTGTACAAAAAAGATCTTCATGTCCCAGATAATCACGATGGTGTGATCACTGTCCTAGAGCCAGATATCCTGGAATGTAAAGTCAAGTGGGCCTTAGAAAGCATCACTATGAACAAAGCTATTGGAGCTGATGGAATTCCAGTTGAGCTCTTTCAAATCCTGAAAGATGATGTTGTGAAAGTGCTGCACTCAATATGCCAGCAAATTTGGAAAACTCAGCAGTGGCCACAGGACCGGAAAAGGTCAGTGTTCATTCCAATCACAAAGAAAGGCAATGCCAAAGAATGCTCAAACTACTACACAATTGCACTCATCTCACACGCTAGTAAAGGAATGCTCAAAATTCTCCAAGCCAGGCTCAGCAATACATGAACCATGAACTTCCAGATGTTCAAGCTGGTTTTAGAAAAGGCAGAGGAACCAGAGATCAAATTGCCAACATCTGATGGATCATGGAAAAAGCAAGAGTTCCAGAAAAACATCTATTTTCTGCTTTATTGACTATGCCAAAGCCTTTGACTGTGTGGATCACAATAAACTGTGGACAATTCTGAAAGAGATGGGAATACCAGACCACCTGACCTGCCTCTTGAGAAATTTGTATGCAGGTCACGAGCAACAGTTAGAACTGGACATGGAACAACAGATTGGTTCCAAATAGGAAAAGGAGTACGTCAAGGTTGTATATTGTTACCTTGCTTATTTAACTTCTATGCAGAGTACATCACGAGAAACGCTGGGCTGGAAGAAACACAAGCTGGAATCAAGATTGCCGAGAGAAATATCAATAACCTCAGATATGTAGATGACACCACCCTTATGGCAGAAAGTGAAGAAGAACTAAAAAGCCTCTTGATGAAAGTGAAAGAGGAGAGTGAAAAAGTTGGCTTAAAGCTCAACATTCAGAAAACGAAGATCATGGCATCTGGCCCCATCACTTCATGGGAAATAGACGGGGAAACAGTGGAAACAGTGTCAGACTTTATTTGGGGGGGCTCCAAAATCACTGCAGATGGTGATTGCAGCCATGAAATCAAAAGACGCTAGCTCCTTGAAAGAAAAGTTATGACCAACCTAGATAGCATTTTCAAAAGAAGAGACATTAGTTTGTCAACAGAAGTCCGTCTAGTCAAGGCTATGTTTTTTCCAGTGGTCATGTATGGATGTGAAAGTTGGACTCTGAAGAAAGCTGAGTGCTGAAGAACTGATGCTTTTGAACTGTGGTGTTGGAGAAGACCCTTGAGAGTCCCTTGGACTGCAAGGAGATCCAACCAGTCCATTCTGAAGGAGATCAGCCCTGGGTCTTCTTTGGAAGGACTGATGCTAAAGCTGAAACTCCAATACTTTGGCCACCTCATGAGAAGAGTTGACTCATTGGGAAGACTCTGATGTTGGGAGGGATTGCAAGCAGGAGGAGAAGGGGACGACAGTAGATGAGATAGATGAGATGGCTGGATGGCATCACCGACTCGATGGACATGAGTTTGGGCGAACTCTGTGATTTGGTGATGGAAGGGGAGGCCTGGCATGCTGCAATTCATGGGGTCGCAAAGAGTCAGACACGACTGAGTGACTGAACTGAATTCACTGAAGCTGTGGTTAGAATGAACAAGGTATACACTGTATCCATACAACTCTGAAACAAATCCTCCAGTAAGAAAAGCAAGATGCAAAAGGATACAGACAATATGATTCCATTTAAGTAAATTCTGAATGTACATAAAATGATAGTAATTGTTGTTTTGGACCTACAGATGCTTAGTAGAAGTCCAGAATCAAACATGGGATCAATATATATCAAATGGAGACAGAGATACCTCTACAGTGAGAAGAAGGGAAGGGATAAGAGTGAAGGGGGAGTGCAGACAGTGGGTAGTTACATATATTTTTTAATCTGGCTTCTGTTATAAGTGGTCTAAAGTAAATAGGAAAATGTTAAAAGCTATTTAATCTGGATGGAAGGCATATTGTGGTCTTTTTTTTTTTTCTACCCTTTCAATATGTTTGAAAAAGTTAACTGTAAAAAATAAGATATAGAAACATTTTTAAAAATCTGAGAACCAGGATTCAAGTCTTTTCCCTCTGAATTTTCTTCAACACAATTTTATACAACAAACATTTGTGCACATTCCCTGGGCCAAGTATAGGAAAGTCAGTTGTCAGAGACATGTAGTCCCAAAGTCAGAGAGAACATGTCCTAATGAGGAAAACAGTAACAATGATTCCTTAGCTTTTTTCTGCTATTGTTCGGTACCTGCCACTGAGGGAAACAAATGTGGCTTTTCGTTTGAGCTAAATATAAATGCAACAAGGAAAGACCCATCTGGAGGGCTTTCCCCAGGGCCACACACTTGGCTGTCACGTCTACAGATGACAGTCACAAGCTCCCTCTGATTGCCGAGGTGTCATTGGAAGGCAGCGCCTGTCTTTGCACACGTGACATAACCAGGGCCGCTGTGATTCCAGGCTGCTCACAGGCTTCCGCAGAGGCCGTGTACTCCCAGGATGATCCCAGATAATCGGTTTACTGGGAGAGAGGGGGGAAAATGAGCTCACTATGCGCAAAGTAAAAGGATCCGTGATTAACAAGGTTTGGGGGGCCAGGAGGAAGATAAACAGGCAGAGCGCAGAGGGTTTTTCAGGGCAATGAAACTACTCTGTGATACTACAATGGTGGATACATGTCCATTACACATACAAACCTATAGAATGCCCAAACCTATAGAATGCAGAGCAGCAAGAGTGAACCCTAATGTAGACTATGGACTTTGGGTGACCTAATTTATCAGTGTAGGTTCATTGATTGCAACAAATGTACCACTCTAGTGGGGCATGTTGATTATAGGCGAGTCTATACAAGTATGGGGGTGCAGGGGATATATGGGAAATCTCTGTACCTTTCTGTCAATTTTGTTGTGACTCCCCCCCCCCAAACTGCTCTAAAAAATAAAGTCTTTAAAAAAAAGAAGCTCACAGTCTTCTTTTGGGAAGATAGAAGATGGGGAAGATAAATATACAGACCAAGATACATGGTCCATTTAAAAAAAAAAGGTAGAAACAATATGTTAAAAGAATCAGGGGCAGGGAAAGAAATGAGATTGCAGAGGATTTCTTAGAACTACCAAAATTTCAGATCAGCCTTCTTTCTGGTCAATGACTATGTGAAGACTGATCTTCAAATCCCTATCTGAAGGTTCATATGGTATTATCTCAAGTTGCTGTTGACTGAGGATGCTTTATAGAGGTGACAGGAATCTGATAATTGGGCTTAAACCACTATTTCACTCCCCTCCCTTGCCCACTCTGTCCACACCCCAGGCCATAGCATGCCTAAGAATGTTTTTAGCATAGAACAGACAACCACCAAGGTGACTGAAGACACAGAATTTGGTGGGTTAGAGGGGTAGAAAGGAAGACAGAGAGAGAAAGAGAGAATGAGTTCTAGCACTAGCAGGTAAGAAGTAAGAATTACTGTTGTTTAATAATAAAAGCCAGAATCAAGAAGTAAGTTTCCCCAGAATTGAAAAAGACACATGTACCCCAGTGTTCATTGCAGCACTGTTTCCCATAGCTAGGACTATTGTAGCAATGGAAGAATGTACAAGGGAAGCAGCCTAGATATCCATTGACAGATGAATGGATAAGGAAGTTGTGGTACATATACACAATGGAATATTACTCACCGATAAAAAGGAACACGTTTGAGTCAGTTCTAATGAGGTAGATGAACCTAGAGCCAAAGTGAAGTAATATCACTTCAGAGCCAGAGAAAGACAAATATCACATATTAACGCATATACCTGGAATCTAGAAAGATAGTAATGGTGATCCTACTTGCAGGGCGGCAAAGGAGACACAGACATTTTGAACACAGTGGGGGAAGGAGAGGGTGGGATGATAGAATAGCATTGAAACGCATGCTCTACCATATATAAAACTGAGAGCCGGGGGAGTTCCACGTACTCCACAGGGAACCCAAAGCCAGTGCCCTGTGACAACCTAGAGGGGTGGGATGGGGAGGAAGGCGGGAGGTGGGGTTCAAGAGAGAGGGGGCTTATGCATACCCCATGCCCGTTCATGTTGCTGTATGGCAGAAACCATCACAATATTGTAAAGTAATTAATCTCTAATTTTTTTAAAAAGGAATAGGTCTCCCAGCTGAGACCAGGCTAACTGGAACAATAACAAATGGACAGCAAAAGGAAGATCGGGAGGCCTCCTCACTTTCAAGTAAACAACTATAAACTACAAATCAAAATCAGAGTGTGTGTCCCCCAGGGTTTACTCAATGATTCTGTGCAGGCTAAACAATGATCTACAAAGATATCCCGGTCTAATCCCCAGAATCTGTAAATGCTGCCGTATAGGCAAGAGAGACTTTGCTCTGGGCTTAGATTTAGGCTCTTGATGGGAGATTATCTGGGATTATCCAGCTGGGCCCTAAATGCAGTCACAAGTGTCCTTATAAGAGGGAGACAGAGGGAGCTCTGACCCAGAGGAGAAGGAATGTGGCCACTGAAGCAAGATGCTCTGTGGCTGGCTTTTGAAATGGAGGAAGAGGCCTTGGGCCAAGGAATGCAAAGAATTCACTTCTTGAAACTGAAAAAGGCGAGGAATGGATTCTCCCCAAGAACTTCCAAAGGGAGCCCAGCCCTGCCAACACCCTGATTTTGGCCCAGTGAAGCTGATTTCCAGCTTCTGGCCCACCAAGATCATTGTATTAATAATTTGTTGCGCCAGTCATAGGAAACTAATGCAGTTTTCTTCGGTTGTTTTGATCAAAAGAGATTTCTAGGCATTTGATATGGCCTAGATGGTGATGGCCATTTGACAAGAGTCAAGATTCTGGCCCAGAAGAAGGCAAGAGGGAGTGTGTACTGATATTCTGGGACAGAAATTTGCTTGTAAATCTGGGGTGGAGGGGCCTCTGGGGAACACCACTGTACAGAGGTAAGGGAAGCAGGCTGGGCAGAGGGGGGAGTTGTACTTTGGGGCAGTAGCTCAGAGGCCCCAGCCATCCCATAGGGAGCTCTGGAGTTGGGGTGGCCCTGCAAACATGTCCTGAATTGAGCAAAAGGGCCAATGCTTTGTACCCCCAACAATGACCAGCCATCAGACGGAGGTTGTTGTAATCTTGAGTGATTATCAAAAGGTAATCCCTGGGGAGGAACTCAGCTGTGGGCCATCTATCGCCAACACTGCTCACACCTCGGGGAGGATGTGCCTTGGTCCTGAGGTGAAGATCGGAGGAGCACACGTGGCATCTGCTGGTCCATGAGAGCAGCCCCCACCCAACACAGGTTTATCTGATTAAGTCCCTGGTGCAGAGACGCACAGGAAAGTTTCCTGCAGAGCCTGGACTCAGACCATTCCTTCAGAGACAATCCAACCCTGAGTCTGAGTGATTCTTTGAGAAGCTTGCTGAAAGCAGCTCAGGGACACTTTGAGCAAAGAGGCTGACATAACTCTGAGTGCTTTGGTCTTGGACTGAGGTTTGAAAATAAATCTCCCCACGGAATATTTGGAAAGCCTTCTGAGAAAGCCCCTGAATAAACACTGTCCCCCCTTGCGCCACTGGTCACAATTGTTTTGGCCTGGTTTTCTGGGACTCGCACTGTGTCCTGGCTGATAAATGAAGCCATGTGGAAAGCACGGGGAGCCCAGGGCCAAATCCTGTCCCCTCCATCACACCACACCGGGCACCAGCCAGCTCTGGCTTCACACACCAAGGCCCGAGGCTCCAGGACAAAGCGGAGCTGAGGGTGATTTGCTGTGAGCCTGCCCTCTGGAAAGACCCGCTGTCAGAACAACCTTAAACAAGCCGCAGACCTTTGATTCCAGCTTTTGTTGCTTTACTGCTGCTAAGTCACTTCAGTCGTGTCTGACTGTGCAACCCCATAGACGGCAGCCCACCAGGTTCCCCTGTCCCCGGGATTCTCCAGGCAAGAACACCGGAGTGGGTTTCCATTTACTTCTCCAATGCGTGAAAGTGAAGTCGCTTAGTCGTGTCCGACTCTTCGTGATCCCATGGACTGCAGCCTACCAGGCTCCTCCATCCATGGGATTTTCCAGGCAGAGTACTGAAGTGGGGTGCCATTTGTTGCTCTTCATCCTGCTAAAAGGGCCTAACTGCACTCATCTGCTTAAGTACTGCCCTGAGCATAATTTAGTGGTACTTTAGTGACTTGGAACTACTCAAGGGCTCAGAGGTGTCACTCCGAACTGACTGTGGTGTCTGAAAATCTGGGGTCTGGTCTTACTTCTGACACTTCTGACCTTGGATAAAGCACTGCTCTCTGCACCTGCTTCCCACCCCCTCAACAGAATGGGTGGCACAAAATTATCCCTAAGGTCTTGTCTTATCTTCATACTCAGGGAATCTGTCTCCTCCTATGGGCATGGAGGTTGCAAGAATGACATGCATTTGCACAGATGCTGGCACATGCAAAAATCTGAGAATTTGGGAGCAAATTCCTGCCGTCAGTTTTCTTTCAAATGGATGAATATATGAATATTTCATGTTGACTTGCATCGGCTGCTTTTGCTCAAAATCAGCAGCTCAGTATTTACTTTCATCACCGAAATGGACCCCTTTCATCAGCCTGTGAATTTTCCCGGGGCCTGTGCGTGAGTGGCCATTACATTTTCTTTTTAATCCCCAGGATTATTTTAGTTGAGTGGAGTGGCAGAATAGAAAGCCAGCTAACTTATTTGTCAGAATGTTTGCATTGCCATCGGTGCCAATGACACACCCTGGGACATTGGCAAGTCATTTAATCCCACTGAGCTGCTGATAGGGAAGCTGGTCAAGGTCAACCCTGCCTCCTTCACCTGGTAACTGCAAATATCAAATGAGATGGAGCCCAGAAGAGAACTCTGGAACCCTTATCAAAATTTAAGCAATTACTATTATTCCATTAACACCTTCAAAGCCACACGCCAGGAATCTCTTTCGTCAATTGCCTTTGTTTAGGATAAACCTTTCCTCTTTAAAGGAGAGGTTTTTTAGTCAGTGTTATCAGAATATAAACAGAGCACAAGATTTACTTTGCCAGCTTCTGAGGTTCCCAAGAGAATGGTTCCCAGCAGTGAAAGTTGCTAAAATGGTCTGTGAGGTCACCTGCTCTTAGCAACTGAGACTGGTGGGGAAGGAACTAGCTCCGAATCCACCCAGAGGACTGACGGTCACGCTTGGCCCTCCAGCTGTAAGGGCAATTGCTTATGCAGCCTGCAGCGCCCAGAGCCACATTGGAATAGGCAGTTCTGTTGGCGCCTTCAGCACACACACTTGTCAAGTGGCTCTTCTAGTTAGGAGGAAGACTACAAATTTGAATTGGTCACAATACAACGTCACGATCCTTCAGACTTGAGAGCATGATTCCTTCCAGTTTGCAGCAAGGTCACAGAGCAACACTTCACCTGCTCTCTTCCCCCAAGATGGACTCTGAGAAAAACCCTACAAGTGAAAAGACAACTCCAGCAAAAGGTATCATGGCCATAAATGTGGCACGATGCTGCGTCTAGATCTGAAAACATCTTGAATTAGCTGCTGTTCAAAAAGATTATTGAGAAAATGTCACTGCAAGCCAATGATGGCCGATTTCCTAATCTCGCTGTAAGCTTTCAAGAACCTAGATAAGGCAGTGGTGAAGGCAATGCGAACTGTGCTAAGATTAGAATGACTTACAGAAGCTCTCCTTTTATTGACATTTACTGGTTCTCCATTTTCTTCTTTGCACCTGTGGAAAACACTGATGCTCAGTGCTGTTGTCTGGTTGGGGACAAGCATGGCCAGGCTGAGGGCTGGGCAGAGTCAGGGCAGATTGGCAGGTGGCCTAAACTCAGAGTGAGAGGAAACTCTAGGGGCACGGGCTCTGTTGTTATAGAAACCAGGGTCTTCCTGGGTGCACACAGGCACGGGCAACAGGTTTCCGGGAACACAGAGCAGATAGTCAGGCCTGGAATGGGGTGGTAGGATTCAGTGCCAGCTGACAGGCAGACCCACGCATGGTGCAGCTGAGTGCGGCAGCTGAGCACGGGAGAGGGGCTGGCACTCCTCTGCTCGGGTTGCAGTCCTGTCTTCCTTCCTCCAGGCAGATATTGGCCACCAGGTACACCCTGCTTGGTCATCAGCCAGGCAGAACTGTGCAGGTGCTTGGGATTACAGAGCCAGCAAAGCTTAGGTCCTCTGGGAGGTTCTTAATGGCCCTAATGTCAGTTCCCTGCCAGTTTCTTTTTCTCTTCAACCAGTTAACTAGAGTTTCACATGATTTAAGGTAAAACTTGGAGCCACTTGAGTTACCTTCCTCTCTTCTGGTCTGGATTTCACAAACATGCAGACACACACACACACACACGCAGGTAGACAGAGTAACACAAATATGCACAATAAACCAGACACACACTCCAACATAGTCACCTTCTGATAAACCCACTGTCACGGGCCCCCCTACAAGACACATTTCTGAGGTTAGAGAAGGCTTCTCCTTCAGAGGATAGGGCTTAGCTGTGCTGTTTAAACATCGTGGCTGGCAAGGGATGTTTGTTTCAGAATTGAGAGGTTGCCAAGTTCACAGGAATTTGGGTTTGAAGTAATGACGCTCCCGCCCTATTTAGAATAGCTGGGATGACTTGGTTATTGTTTTTTAACTTCACTGAGACTTGTCTTGGTGTGTGGTTTTAGAATAACTCTGCCAGGGACTCGGCATTTGATGCTTGCTCACTCACTCATTTTTCCAGGCTTGAAGAGAGGTGTGTAGCATGGCACACAGGAATAAATCTGCCCAGGTGGCCATCCTGAAGGTGAACCCTTTCTTGCTTTGTGCCCTGGGCCAAGAACCTTGACCTCAATTGCAAGACTCTCCCTGGCCAAACACTTCATGTTAGAAATACCCAGCATGGTTCTTTAACCCACGACCTTATTAATGGCCAACTGAGAATGATTGACTCCAGTTATGAAGTGAGAAGGATGTGCAGTTTGTTACACAGTCTCAAAGTCATCAATAATAGACAGCCTAATTACGGAATCAATTTCCACATTCTTTTTTACCAAGGATTTGTCCGTATATCTCTATCTGATTCTGTTCAGATCTTTTGTCTTTTCATTGTCTCAGTTCTTCCCTATGTGGTACCCTCTTCTGTGTCCTTTACCATTGAAATTCTAAGATTGTTTATGTTGATAGAGCAGAGAGATTGCTGCCTGTGTGTGTTAATCGCTCAGTCATGTCTGACTCTTTGCAACCCCACGGACTGTAGCTCACCAGGCTCCTCTGTCCATGGAATTCTCCAGGCAAGAACACTGGAGTAGGTTGCCACTTCTTTCTCCAGAGATTGCTGTATTTACCCTAATTCTTCTTTTTCTCCCAAGCACACTGGAAAACTCATTTCCTAGCCTCCCAAGCAATGGGAACCATTCATTGAGCCCTGGTGATGACCTCACTTCTGTGATCACAGGGAGTACAGTCCCCCCACCCCCGCCCATACAGCCACTACCTCACTGTGTCAGAGGTAGGTGTAAGATTTGAGGCTAGCTTGTTACAGCACTCAGAACAGACTCTTTCACAGACCAAGGTTAGAAATACTAACTTTGAAGAATTTGTTACTGTGTCTACTATGGCTCAAAGATTAGCTTGAGTAAATTCCTTGTTGACCAAATATATACACACAGAGTTATTCTCATCGGTACAATGGCTATTGTCTGGTGACAGAATGGCTTGCAATGCTGGAGTTGTTCTTTTCCATGCCACCCTGTGTTGCATTGCATAGTAAGGGTTTTAAGTAGTTCATAGCATTTTAGTGCACATAATATGAAAGTGTTTCCCATGCTGCAAAATCAAAATTCATTCCCCTCTGGTTCCTCCTGGGTAGTGGTATCAACCAAAGCTCAGACTTATTTTATTCCTGAGAGATCATCTCTGTTCATCTTCAGCATAAGGGAGCATCAGGGCAAAGTTATAAACAGTGAGGCAGTCGTTGGCCAACCAGAAACTGAGACCTCTCCTAAGCCCAGTGTGTTTAGAACAGTTCCTTTATTGCTGAGAGCTAGATAAACAGGGCAATATAGATTAGTGAAAAGGCACAGAATTAGGTTATTGAGCTGGGTCATTTATTTTTTCCTATGGACTTTTGAATTTGTTACAATATTGCTTCTGTTTTAAGTTTGGTTTTTTTTGCCAGAGGCATGTGGGATCTCAGCTGCCAGACCAGGGATAGAACCCACATCCCCTTGCACTGGAAGAGGAAGTCTTAACCACTGGACTGCTGAGGAAGTTCCTATTATTATTTTTAGCCTAAATCTTAATCCAGACTCTTCCACTAACTTGCTGGGTGACATCAAACTAGCTGCAATTTCACTTGGCCTCTATTCTTTTATTTTCTTACCTGTCATAGTATGTAGTCACTTTCTCTGGATAACTTAATGGAGTTCTTGAATCATTACAGAACAAAACAGCTAACATATATAAAAATATGAGGCAATTATATTGGGGAAAATGTAAGGATTACTTAAGGAAAACACCTGTATAGTCAGGCAGTCGTAGACGGACCAGACTGCTGTCAGAAAGAGTTTCTCTTTGAAAATGGACATTATTTCTTGGGGTTCACTTGATGGTTTTCCCATTTTATTACACATACAGAAGTGTGGTGCATTGGTTTATGACTGGGATACATGTCACCACTTTTCTGGCTAGCTTGTCAGATTAGAGATCTTACTCAGTTCCAGTGTCTATTCAAGAGTACTAAGAGTTAAGGACTTCCCCAGTGGTACAGTAGGTAAGAATCCGCCTGCCGATGCAGGGCGCGTGGGTTCAATCCCTGGTCGGGGAAGATTCTACATGCCACAGAGCAACTACGCCTGCGCACCGCAACTCCTGCACGTACTGCTGCTCCTGAAGTCCGTGAACCTAGAGCCTGTGCTCTGCAACGAGAAGCCGCTGCAGGGAGGAGCCTGTGCACCGCAGCAAAGAGCTGTCCCCACTCCCCACAGCTAGAGAAAGCCTGAGTGAAGACCCAGTGTAACCAGAAGAAAACTAATTAACTAATCTTAAAAAGAGTATTAGAGTTAAGTTTGCCTATGTTAAAAACTATTAAAACCGTGGTTAGATAATTCCATGTTTGGAAATTTATCTTGTGAGTAGATACAGGTGAGAAATGAAACATGTTAGAGGTTCTTTAGTGTTTGGGATATTAAAAAGGGTAGAAACATCTAGATTTGCACTATAAAGGAGGACTAATTAAATCAACTGTGAGCCATCCCTGCATGGCAAAATAGGTAGCAATGAATGCTGGAACTCTGATATACTGATCTGAAACGGTCCTCAAGAGATTTCATTAAGCTGAAAAAGCAAACTGTAGAACAGTGTAAGTTTGATACCGTTTGTGTCCAAAAAAAATTTTTTTTTAAGTATTTGCTTGTGTCTGCATAAAATATCTCTGAAAGAATACCAAAATGCTGGTATTTATTGTTTGCCTCTGGAGAAGAAAATGGATTGGCTCAGAAAGACAGAAGAGGTGCCATTTCGTTTTTAAATTTAAAATCTTGTGAATATATTAACTGTTCAAAATAAAGCAAAACAAAACCCAGGATTAGATTCACTTTGTTCATTTGTTTGCTTTACAATAGTAAAAACACACATAACTAAAATTTACCATTTTAACCATTTTTTAGTGAATGGTTCAGTGGTATTAAACATATTTATATTGTTGTGGAACCATCACCATCATCCATGTCCGGAACTTTTAGATCCAGTTCACTTTTAATTCAGAGCTGCTGTACATTTCCATAAAGGACAAGAAACTTGTATTCCTCCCCCAGGAATAGAAAGCATCCGTGGAAGGTTTTTCTGAAGACTTTCCAACTCTTCACTCCTCCTCCCCAAGGGTAGATGAATGAATAAGCTGATTGATGATTTGGGAGAAGACTGAAATTCAGCCTTCTCTGGATATTCTCTTTCATAGTAGCCTGCCTCAGGACATGTACATTTTCTGCTCCACTGACAAGCAAGTAAACTCACTTAGGTAGACCTTGCCCCTCCCCAAGAAGGCCTGTAGTTGGGTGAGGCTCAGAAAGATATGTCCTAATTTGTCTGAGACTGATTCTTACCAATTAGCCTTCTAGAAGAGGAGTTGGCTGCAAAGATCTCAGGAAGCAAGTTACAGCCCTGGGCTGAAAGCAGCCAGTCCTAGGTAATCTCTAGGCTTGGGTGCAGCCTCCAGAACAGGCCAGGAGAAAGGTCCTGCAGAGGCAAAGCCTGGACCCACCCCTCCCCGACACCCAAGAGCTAATTACACAAGGGGAGGGCCCAGAGCCAGGGTTCTACTCTACTAGAAACTTGTACTCTGACCACCAAATACTCCTGAGGATGGCTTGGTGTTTTTTTAATAGTGTAAATGAAAGTGTTAGTCGCTCAGTAGTGTCCAACTCTTTGTGACCCCATAGACAGAGGAGCCTGGCAGGCTACTGTCTGCCAGGCTCCTCTGTCCAAGGAATTCTCGAGGTAAGAATACTGGAGTAGGTAGGCATTCTCTTCTCTAGGGGATCTTCCGACCCAGGGATCAAACCCAGGTCTCTTGCGTTGCAGGCAGATTCTCTACCATATGAGTCACCAGGGAAGCTTGTTTCCTTAAAAAACATATCTTTAAAGGTTCACAGCCTAAGAGCCAGGGTCTGTTTCCTGGAATCTGACCTCTGGCTCCACTGGTCACGCCTAGAAGGCAGAGGGCAGTGGGCACCCACACGTCTTCTACTGCTTCTGCCTCTGTTTTCCTCCAAGGAATACTGCCCCAGCAGGGCTGGTGTGCCTGTCTGCTCATTTGCCGTCATTTGCATGCAACATCCAAGTCAGTGCTGGTGACAATAGGCTGATATTTTCGTATTTTGACCCCTATGTCTAAATCTCTATCCATTTCAAATTTGGAAGAGGGATATGGAGTTGCTTTATATGACCTAATTAAACCCTAACACGTTTTATTCAATTGCTAAAGTATGATTTTGGCCACTGGCTTCTCCTATAGAATCTCTCCCAGTTATTTCAGAGAATCCCTTATGGAGTGTCTGATGTCTCATGTCTAATAACATCCTTGCAAAACCACCAAGCTCCCACCACTGCTGCCCACGGTCCCCAGGGATCGCTGTGCTGTGGTACATGGCAGTTTGTATAATACTTTCATCACACTGGCCTCTGAGAAGGGCCCTATTCTGCCCTTCCTTGTTAGGACCCAAACATGTCCCAGCACATTCTTCTTTCCCCACTACCTTGCTTAGGCTGAACTTGACTTAAGGCTGGGGGAAGCACAGGAAGAGGCTGAGACTTTCCTCAACTTGAGGGGACTAAGAGATAATGTAAGATATGGTTTCTCTTGAATATACAGGCTGATATACTGACTTATGGTTGTTTAAAATTTGACCTGCCTACAAAAGTCATCACGCCCATCTGTGGAAGTACTCAAAGCATGCAGACCCATTACCCAAGTCCCAGGGAATAAAAGGAATTTCTCCTCTTCTCTAATCTAAGATCAACCTTCCCAATCTTTATTTCCTGTTCTACGATCTAGCTCTTCCCTGGGTACTGACAGCAAATATATTCATTCCTTTCAAGAGAAACATAGCTTTCCTCTGCAGGAAGATTTCTGGACAACCACATCATAATACAGTCCTCTTATAATAGTACTTTCTGGGCTAATCGATCTTCAGTGATATGATGGGCAGCAGACCAGAAGTTCAGATCAGGTTAAATCCTGCCAAACTCAAACCAGTCCCCTGGGTAAGGTGAAGTCATTTTCCACTCACCATTCCCACCCTTTTTCCTTTGGCCTCCTATGAACGTTGCCTGAACAAGAACACATCCATCCAAGTAGAACACAAGCATCTGCTGGTGGGTGTAAGAAACCATTTTTCTAAGGGAAATAACTGCAGAGATGCAACTCTTTCTGCACCCTCAGCAGTAATCTGTTCCCTTATCTTACAGAGGAGCTTAGCCTCTGGAGTTAATAACATCTTCATTTTAGAGAGCCACATTTTACATTTTTGTAGTATAAAGACCCATTCAGATGGCTTCCCAAGAAACAGAAGTCTGTACTTTTTTAAGTTTCTACTTTTTGAGTGACATGAAACTAGTCGCGGTTTTAAAATTTCAGTTTTTCCAGGTTGTAGTCATTAAGTCTTCAGATAAAAGGCTCAGCCTGGGCATCACATACATGCTGCTAATTTCAGCTAGAATCCAAACTCCTTAGCACAACCTTCAAGGCACAGCACACTTGGCCTCTCTCACCAACACGTATGAATGTATCTCCCCATAGTCTCAAACATCCATATCTCTGCCCAAGCTGGGGGAAAGTCTTCCCAGAAGATGCTACACTTACATCTTTATTCATGCCATAGTCTCATGGAAAAGCCTCCCGATCACTCATATACTCCCTGCCCCACATCACTGGGTGAAGTCTTTTACTTCATTTGATGAAGTTTATTTCTACATTTGGATTTCTCTAAAACTGCTCCCATTCATCCACCCACCCACCTATCCAGCAGGAATGTCTCAGGGGCCTACTTGTGCCAGATACCATATTGGCTCTATAGGGTTTCTGGAAATGGTATCACAGGCTCATCCCTCAAAGAGCTTACAATTTTGTACAAAAGTATACAAGCAGCAGGCCACCCCTGTGGCTCAGCAGTAGAGAACCTGCCTGCCAATGCAGGAGACACGGGTTCGATCCCTGGGTTGGGAAGATTCCCTGGAGAAGGAAATGGCAACGTATTCCAGTATTCTTGTGTGGACCATCCTTTGGACAGACGAACCTGGCGGGCTACAGTCCATGGGGTCACAAAAGAGTCGGACACGACTGAGTGACTAACAGCAACAACAGTACCAACAGCAAAGCTGGGCTGCTTTTCCACTCAAGAGCTACTTAGGTTTCTTTTTTCACTTCAAATCTTCAACACTTTTTCTCTTGTCCCTCATCCCTAATAGTCAGAAGAGCCGTTCTCTGACTCTAAATGTCCATGATGTACAGAGAAAATAGATGTGATCCGATGAGGACACCTTAGCGCCCAGCTGAGCTGATCCATCCTCAGTCTGCGCTGGCAACCACACTCTCCACCATCCCTCCATCCTGGCTCTCGCTTAAGCTAAATGTTTCCGTTTGGACCCAGGTTCCTCAGCAATTATCCTCATTCTCTCCTGCATCATCAGTTTTCCTTTCTATCGGTTCATTCCCATCCACACCCAAATATGCCTGAATATCACACATTAAGAAAGTGCAAAACAAACTAAACAATAAAAATTAATTAAAGAAAAAAAAAAAAAAGAGGGATGTCTCCAGGCATCGTCATTGCTTCCTCACCGTCCACACTCTCCCAAACTCTCCAAACCCAGGTGCTCTTTATCCACCACTTTAGGGAAATGACTCTTGTCAGAGTTGCTGCTGCTACTGCTAAGTTACTTCAGTCGTGTCCAACTCTGTACGACCCCATCGACGGCAGCCCACCACGCTCCTCCGTCCCTGGGATTCTTCAGGCAAGAACACTGGAGTGGGCTGCCATCTCCTTCTCCAATACAGGAAAGTGAAAAGTGAAAGCGAGGTCGCTCAGTCGTGTCCGACCCTCAGCGACCCCATGGACTGCAGCCCCCCAGGCTCTCCCGTCCCTGGGATTCTCCAGGCAGGAGCACTGGAGCGGGGGCCAGTGCCTTCTCCGCTTGTCAGAGTCACCAGTGAACAAAGCCCTGCGCCAGCTCCACTTTTGTCTTTCCTGGACCCGCAGCAGGGTTTGGCCTGACTGACCCCCCCATTTCCATGGAGTCATTTCCTCCAGGCCTCTGGGCCCCCACTTTCCTGGCCTCCCCGCTCAGCTATTGCTGCCAAGCCTCTTGAGTCTTTCTTTTTTTTTCACTAAATTTCTAAACGTTGATGACCCAAGAGGTCTGTCAGGAACCTGCTTCTCTTCCATCTCTATAAACTCCTTCCCCAGCTGATTTCATAGACTCTTGGGCTTTAAACACCAACTGTGCTCTAATTATGCTCAAACTGATGTCTCCAACCCAGAACTCTTGAGCTCTAGACCTATTGATTCAACTGTCTAGCTCCATTTGGATGTCTAATGGTCATTTCTAACTTAACCTAGGCTCATCCCTTCCAAAAACAGAAAAAAAACCACTACTGATAACCCGTCCAATACCCAGCCCCCAAAACAACAACAATCGTCTGCTCCCTGCCAAGACTGCCTCATCTTATAAGTGATGCCGCTAGCCAGGGGCATGTTTTTTTTAGGCCTAAAGCTTAAAGATTTGCAGAGCCCTCTTTACATAAATAATACAAATTTAAAATACAAATTGAGTGTGACAATAAATATTCATTTAGGCTGAGAAATAACAGTGAATCGCAAATTTCAAAATGCTGACAAATACCATGGTCATCACAAAATCAAGAAAGGTCATGTAACATTTCATTAATCACCTTCCTGACACATTTCCATCATACTTCTTACGTTTCGGCTCTGTGCTCTTTAATCGCCTCTTTGTGTAACAACATTTTTATACTATTTTCTGTAGGGAGAAAGATCAGGTCATTTCTCTTGCTAGGTTGATCAAAATTGTTTCAATTACAGATAATTTTGAAATATTTATTTTACTTTCGAAACTCCTATTTGGTAATAGTTACAGAAGTGAAGTCGCTCGGTCGTGTCTGACTCTTTGCGACCCCATGGACCCCTATCAGGCTCCTCCATCCATGGGATTTTCCAGGCAAGGGTACTGGAATGAGTTGCCATTTCAATTCACTTAAAACTTGATAGGCATATATTTTGAACTAACAAGAACTCTGGCAATAAGAATTCCCTTTCAAAAATGGACCTAATTTTCAGAGATCTTATGTGGCAGTTTTCATGCCTGGCACATGGATGGTGATTTGGAGCAAAAAGCCATGCGTAGGGTCCACGTCATTGCTTATCCAGGTAGATTTCCAGGCTGGCGCTCTTGGTCCCTTAGTTGTTGTTCGGTCACTAAGTCATGTCTGACCCTTTGTGACCCCATGGACTGCAGCACACCAGGCTTCCCTGTCCTTCAGCCCTCCTGGAGTTTGCTCAGATTCATGTCCATTGAGTTGAATCTCCTCATGGATCACAGGCTTGTTATAGCAAAGGGCCTTGCATAATTCAATGAATCTATGAGCCATGCCGTTCAGGGCCACCTAAAACACACGGTCATTGTGGCAAGTTCTGACAAAACATGGTCCCCTGGGGAAGGGAATGGCAAACCACTTCAGTGTTCTCGCCACAAGAACCCCGTGAACAGTATGATAAGCCAAAAAAAAAAAAGCAGTCACTGAGTGCCATGACCCAGATAGCTGCCCAGCACCTTGGGTTCAAATTTTCTGATGTTGAAATATGTCATAGACATAGTTAAGTAATCCCACTTATAGAGTTTATCCTGCAGGTAGATTCTTTCCCTTTCTTTGCACCCTATATTCAATTCATCAGTAATTCCTGTGGGCCTTTCCTACAAAGTACTGCCCTAATTCGACAACTCTTATAGCTCTATTCTTCCTCCCCTATCCTGAGACTCTGTTCTTCCCCTTGTGGAAAGTTGCCGTAGTCCAAGGCCACCAGCTGTTTGCTGGTTTTATCCTTACTTCCGCGTCATCCACTGCCTCACATCCTAGTATCTGGAATGATCTCTCTGAAACGCAGCTCAGCTCCTGTCATTCTCCTGGTCAACTTCGAATGGCTACGGACTGCCTTGAGAATAATAGGCAGCTCCCTCAGGGCCCTACCCAGTGCGTCCCTGCCCATTTCTCTGGCCTCACTTTGCTCCACACCTCCCCCGTCCACCGTGCTCCAGCCATCCCCGCCTAATTCCTGCCACTCGTGTGCACCCAAGCATGGTCCCCGTGGGACCTGTGTGCTTGCTGCTCCTCCTGCTTAGACCGTGCTTGCCCAGCTCTGCATGCTGCCTAGGCTTGTCCTTGGACTTCAGTTCAGTGGCACGTGTCACAAGGCCTCTCCCGTGGTCTTTCTCACACAGCACCTCCCTCCAGAATTTTACCACTGGCTGCTTCTTTATAGTACTTTTTAGTAAGCTCCTATATTTTAATAAAATGTTTTCTTCTTCACCAGAACACTGACACTCAAACTGCGATGTGTATTTCGTTTCTTATGTTTAATAAGTACCTTTCTAAGGGATGAGGGTATAAAGAGTGAATTTTAAGGGCGCCTTTTTACAGAGCCTTAATTTCCATGTGAGTGTTGACCTGCAGAGGAGACAGTGTGCCCGTCCTTTCCCTACCCTGGTCACAACTGTGCTTCTCTGCTCTGTGTGCCACTCACCCTTCTGAATCTCACAATGGGTATAGAAGTCCAGAGCTTGGAAAAAGGGGCAACTGAAATTGATAGCTTTGAGCAAGTAAATGACCTTAATGAAAGAATTTAAAGAATAATTTTCTAAATATTATGATGTCTAATGCTTTGCTTTCAGCTAAATTAAAGGAAGGCCAAGTAATTTTTTCAAAGATCACTAAAATTATCTTATCATGGAACATTATGTGATTTTCTGAATATAACATAGCAGAACAGAATATATAGGAATCAAATACATGAATATATTACATTTGTTGCTGTTATTCAGTCATTAAGTCATTTCTGACTCTTTGTGACCCCATGGACTGCAGCACGCCAAGCCTCCCTGTCCCTCACCATCTCCCGGAGTTTGCCCAAGTTCATGAGTCAGTGAGCCTATCCAACCACCTCATCCTCTGCTGCCCCTCTTCTCCTTTTGCCTTCAATCTTTCCCAGCTAATATATAATATATATAACATATGATATAGTAATTGTATGTTATATTAATCATAAGAATATAGGGACTGATGCACGGGGATAATCCAGAGAGA